>JASIRB010001104.1:5000-10729 GCA_030323885.1 Branchipolynoe longqiensis | reverse complement strand
TATTTATATGCATATGTGTAGAGTCATGTATATATGTCTGCATATGTATATATAGATGTGTATGTATGTATATGTATCTATGTATATGTATATATATATCTGTATATATCTGTATATATATGTATATATGTGTATATATATGCATGTTAATATGCATGTATATGTATATATATATGTATATGTATGTATATGTAGGTATATGTAGGTATGTATATGTATAAGATTTATAATAGACATAGGGGGTTTGGATTTCGGGGTGTGTGGGAGAGGAGATGGCAGCCATGGGGATTATGCATCAGATAAGTTTATGTGTATGTATGTATATGTATATATATGTATGTATATGTATTTATATGATTGTATGTATATGATTGTATATATATATGTATGTATATGTATGTATATGTATGTATGTATATGTATGTATATGTATGTATGTATATGTATATTCATTCATTCAATTCAGACTCATGACTATGGTAGTTACATAATTTGGTCCATAGTAGGTAGATATAAAAATTGTTTATGTGCGTATATGTATGTATATGAATGTATATGAATGTATATGAATGTATATGAAATATGTGTATATATATGTATGTATAGGTATGCATAGGTATGTATAGGTATATGTATAGCATTTATAATAGGTGTACAGGCTTCGGGTTCGGGGTGGGAGCAGATGGCAGCCTATCGGCTCAAGGAAGCCCGGCTTCCCAGCGCCAGGGTTCCCGGCCTCCCGGCGCCAAGACTCCCGGCACCAGGCCTCAATTCAAATAATATAAATATAAATAAAATGTGATAACCAACAGTAAAATAAATCAAATATAAATGCAATAATATACAGGGTAAGTTGCTGTAACAGCAAGAAATGCCATATTTGTGGGGATTGTGGGGATTGTGCATCAGATGCATAATTACAGTGTTATTTATGAGCATAGCTTACTGACCTCCTGTGAATAGAAATAAAAAGTGATAACCAATAAAATAAATCAAATACAATAATATTTAAGGTAGGTTTTTCTTAATGTTGTACCAGCAAGACAAGCCATATTTGTGGTGATTATGCACCAGATGCATAATCACTGTGAATTATTTCTTATGCATATATATATATTGGTATGCACAAAATATATCTAAATGATGTACAACAGTCCCCACAGGAACTCCCCCAGTGGCAAGTGGACCAGCATATACCCCCATGACCACAGACCACAGACCAGCATATACCCCCATGGTTGACTGGAGGTTCCTCTATTGTTTGGGATTAATGGCTATACCAACACACTACTGTCATGGGCAGTTCTTTCCTGTAGACATGTGTTGTAACTACTGAATTATTTCCTAATATTCACTGTTAATTTACTCAATCCGGTCCTAACTAAATGTCCTTTGAATATTCAGGAAATTAGATAAAATTTTTCCCTTTCTAGTGATGTATTCGAATATGAAAACCTCCTAAAACTCAGTGTTCCACAACCATATTTGTGAACCTGCACCATAATCCTATATGAAATTCGACCTTGGAAATTGAACCGGTACTCGAATGAGGTACTTTAACCACCATAGCCCGAACGAGGTAAGCTCTCCAACCTGTTCAGTAATCAACAGCGTTACCGATGTAAAAGGTGTTGTAGCGTTGGACGGGGCGCGTAATGTTCTCTCGGGTGATATAAACACTGGGGAGGGCAAATCGCAGAGTACAGTGTAGGTGGGATTCAATCAATCAATCAATAGTTCCATCCTCTAGTTGAGGGTTGGATGCAATGGTTCTCCACTTGTCCCGATGTTGTGCTGTTCTGATAGACTGTGAATAATTCAAGCCTGTCCACTGTGAAATATTTGTAAACCATGATGTTCTTGGTCTCCCTCTCCCTCTGCTGCCATTCACCTTCCCTTCCAACAATGTACGGTATATTGAACTCTGACGAATGATGTGGCCAAAATAAATAAGTTTCTTTGTCTGTATAGTGGCAAACAAGCTTTTCTTATTTTTAATTTTTCTGAGAACTTCTTTGTTGGTGATCTTCTTTGGATTCACTCTTGATGATATACGGTCTCGGTCGATCAGCCAAAGGTTTGAGGGCGGGTGTACTCAAGGGTAGCAGTACTACTACTACTGCGTGTTGTGATGATTTCGGTGTGGGCATATGCAGTACTTCTGCGCTGGAGGCACCATTGGAGTATTTGCCGTGGGATAGTTTGGCATTCCGTTCCGCAAGTGGAAGTATATGAGTTGGCCACAGACCAGCATATACCCCCATTGTTGACTGGAGGTTCCTCTATTGTTTGGGATTAATGGTTATACCAACACAGTACTGTAATGGGCAGTTCTGTCCTGTAGACATGTGTTGTAACTCCTGAATTATTTCCTAATATTCACGGTTAATTTACTCAATCCGGTCCCAACTAAATGTCCTAGGAATATTCAGGAAATTCGATATAATTTGTGGCTTTCTAGTGATGTATTCCAATATGAAAACATCCTAAAACTCAGTGTTCCACAACCATATTTGTGAACCTGCACCATAATCCTATATGGAATTCGACCTTGGAAATTGAACCGGTACTCGAATTAGGTACATTTACCACCATAGCCCGAACGAGGTAAGCTCTCCAAAAAAAATAGCAAATGAAAGGTAATTTCCAGCAAGCACAATGCTTTAACATGACAGATAATGCATGTTTGGTGTTTTAAGTTCCAAGCATCGTTGGCAATGTGCTAATGGATATTTTGCATGTTCCAGTGTTAGTGTCAGTAGCCTATAGGCCGTGGGTGCACATGACTATCGGGAACCCATGACGGGGCCTAACATAACTCCACACACTTTGTGAAATTAAAGTTGCATAGTCCGATGGTTTTAAATTTCTGTATTTTTTCTGAGATAAATATATTAGATCGATGTTCGAAGTTTCTTTTATTTTAAATGGTAAACTTTTTAGATATTTTGAGTACAAACATGGAAAAGTAGTTTGGCAAGCTTGCCATAGACTTCTGCAGTAACAAGTTCTGTTAAATTGACTCAGTATTGCCATCTACACAGAAACAAATGCTTAATAAGTGCATCAGTATCTATATTAGATATGTAAAATCAAATCTAGATAATCGGTTTGGTTTTGAAAATTTGATATTTCATCGGACTATGCAGCTTTAATCAATGTGTTCTTTACCGCCTCCCATCGATTACCAGTCACCAATTACCAGTTACCAGTCAAAAATGACCAGCGCGCCCTCTAGCGTCGCGTACAGAATGCCCGCCAGGGGGCATCTCGTGTGGAGGAGCCGTAGTTTTCACCCAGCAATCTTGCCTGCGAGGGTGGGGGTATGGGGAGGACGAGGGTCGTGGGCGGAGGGAGGGGGGGGGGCTGTCAGAAAATGTCAGCTGGGTGCCGCGCTAACAAACAAATCAGCCCTCACTCTGGCCGCCATTGTGTATGACTTACGGCGATACTGCGCCTGTCGAGCACTTTGCTAAATGACTCGCTACCATCATCATAGCCGCGTTCAAAGAAAAGTCGCCCACCATAAATTTGTTAATAGAAAAGGAAAAATACACACGAAGCAGTATGTGTTTGTGTCTATATGTTGCTCGTTGGTTGGTTCCTTGGTTCGATCGTTGTTGGGGGTTTATGTCCTGGCAACATCTAAGGTCATGTACCGACTTGTGACGGTGCACAGCCATGATGACTGGATAGTGCTGTCCCCACCGGGAGACCAGGCCATGACCTGATATCCCACTCAGTCACATTATCCTGACACTGAGTCAACCAGTCCTTTCCCTATCCTAATAATGCCAAGTTTCTGGCTAGGAGGTGACAAACACCAATTCCTAAGTCATCGATTTTACCGATATTAAAGCCGCACAGAACGATGAAACACCAAATTTGAAAAACCAAAACACTGACCTAGATTTGATTCTATTAAAGCTGCATAGTCCGATGAAATATCCAATTTTCAAAACCAAACCAATTATCTAGATTTGATTTTACATATCTAACTTAGATACTGATGCACTTATTAAGCATCTGTTTCTGCCTAGAAGGCAATACTGAGTCAATTTAACAGAACCTGTTACTGCAGAAGTCTATGGTGTCAGAGTTTTGGCAAGCTTGCCAACATTAATTTTCCATGTTTGCACTCAAAATATCTCAAAAGTTTACTATTTAAAATAAAATGGAATGGAACGGGATCCTCTCCCACAAGCCTGCATGTCACCCAAGTAGATGTATATAGTAGGCTAATGCCAGGTACACACATAACGTATAGGATTCGCGCACTAAAACTCCCGATCCGCTTAAAACTGAAATCGGGCCGATTCATTTTTCGAATCGGGAATCGCAATCGTAATCCTAGCGCACACCTACCGTTTTAGCCCTAAAAATCGGGAATCGCAATCGGTAGGTGTGCTAGGGGAGTGCACACCTCACGATTTTGGGGCAGTTTTAGGTCGTATACGCTAGGTGGGTGCGGGAAAACGATCGTATACGCTAGGTGTGTACCGGGCACTAAGGTATCCCGATGAGGAGAAGTGGCCCATGAATTGTTAGTAAAGTAGGGCCGTCCATTGTATTTGCAGGAAGGCGACGGGCCCGGCGTCCCAGGGCCATCACGTGGTTACGTCCCGCTACGCAAGCCTACGTCATCGCATTACATCACGTGACACTCACAGCGTCAACTCACCGTGACGGCAGTTCCGGCGGGTATTAAGGAGCGACAAAGCACAGTTCAGTTCAAGGGCATAACTCCATCCAGCAAAAAGAGTGGATGGTTGCTGGAATATCAAGTCCTGGCAACATGCAAGGTCATATCAGGAGGTAGTGGTGGTGGTTGGGGAGGTGTGCGTTGGGCGTGGTGGTGGTGTGGGTGGTGGTGGTGTGGGTGGTGGTGGTGTGGGTGGTGGTGGTTTTGGCGGCGGTGGGGGTGGCGGTGGTAGTGGGTGTGTGTGGTGGTGGGGGTAGAGGGTGCTGGTAGTGTGGGTGGTGCTGGTGGTGCTGGTGATGGTGGTGTTGGTGGTGGTGTTGGTGTTGGTGGTGGTGATGGTGGTGATGGTGGTGGTGATTTTGATGGTGGTGTTGGTGGTGGTGATGGTGATGTTGATGGTGGTGTTGGTGGAGGTGATGATGGTGGCGGTGTTATGGATGGTGGTGGGATTGGTGGTTGTGGTATGGGTGGATGTGGAGGTGGTGGTGGTGTGGATGGATCTGATGGTGGTGATGGTGGTGGTTGTGCTGGTGCCAATGGTGGTGGTGGTGGTGGTGCTGGAGGTGGAGGTGAGAGGTATGGTATCTAACAACCCCAAACTGACACTGCGGAAAACAAATGATTGTATTCCCGAGGGCATTCTCATTAAATCTGGGCGGCTTGTTGTCGTTTGTTATTTGTGGAGATGAACTAATGAAATACATCAAAAGAGTTTCATTGAAGTGACGCAATGCCCTCCTCCCTGTCCCTTCATTACCAGCCTTAGCCCACCCCCCACCAACCACCACCCCCAACTCCCTCACTCCGCCACCCACCCCTCACCCCTCCGCCCCTTACCCACGCCCCACTCCCCCGCCCTACACCCACCTCTCACTGCCCCACCCCTCACCAACCTCCACCCCCAACTCCCTCACTCCCCCACCCATCCCCCACCCCTCCGCCCCTTACCCACGCCCCACTCCCCCGCCCTACACCCACCTCTCACTGCCCCACCCCTCACCAATCACCACCCCAAACTCCCTCACTC
>JASIRB010001151.1:0-10736 GCA_030323885.1 Branchipolynoe longqiensis | reverse complement strand
AAAACAGCATCCGATACTCTATCCTATCCTCAGGTATTTCTGTCCAATCCAAATTTGCCTGTAGCATCGCTTTCCTTAGAAAAGAATGCCCATAGGGCGTCGTTGACACGTCGCCGTGAACCACTAGCGGTCCGTGGTGCGTCAGATTCCGCGAGTTTCTTGGAAATCGTATATGAACTTTTGCCAGTTGTGAAACTGCTGGCAGCCAAGGTTGCGTGTCCCTTCGGGCACCACCATATCGCATGTGTCCCTTCAAGCCGATTTTTCTCACTAATGTTCGGCTGATAATGCTAAATGGTGGGAAAATATAAAAATAATTATTTTCCCAGGTAATAGCAAATGCATCTACTTTCCAAGCATCCGGTTCAGGATGCCAAGAAACATAACAGGGTAATTTGTAATTATTTCGTGATGCAAATAAGTCAACTTCAGGTGTACCCCATTTTTCACAAATGAAGTTAAACAAAGGTGTAGAGAGAGACCATTCTAAATGGTCATGGAAATTTCTACTTTTATGGTCTGCAAGTGTATTTTGTGACCCTGGAATATGCGCTACAGTCAGCCAGACTTGTTGAGCCTGTGCCCAGTTCCAAATCAGTTTAGACAACTGATTGCAAGGCTTTGATTTGGTTCCACCCATGTTACGAATATATGCCATGGCAGTAGTATTATCAGTTAGTATTCTAACCTGTGATTTATTTATCTTTACTAAACTACGTAAGCCCAGATAAATAGCACGCAATTCTAGTGCATTAATATAGTCTGATTTTTCATCATCAAGCCATCTACCTCCTGTTGTGACCCCATCTCGATGAGCTCCCCAACCTTCTAACGAAGCATCAGTAGTAATTACTGTATTAGGTTCCGCCATGCGGATTGGATTTGGTGAACTTGCTATATGTTGCATCCACCATCCAATATCCTGTAACCCTTCTTGCGAAATAAACATCTTTCGCTCAAAATTGCCTTTAGTTCGTGTTAACGCTAAATTTTTATCTATTTCTAGCGACTTAATATGGGCCTTCCCATATAACACCGCAGGTGCATATGAGGTCATTATGCCAATAAGAACAGCAACCTGTCTAATTTTTTGGCTTTGATAACTTAATAAGCTGAGTCGCTGTAGTCATAAACTTAATTAGTTTTTGTTCTGTTATCGACACTGTAAGGGACTGTGTATCCAGAATAAACCCTAAACATTTAAGTTGTTTTGTTGGTTTAAACACTGACTTTTGTTGATGTACATAAAACCCCAATTTAGTGAGTAATGCACATAAATCCAAAACTGCATTCACACAACCAATTTGTGTTGATGCTATAATAAAAGAATCATCTATGTATGGAAACATTATGTGACCCTTCCTCGCCATTACCGAGAAAACAGGTTTAAGCAATTTAGTAAATAAACGAGGCGCACAAGCTAAGCCATTCGGCATGCAGGTAAACTCATAGAGTTGGTTATCCCAAATAAATCGAAGAAATTTTCGGTATTGTTCCATTATGGGAAGCGTATAATATGCATCCTGTAAATCAACACTAGCCATCCACGCATCTGGTGTAATCAGATCTCGTGCCGTATCTAGAGAGAACATTTTAAAATGTCGATATTCCACCCTTTTATTAAGGATTGTTAAATCCAGGATCATTCGAACATCACCATTAGGCTTCGGTCTCGAGAAAATGTTTGAAATAAACTGTCCTGAACAGTGTGTCACTTTTTGTATAATTCCTTTCTCAAAGAATTTATGTACCTGTTTAGTTAGTGCGTCTCGTTCAACTGGTTGAATGTTATATGGAAAAGGTATTATACTTTGTACAGGAATTTGTGTAAAGGGAATTTGAACACCCCTAACTATTTCTATAATTTCTTGGTCACTAGTAATTTTGTGCCACTCAGAAATATGATTACTAATATTACCAGCCACAAAGTTGCTTACAGTTTGTGTGTTTTTAGAGGCTGCAGGGACTTGTAAAGTTTGTGTTTGGACCTCTACTTGGACCCCCCCTGGGGAAAGGTCTCGACGAGTTGAACCCTCGACCTATTGGCCGTGCGGTGTTGTCGGTCCAGCCTGGGCGAGCGCCCCGGCCCCGAAACCCTTGACCGAAGTTTGAACTCGGTCTGGTTCCTCTGGTGAACCGTCGTGGACGAAAATCCCCTCGTGACTTTTTGAAACGAGGAACTTCCTGTTTCTTCTTGCCATCCATGTTTTTGCCACTCTTGGCTGCAGTCTCTACCTCTTTATAGAGGTATTGTAGTTGACCGCCAAACATCTTGGTATTATCTAAAGGTTTCCCTTTAATCGGCTCTGGAGCAAGATAGAGCGTAAACTCCTTCCCCTCATTATCGGTAACCTTTTCAAACTTCTTACGTCATCCGTCATATTGACATCCCGATCCATCTCTTTAATGATGGAGTTGTGAACACGCCTTTATGCCTGTTAACTCATCTCCTAACTTGGAGATAACCTCCGCCGGTTTGAACGTGCGAAAATGACCATTCACGTCGTCGCGCATAAGCGTAGTGGTTTTAACGTTCACTTATGCCTTTGGCTTCTCCTACCTTCTTTACCACTTTAGTGCCAATGTCCGCATAGACCCCTTCATATACGGTGTCTGAGTCTGATTCCGTAGAAGTAGACTCAGTGGACGACTCAGAAGAAGAATATTTCCTCTTCCTCTTCTTCTTTTTGGACTTAGTCTTCCGCTTTTTGCGCAAACCAGACTCTGCCCGCTCCTTGGTGAATTCATCACCCGAAGAAATCACCTGTTTCTTCTTCTTCCTCCGTTTAGGAGAAGGAGGAGGAGGAGCCTTAAGCTCCACCGCCGAGTCTGTGTCCAAGAAATCCTCAAATGAATCCTCTTGGACACTCGGCCTACGCCGCTTCCGAGACACAGGCGATTTGGCAGTCAAGATGTGGCTTTCCAATCTTGCAAAGCGAGCCTCCCAATCTGGAGGCGCAGGCACATCAGGCACTGCGTCCTCGTCCGGGTCGGAGAGGATATGCGCCCGGGGCTGTGTCGACGGCCCTGCCGACAACACGGGTGAGGAGTCGTACTCCTCGTCCACTCCACTCGGAACACGCCCCTCGGCTGCTGCTGCACCGCGCTTACTCCGCTTCGTGGCCATCGGGAACTGAAACAAACATTTTTGATCAGTCCCGGTATATATATATGTCACAATATGGTTGTTTCAAACTCATTTGGACATCTATTGGTGTTAAAGAACGTGTTTATACCGTTATAACACAGGCGTAATAAGCTAAATTTGTGCGTGGGTTGTGGGTCAAGCCCAAACCTTACGCGGGGTCGGGACCAGTGTATCGGCCCGCCCATCCCTCTGTTCCGCACACTTCTCCCACCTGTGACTACTACGTCAACAAGTTGGAGAAAATGCTACGAAACTCGGAGAAACGCCTGAAAAAGTTTTGTCTAGGGGAGTCTATAAAAGAAACCCAGGAGCATCTCCAACATTACTCTCTATTAGAGTACGAGAGAATTTCCACATGAGATAGGGCGAAACCCACATCTCTACCCATAGTCACACGGTGACCCGGGTGTTGACATAACCGCTAATGACCGGTTTGGTTCCTTCGCGAAACCCACTCGAGTGTTCTATCCTTGGTTGTTTATAACCAAATAACTCGTCCAAATTGGACCAACGAAAGTCTAAACTTTCCATATTGATGCTCTAATGCATCATAATTAAGCTAACCACAGTTTTTATTATACTTACTGCGTATTTGCTTGTATGTAGACTAATTTTGCCGGAGCAACCCAACGACACGTTATCCAGTCGTGAGTTGTATATGCTAATTGCTGGTACCGGACGTGCTTACCTCTCCCTAGCCTGAGGCTAGCCTGAGGCTGTTTACCGAGGTAAAATATATGTATATACACACTTAGAGACACCCACACAACACACATACCTACATATACTATATACACACACACACACCCACACAATTATATAGATAAATCTACATATATATATGCATATACACACTTAGAGACACCCACACAACACACACACGCATATAGACAAAACACCCACCCACACACCACACCTAAATACATATGAGCATACACACACACAACACACCTACATACATATACGCATATACACACCAATACACCCACACAACACACCTACATATATACACAACACCCACCCACACACCACACTTACATACATATACACATATACACACACACAGACACCCACACAAATATATAGATAGATATACACATACACACACTTATAATTATACACAACACCCACACATATGTATACACACAACACACACACGAACCAACACACCGAATTATAAGTGTATATGTGTTTATATATATATATATAAATATATATATATATATATAGATTATATATATATATATATATAAACACATATACACTTATAATTATACACAACATTTACAAACGCACACAAACATACTTACATCACCGATACATACACACATACCCATACAACGCCTAAACGTACATATGAATATGGTTCGTTCTCAGAAACTGTGTACCACTTGAGGTAGTCTACTTAAAATGCATATTTCAAAGAACCCCATTATTGGAGTGTCGTATCAGGATAGGCACCGAGTTATGACCGTGCACACTCAATGATGTCACAGTATTGGTACACAACTTCTGAGAACGACCCACATATATACACACTTATATACAACAAACACTAACTCACAGAATACATACTTAGAAAACACACATATACACATCACATGCATATGACACATACCCACACAACACACAACCAAGACACTTACATACAATACATAGACACACGACACACATATAATAGACACATACATACTTATAATTACTTACAACACATACACACAACACTTACATACAACACATACCAACACAACCCACATATATACACACAACACTTACAGACAACACATACCCACACAACCCACATATATACACACAACACTTACAGACAACACATACCCACACAACCCCATATATACACACAACACTTACAGACAACACACACCCACACAACCCACATATATACACACAACATTACAGACAAACATACCCACACAACCCACATTCTTGACAACACAACCCACAAACACATATATACACAAACACTTACAGACAACACATACCCACACAGCCACATATATACACACAACACTTACAGACAACACATACCCACACAACCCACATATATACACAAACACTTACAGACAACACATACCCACATATATACACACAACACTTACAGACAACACATACCCACATATATACACACAACACTTACAGACAACACATACCCACACAACCCACATATATACACACAACACTTACAGACAACACATACCCACACAACCCACATATATACACACAACACTTACAGACAACACATACCCACACAACCCACATATATACACACAACACTTACAGACAACACATACCCACACAACCCACATATATACACACAACACTTACAGACAACACATACCCACACAACCACATAAATACACACAACACGTACAGACAACACATACCCACACAACCCACATATATACACACAACACTTACAGACAACACATACCCACACAACCCACATATATACACACAACACTTACAGACAACACCCGCCCACACAACCCACATATATACAAAAAACACTTACAGACAACACATACCCACACAACCCAAATATATACACACAACACTTACAAGGACAGGTCGGCTCAGTGTCAGGATAATGTGACTGAGTGGGATATCAGGTCATGGTGATGGCGGCCTGATCTTCCAGTGGGGCAGCACTATAAAGTCGCCATGAGTGCGGAGAGGAGTGGAAGGGTGTGTAGGGGTGAGTGTGGTGGGGTTGCGGTTGGGTAGTCGGGTCAGGCAGTAATTAAATGTTCTATTCATATGCATCATGTGTATCATGATGCTTGGAAACGTGCAGTTTCACTGGAAGTAGAAGGAGCTGGCAGCCAAATGCATATGTGCCTCATCCACTCTCCTCAATAACACGCCGCCCTTCTCCCAACCAGCCTTTGCACCTTTGTCTACGTGACTTGTGCTGTTATTTATGTCTGCTTTCCGTGTCCACTTTGAACTGAACTTTCTTATATGTACGAATCGGATGGTCTGCTTTTGCACACGACAGGTTACTTTACTTTTGCACATGGCGCTGTCTGGTTTTTGCCGCAGACGTACCTGGGGACGTACCCCACTGGACTTTACCCGACTCGACTTTACCCGACTCGACATTACCCGACTCGACTTTACCCGAGTCGACATTACCCGACTCGACATTACTCGACTCTGCCCGACCTGACTCTGCCTGATCTGACTCTGCCTGACCGGACTCTGCCCGACCGGACTCTGCCCAACCGGACTCTGCCTGACCTGACTCTGCACGACCTGACTCTGCCCGATCTCACTGTGCCCGATCTCACTGTGCCCGACCTAACTCAAGTCGGGTCAAGTAGAGGTCGGGTCAAGTCGAGTCGGGTCAAGTTGAGTCAGGTAAAGTCGAGTCAGGTAAATTTGGGTCAGGTAAAGTGTTGTCGGGTAAAGTTGGGTTGGCTAAAGTCGTGTCAGGTGAACTCGGGTCTGGTGAACTCAGGTCGGGTGAAGTCGAGTCGGGTGAAGTCGAGGCGTCTGAATTCCGGTCGGGTGAAGTCGGGTTGGGTGAGGTCGGGATGGGTAATGTCGGGGCGGGTAACGTCAAGGCCGGTAACATCGAGGTGGGTAACATCGAGGCGGGTAACGTGGAGGTGGGTGATGTCAAGGCGGATAACGTCGAGGCAGGTAAAGTCGAGTCGGGTAAAGTCGAGTTGGGTAAATTCGGGTCAGATAAAGTTGGGTCGGGTAAACTTGGGTCAGGTAAAGTGGGGTCAGGTAGTTGGGTTGGGGAAAGTCGGGTTGGGCAAAATGTGCTCGGGTAAAGTTGGTCGGGTAAAGTCATGTCAGGTGAACTCGGTTCAGGTGAAGTCAGGTCGGGTGAAGCCGGGTCGGGTGAAGTCGAGACAGGTGAACTCCCGTCGGGTGAAGTCGAGTCGGCTGAAATGGGGTTGGGTGAAGTCAGGTCGGGTGAGGTCGGGTCGGGTAAAGTCGAGATGGGTTACGTCGAGGCGCATAACGTCGAGGCGGATAATGTCGAGGCGGGTAACTTCTAGGTGGGTAACGTCGAGGTGGGTAACGTCGAGGCAGATAATGTTGAGGCGGGTAATGTCGAGGCGGGTAACGTCGAGGCGGTTAACATCGAGGCGGGTAATGTCGAGGCGGGTAACGTCGAGGCGGGTAACATCGAGGTGAGTAACATTGAGGTGGATAACGTCGAGGCGGGTAAGATCGAGGCGAGTAAAGTCGAGTCGGGTAAAGACTAGTCATGTAAATTTGGGTCGGGTAAAGTCGGGTCGGGGAAAGTTGGTTAAGGTAAAGTCAGGTCGTGTAAAGTCGGGTCAGGTAAAGTCGTGTCGGGTGAACTCGAGTCGGGTGAACTCAGGTCGGGTGAAGTCGGGTTGGGTGAAGTCGAGTCGGGTGAAGTCGAGTTGGGTGAAGTCGGGTCGGGTGAAGTCGGGTGGGGTGAGGTCGGGTCCCGAAACGTCCAGGTGGGTAACGTCGAGGCGGGTAAGGTCGAGGCGGGTAATGTCGAGGCGGTTAAGGTCGAGGCGGGTAAGGTCGAGGCCAGTAACATGAAGAAGGGTAAAGTCGAGTCGGGTTAAATCGAGTTGGGTAAAGTCGATTCGGGTAAATTTGGGACGGGTAAAGTCGGGCCGGGTAAACTCAGGTCAGGTTAAGTGGGGCCAGGTAAAGTGGGGTCGCGTAAAGTGAGGTCGGGTAAAGTGGGGTTGGGTAAAGTGGTGTCGGGTAAATACGGGTCGGGTAAAGTCGGGTTGGGTAAAGTGGGGTCGGGTAAATACGGGTCGGGTAAATACGGGTCGGGTAAAGTCGGCTCGTGTAAAGTTGGGTCGGGTAAAGTCATGTCAGATGAACTCAGGTCCGGTGAACTTGGGTCGGGTGAAGTCGGGTTGGGTGAAGTCGAGTCAGGTGAAGTCGAGTTGGCTGAAGTCGGGTCGGGTGAAGTCGGGTTGGGTGAGGTCGGGTCGCGTAAAGTCGAGGCAGGTACCGTCTAGGCGGGTAACGTCGAGGCGATAAAGTTGAGGCGGGTAAAGTCGAGCCAGGTAAAGTCATGCCGGGTAACGTCGAGCTGGGTAAAGCCGAGCCAGGTGAAGCTGAGCCAAGTAAAGCCGAGCCAGGTAAAGCTGAGTCAGGTAACGTCGAGCAAAGTCGAGTTAACTGTGTGTGTGTATATGCACATACACATATACTGTGTGGTGGATATACCATACAGAGAGAAATCACTCTGCACCCATACCTACAGTCACACCCAGCTCCACCTCCAGTGGCCATCCTTGTGTAGACTGCAAAAACAACAACCCATCTGCCTGTGCGTGCATTAGAGGAATGGCTTATATGATGCCACACAACATGATTTGTTCATATCTTGATTATTTCTCATTAACTATGTTCAGGATTTTGATCCTAAGAAAAGGACTTTGTTTTAAATAGACCATGGTGGTTTACCAGTAAAAATGACTAATTCCAGAATACAAACAGCACAATGTTATAGGCAAAATAATATTATCTCTTTATTTTAATGTAGTTTTAATTGAATATTATGAACATAATATACACGGGAGCATTTTCTTCATATAAACTTTGAAGAGCTACTTACACCCATTCTAATGATATATTTTGTTAGGTTCCATCCTCAATATTAAAGTAGTTGCAGACTGTGACAGCTCACCCCTATTTGTTTCTATATGTAAGCTGTCTTGGTTTCTCAAGGCGTATTAAAAAACCAAGGCGTTTTGAATTCCTAGTCGTGGTCCCTACCTAATAAACCAACTACCTATTACATACAAGCCTATAACATGTAAGTAGAGTAGGCTAGTCTAGAATTAAGTGTAGGAAAAAATAAAAAGAGGAAGACTCTTACCAAGAAAATCCCAGAAAACTAACATAGATCACTAACCACAAACCATAATTCACTAAGGCGGAGACTCGACTGGTTATATCGGCGTTTTATTTAGTCATTAATTGTCTAGTTACAGGCTAGAGAAGAATGAGGTGAAGAATCTGGAGTACAATGAGGTAGAGGTAAATTCATCTAGGTCGCTAACAGTTCAATAATAGTGTTACAATCAGTTAAATGTCGCCCAGTGGCAGTTCAAAGTTCATTAAGGTCAGAAATGTTTTTTCTTGGGGTAACAATAGGGGCTCTTCCCCGCCCGATCAGTGAGGCCGAGGACCGGAACGTATAGTACTCGAACCCTACAACCCTACCCGCGTTCCCTCATCCTAAAGGTGTGGGTGGGTGGGGTAAATTTGTGCGTCGTTGACACTCTGGTGTTTGGCCGCTGACTGGCGAGCAGCTCGTCGGTTGGCCCGGTGTTGGTTTTGGGCGGGTCCAATGCGGAGGGGTGGCCGGTGGTAAGGTGGTGTCCTCTAGGAGGCAGCGCCGGGCCATGGAGTCACTGCTCGAAACTCGGGTTCGAATCCCGTAGGTTGGTCTGGGTGTTATGAGTATCTATGTTGTTGCCGTCTCGTCCCTGCCCGTGAATTACCCATGTTATTCCAACATGTACAATCTTAAGAAACACAGACCGATAACTGCCCAGCATTGAAAACAAGCTCGATCATCCGAGCTATATGCTATGGACAGCATAAACATCCCATAAAAGAAAACACCAAAAAAACACTGTACTTGTACTGACTCCGTACCCTTGGGAATAATTTACATTTGACCTAGTTCTGAGTCAGGTCCCTGGGTGGGACGGACAAGATGGCTGGAGGGCTGCTTTATGATATAATTATATACTTCCAATTTCCATCCCGAACCTGGCCATTTTCATCGCATCGTTTTAAACCTCATCAGGAAAGAATGTGGTCGCTACTATGTTACTCAGGGATGAAAGTGGTCTCCGGCAAAAAACGCGGAAATCAAACCGAGATCAGTACACTAACGGCAAATCTCCGCGATAACGCAGACTTTCTTCCATAGGATTACCACTGTCAGGAAATCAAAGAAAACTGCAGGAAGTCAGATTTCAATTGTCCTTGTTGTGACTGTATGCAAACCTAATAAATAAATTACAAGTGCTACAGAACAGAGCACAAAAGATTCCCAACGATGGAACTCCACATTAAATTCAAAACAAAACTACTAACAAATAGAAGAGAACTACACCTCAAGCGACTTGCACACCACTACACCACACAACAAGGTCTCACAGTGACTGCTGGTAGAAACACCAGGGGCCGTATGCAGGAGTCGGTGATAGCGAGGCAAAACGGTATTTGGCCGGAATTCCCGTTTAGCGGCGAAAAATGGCATGCACGAGTCAGTGATAGGCCTAACACCAGAAGCTTAAACTAGGTTAAGGTAAACCAGAAAAATAGCTAGTTTACAGTGGTGTTAGGTATCAAATCTATTCAATCGTCATATTTAACAAAGTTACATAGTCAAATAGTGAAATTTTATTAAATTAACCCTAAAATCGAAGCGAGATTAACGCTGTCGCCGCAACATTAATGTTTATATTTTCGAATCGGCGAACGTAAAGTAAACAAATCGCCGCCGCCGCATTGACGTCGCTTTCATCCACCAGTATGGAAAGCGACGTCGATGCAGCGGTGGCGGCAGCAATTTATTACGCCCAAATCTATT
>JASIRB010001102.1:0-10764 GCA_030323885.1 Branchipolynoe longqiensis | reverse complement strand
GTTTTAACCAAACTTGGTAGCGGCATTGCCTTACATTTGTTTCTAATATAGATATTATGGGGAAATTGTCCCAACAAATATTTTACATTAGATGAAATACCATTTCCTGTTCATCAGTTCCCCCACCACCGGAAACCCCATCTACAATTGTATATATTTTGTGTATATTGTGTGTATTGATTTGGCAGGCTATAAGCTAGATAAAAGATTCACCCTATACTTGTAGTAGGGGTGAACGACAACGTAGTCTAAATACTGGCAAAAATAGCTTTAGTATGGAACAGGAAGTAGAATGCCTGGCTCCAATATCAAATGGCTACTTATATCAGCACAGAGTTGGTGAAATGGGAGAGAATGCAAAAAGACAAGATGGCAGCGATAGAACGCCGGCAATTTCACTTTTAAAGTCTATTAAACTACATGTTTTATTATATTTTTCAACTCAAAAGTAGCAGGGAAATATGAAGCCATATATAAAGAATAAATGTTGCTTCTTAGATTGTGAACTTAGGCTCTCATTTCATTTCCCCACTTTTTCGACAGCTTTTATAGGTTTGATATTCACCCGTGTATTGCAGTACAGGGTGAATTCTTTATCTAGCCATAAGCCTGTAATAGGATTTCTAGGGAACCTCACGTTGGCGCATAATTTCTAATTGTGGTTGATTCAGCAGAGGGAAGCCGGAGGACCCCTCACGTCACCGAACAGACCCGACGAATACTAGGCCTGTGCCCCTCCTCCCTCTGACCTGCATTTGGCGCTACTAAACTGATCGGGATCACTTTTTACCGTGCCCGCCACCCTTTATATTAGCAGCCACTATGTGGGGGGTCGGCTCGCAGGCCTACCTCGTCGGGTTCCCAAGTCATCTCCCTCCGGTGTTGCGGTTTCCGAGGCACACCAGTTTGCCAGGGATACCTCCATTCAAATGCATTGTCAACGGCCGTGAGCAAATCTTCATACAGAAAAAGTAAAATATCTCTCAAAGTAGACCACCTAGAAACAAATCACTCGATACACATATAAAAAAACATGTTTACCAAAAAGACTACATTAAATTGATAAGGTTGGGGTTCTGGATTTCTATTAGTTTTGAATAAAACTAACAATAAAACTAACGTTTTGCACTGCGCGTACCGTCAAACTCAAGGCATTGTCAATGGTCGTGAGCAATGTTCATACAGAAAATACAGAAAAAGGGAAATATCTATAAAACCACACGACCTAGAAACAAATCGTTTGGTACACATATAGAAAACATCTTTACCAAAAACATTATATTAAATTTATAAGGTTAGTGATGATGCTGTTCGATTTTGATGCATGCGCAGAAGCGATGTGTCCCTGGAAAACTGGTGTGCCTTGGAAACTGCAACACCGGTGTCGTATCGTCAGCGGCCTGTCATCGTCAGCGGCCTGTCGTCGCTTCTGCGCATGCGCGGATTTTAAGACATATGCAAAAGACCCATTCCCTCGCCGGCTACAAGCTCAGGCACGGTACCCGGCTGTGTTAGGGACCGATTAGGCCGAAATCTATTGAATGCGATCATATTTAACAGAATTACATACTCAAATAATGAAATTTAATAAAATTAACCTTAAATTCCAAGCGATATTAACGTAGCAGCTAGATCAGCGTCGAATCGCCGAGTGTAAACAAAACAAATAGCAGTGATCGCCGCAACGTGCGAAAATCCGCGCATGCGCAGAAGCCACGACAGGCCGCTGACGATGACAGGCCGCTGACGATACGACACCGGATACCCTCAACATCGATGATATAAGCTGTGTTTACACGGACAATTGTAAGCCGATTTAGACAAAGCGAATTATATGAAGCGAACTAGTGTCGTGTTCACACACGGAGCGCTTTAAGGCGGAAATCGATATCTGCGTATGAGCAAGTCCAGACTAACCAGCGCCAGTTTCGGTTAGTCGACGTCGCCACGAGAGAGTGTGGGTTCGACCTAGATATGTATGGACTGAATCGTATTGGTTTGGAACAGTCAAAACTTCTGCTGGGCAGTGAAAACCTTAAAATAAGTCATGAACAAAATATCTGTGCACCTGTAGCAGGTCCATAGAGCAAATTTACCGGAAAGTCAACAAACTCAGGTCTCGACTGTGACGTCCTTAATCCGGCTCATCTAAGCCGCTACCATTCACACTGGTAACTTGGGCTGACTTAAGCTAGTTTGGTTCATCTGGACTACCTCGCGACGTGGTTTACTTGAAGCGAACTAGATGAGGCGAATCAGCCCTAATCCGCCTCAGCGTCGCGTCTACACGGCGAATGTGAGCCGAACTAGACAAGGCGATTTATATGACGCGGCTTAACTCGCCCGTGTAAACACAGCTATAGACTGACATTACATTGTAGGCTTACCTTAAAACTGCATAGCTGGATGACAGCATCAGATTTTCAAAACCAAAACACTAACCTAGATTTGATTCTACAGATCTAACTTAGATACTTGTGCACTTATTCTGCATTTGTTGTCACATAGAAGGAAATACCGAGGTAATTTAATAGAACAGGCTATATAGAACAGGCTATATATCTATAAAACCACACAACCTAGAAACAAATCGTTTACCAAAACATCTTTACCAAAAACATTATATTAAATTTATAAGGTTAGTGACGATGCTGTTCGATTTTGATGCATGCGCAGAAGCGATGTGTCCCTGGAAAACTGGTGTGCCTCGGAAACTGCAACACCAGATACCCTCAACATCGATGATATAAGCTGTGTTTACACGGGCTGTTCAGAAGGCTATATAGTCTCAGCATGCCAAAACTAATTTGACATGTTTGCACTTCAAATATCCCAAAAGTTAGCCATTTAAAATAAAAGTTAGGCCTACTTCAAACTAAAGTAAGATAGGTATAATGATCAACCGAATATATTTATTTCAGAAAATGGTAAACATTCAAAATCATTGGACAATGCAACATCTAATAGGCCTAAACCCTCTTGTAACTCCCACCTTGTTTCCAGCTTCCCTCTGTCCGAACACACAGACAGTCATATATGTGAAAGTATGACGTCTGAACACTTTGACTTCTGGTTAACGATATACTACATCACCCACCATCCAAGTACCGAAGAGGCTCAATGTTGAAATATAGCTTTACTGTTCAGTTGAGTTTACTCACCACAAAGGTACAATTTATTTACTTCGTCTATTTACCATTAATCTTAGTGACTGGAGATGTGTAGTCGATTCCCTTGATCTGCGTTAGGAATTCTGACGGCAGTAAATCCTACAAAATGAACGCAACCTTCAATTAGGCAAAACAATAATAAACAATTTGATGATGGTCCTTTTTTGACATAAAAATCTGGATCTGGCAGGCGGTTTTTATTTTTTATTTATTTTTTAAATTAAATTAAATTTTTTTCTTCAGTCATTTATGTACACATCACAATGTTTTCAGTCAAAAAGTGAACAGTGTATTCTCATTTCGAAATTGATTTTATATCATACAGTTCTAAAAGTTTCATTTTTGGAACATATATATACATATAAAGAGTTCATGTGCAAAACCCTGTAAACACCAATCCAAAAATAGAATTAAAATAAAAGATTTTTTTACCGGAGGATAATTTAAAATTCTTACTAACTCCACTTTTCTTGCGATGAAATAATTATGGAGCAATGAACAAAAAGATAGGAACATAACAAAATTAACCCTTTGAAGGTTTGACTGTAATGTTTATCTCAATTGTGTATGTTATGTAGTAACATAAATAATTCAAACATGACAACTCTGTGCCTCTGGGCCAGGTAACTAACTCTCAGGGTAGCCTCCTGGTCTCCTGGCCCAGACACTCCCAGAACAAGTGCAGGTGGTTTACATTCTTAGCAGTCCTATGTCACTCACCAAGACCATGACTAACCCATGATTCTGCACCAAATAGGTGTTATTGAACTATGAATTTGGTATTGCCCAAAAACATTGTTAAGGTCCCAGTTGATGAATTGCAGGACTTAGTGGCATTGAATTGCGCATGTTGTGTAGTAACATAATATTCAACTTGGCACACTGTGGCTCTGTGCCAGGGAACTAACACCCAGGGTAGCTTCCTGGTCACCTGGCAACCGACACTCCCAGAACCAGTGCAGGTGGAAAACATTCTTAGCAGTCCTACGTCACTCACCAAGAAGCACTCATAGAGCCCGGTACTGTGTCAAGTTCTCCTGGTTCTAATAGGCCTGTTCAGTAGGAAGATCGCCCCTTCCGTCGCTGTGTAAGCTGCTGGTGGTGTCAGGCTTCATAAGCCCAGAAGTCGAGAGGATTACGTCGTCCGGCTGCTGCTTATGTCGACCACACTCCCGTCTGTGGTTAACTTCACCGATCGTCACCCGGCTTCCAGAGACGCTGTCCCGTACGTCTGCTGTTGACCGCGCAGCTCTCGCAGCGCGCACTGCAGACTGGTCCCCGGTTGTCCAGGACGCCTCGCAGCACCCCCAGCGTGTCCACTGGCCGGCGGGCTGCGCCTTTGTTGTCATCTGCCGATCCCTGTCGACTAACTGGACTCAGACAACTGGACGTCCTGCGTGTACAGTACGCTGTGTTCAGACCGGATATCAGAGTTATCACTGGACCTTGTTCCGTCTCACTCCCTTTGCTCAATCCGGTAAAGTGTGACGGGACGTTACTCGCTCATCTACTCGTGACAGTCGTGCCCTGAGTGTGCTGACGACAGGAGGACTTACGAGTTGGCCTTCATTGTGTAAGTGGATTCAATGCTGTGTTGACTGCAGCTGTCGGCGGACAACAGGAGGATCTACGATATGTGTGGCTCGACTAACTACGGGACGACTTACGAGTGCTTGTTGTACCTGTAGTGTGCTGGTGCTGCTGTCGACTGTGCAGTTCTCGGCTCACCTGGAGGATCTACGTGTGGTTCAACTGCTAGGATTCATTCGCAGGAGTTCGTACGTTCACGGAACATCCGGAAGGTGTTCCTCTGCAGAGTGTAGTGTGACTTCCGTGCTATTGTCTTCTGTGCAGCTGTCGGCATCATCGGGAGGACTTACGTGTGACCTCTACTCATAGTCGTGTCTGATCTCGGCTTACAGTTCTGCATTATCTGCTCCTGTTAGGTGCAGTTGTGATAACTGTGCACAGCTGTCGTTAAAGTGTCCGTAATGGTTAAGACACGCAAAGGAAAACAAGGAAGGCCTGGAGTCGCTGCAGCAGTCGGGCTGCCTCCTGCAGCGCCTCCCAATCCCGGCACTGCTAGCACCAGTCCTGGTAGTCATGTGCCCCCCTCAGGCTCGGCGGCTACTCTGGATGTGGTCACCGTGCAGTCAATGACGGACATGTTTACCACCCAGATGTCGGATCTTATGTCTAGCCTGGATCAACGCTTCGTGGCGCTCGAGGCGCGCTCTGGAACTCGGCCTCGGTCCAGGTCTCCTCTGCTGACGTCCGGTCATCGCAGGCTGCACCGGGAAAACTCTCCAGTCCTGGCTCCGCAGCCAGGACCTTCAGCCCAAGTACCTGGTCACGAATCAAGAGGGTACGTACCGCCCCCGGTCCTGCCTCCTGGCATGGCCTTGGGCGGGGCAGACGTGGGCCTAGCAACGCTCGCACCCGTCAGGCATGATGCCCCCATGACGTCCCCGTACCTGACTGCTCCCTTGGACCGGGCTTACGCGGATGTAGGACAGGAGGACAGTCACTCTGGCCTCCTGTATGGTCTTAATGCCGTGGGAGTCGCCCAGTCTAACCGCAACAGGGCTGCGCTGGAAGATCTAATGTCTTCTACCGACTCAAGTCTCCGTCCTTCGAGAGGTAAGGTCTCCCTCATGCCTAATGAATTTGTCATACGGAACGATAGAAAAACCAAAGTTGGTCTTGGGGACAGTACTTGGGCTGAATATATGGCAGCCATCTTCAGAATGTGTGGTTCCAGATACGTCCCTGTAAGTTGGGTACCGCATCTGCGCAAACACATGGATCAGCTATGTAACATGGCCACAGAGTGGGACTGGGTGATTTGCCTCACCTGGTCGGAAAGGATCTTCGCAATGATCGAAGACGGAAGATTGCCTTTTGGCTGGCTAGACATTCTGGCTATTAAAGACGTGCAACGGGATGTATGCACGGTCGGAAGCCGTGCAGCAGTCAAAAAGTCCATGGGCTTTGAGTCGCAAGGCGACTCTCGCTATAAAAGCTCGTATAGCAAAGAAGTTGATGGGTTGCCATGCACTTTGTGGAACCTTGGGAAGCAATGTGGCTTCTACTCGTCCCACGGCATACTTCCTGACCGGCACGCTCACGTGTGCGGCTGGTGCGCGGCTCAGTATAAGCGTGCCAATGGCCATATAGAAATTGACTGCAATAACAAAAAGAAGGCGGCCCTCAGGATGGCTGACGCCGCTGCTGATAAGGGACTTGAGTCGGGTTTTCAGGCCGCGGCCTAAGCGGGACCCAAAGGTTAGATCATTGTGAACGTACTGTCCCAACTGATGGTTCTGGCTTGGGTCACTCTCTCGTCCGTACTACTAATTCTGTTAGGCCTGTTGACACTTTCTCTAGTTCTCATTCGCCGTTTGCTGATATTATGTCTGTTTTGCCTGCACCGCTATCTGTCAGTCCTCTTGTTCACGATGCCCCAATGGCCTGCGGTGCCACTGTTTCCCGCCGACTGCCACTGCCTGACAGGCACGCCCAAGCACAGGCACCCCCCTGCAGTAGCCAGATTGCCTCTGGCTATGCGCCACCTGCTGACGTTCCATCTAACTTAAGTTTACAGTTGACTGTTCCTGGGCAAGGCCTACCCCCGCCGCAGACTGCCGACTGTCATAGCTTACCCGCCCCTCGTACCACATTAATTGGTGTACTGTCGGGGCGGCCCCCCTGCCGCCCTGTCGACTGCTTGCTTGCCCCTGCTGCCTTGCATCCGCCACTGCCTGACAGGCACGCCCGATGTGTCCCGTCGGGGCGGCCCCCCTGCCGCCCTGTTACCTGCTTGCTTGCCCCTGCTGCCTTGCATCCGCCACTGCCTGACAGGCACGCCCTGCCCCAGTCGGAGTCCAGCTGTGGCCCATTGAATGCGCCACAAGCCGGGCCCCCTAACTCATGCTCCATTGTCCATACTTCATTGCCTCTGCCACTGCCTGACAGGCACGCCCTATCTCGGTCGGTGCCCAGCTGCACGAGTCGGCCATCTGGTGGCAAAGTCACGCTCACCAGCACCCGCGTGGGTGGGGGATCTGGGTGTGGGGGGATTGTTGGTGATGGCTTACTTAATGTCGACAGGCAAGGTAACAGGGCGGGGAGCGATGGGGCAGAGGAGTTCAGCCATCGGATCGCGTCCGATTCCACTGCTGTGGCTAAGGACAATAGTAGAATAAGACTTGTGACACGTACCATGTTTGTATTAACGTTAGTGTGTGAGGGTAGATTCTGGCTGGTAAGTACGATTGACCTTGAGGGCGATCTCCGTAGCGACAGGTTTGCTGCGGGTTTGTTTTGGCCCCTGCCAGGAGACTGGCGTGAGGGTTCGAGAGACGGGGCGGGGCTAGTTTTTTCCACTTCAAATGATTTGGCCGTCTTTGTGGGGAGTAGCGGTATGCCTTTGTCGCCAGATGCCCTGCTTTTCGGCCGTCACAATGACGGCCAGGAAAGCCTCTCTAATTCAATCCACGGAACGGGTCCCATGCCGGCCTGCCTGGCTGGCTTGTCCGTTGGCTCAACTCTTTCAGAGAGGTCCGGGCCCCCTTCCAGTCCCGTTATACCCGCCCTTCCCCTTGCCGCGACCACTAGTGCTAAGCCTATGTCTCCAGTTGACTACTGCTCAATTCTTTTGGCAATGTGGCCGACCGTTGTTGCTGACGCAGTTAGGCCGCGTGACGTGTCTTATATGACTTTATATTCGCAGGTCAGGCTGACTGGTCTCCCAAACTACATGTCGGCGCGCCTTCCAGTGCCGTCGGGATTAAGGATCGACAACTGGCGGTTGATGCTGGAGGATTATAGTGATAAGATGTTGATCAGTTTTCTAGAGTTTGGATGGCCGGCTGATTACGTTGGACTGACACCACCAACCCCGTCTAACAAGAATCACTGCGAAGGGCCAAAGCACTTCAAGTGGATTGATCGTTTCATTGACTTAGAGCTAAGGTGTGAGGCTCTGATTGGGCCATTCGACGTTTTACCTTTCTCCCCCTGGGCACAGGTCAGCCCCATTATGACGCGGCCGAAGAAGGACTCGGAGGAGCGTCGGATCATCGTAGATTTAAGTTTTCCCAAAGGTAGGAGTGTCAACTCAGGTATCTGGAAAGGTTTTTATCAAGGTCTGCCGTTCCGCTATTCCTTGCCGAACATCTTGGACGTGGCTAGAGAGATTACTGTGCTTGGCGCGAGCTGTTTTCTGTGGTCGGCCGACTTGGCAAGGGCGTATCGTCAGTTGAGGGCATGTCCTCTGTCAGTGCCATTGTATGGGATTACCGTTCACAATCAATTCTATTTTGACGTTTCTCTTCCCTTTGGGTGTCGCACAGCGTCCCTGGCCTGTGCCCGAACAACAGAAGCTGTGGTTCACATGATGCGGGGTAAAGGGTATTGTATTTTTTGTTACCTGGATGATTTTATTGGAGTGGCGGCGACGAAGCACCTGGCGGACGAGGCGTATGCGGCCTTTCTCGAACTGTCGCGATTCCTAGGGCTGGCGCTGTCGCTGAGGAAATGCGTCCCTCCCACTAAGACACTGATCTGGCTAGGATACGAGATACTAGTAGAGTCCATGCAGATCAAGATCCCGGGGAAAAACTGGTGGACGTTATTGCCGAGTGCCGATTGTGGCGAGTTGGGGTTAAAGTGTCTAGAAAAGATCTCCAGAGACTGGTCGGCACACTCCAATTCATTGCCAGGTGTGTCCTTCCCAGCCGCCGGTTTATGAACCGGATTCTGGATGCCCTCCGGGCTGCGCCATTCAAAGGAAAGACAGTCGTAGGCCCTGACTTGGTACAAGATGTTCAGTGGTTTGTGGAGTACGCTGAGCGGTCTAATGGGTTAGTCCTAATTCACCCTGAGCCGGGTCGCACCTGGACAATTGAGTGTGACTCCTCGCTCCTAGGCGGTGGCGCATTCTCCCCCACTCATTACATGTCTGAAGTCTACCCTAAGGTGCTCGTGGACAGACGGTATCATATCGCGCAGCTGGAGGCGATCAACCTGGTTGCCGCCCTGAAGACTCTTGCCCCCTCAGACCCTGAAAACTACAGCATTGTGGTTAACACTGACAATATCACTTCACAATTAGTTTTGTCTACAGGTGCCGGCCGAGACCCCATTCTATGTGCCTGCGCACGGGAACTTTGGCGATTCGCTGCTGTTATGAATTGTTCTGTGTCTATAATCCATAAGCCTGGCCACTTACTTGTGTTGGCAGATGCCTTAAGCCGACAGTTCTCAGACGCGAGAGCCCGATCCACAGCTTCCACCATGTGCCGAGACCTCCGCCTGGAACGTCGACGGTTTGATTTTAGTGCCGCCCTATTAGACCCTCGGCTGTGATCTACCCTGGGAATATCGCTAATTTCTTCTGCCACTCTATTCCCAGGGTTTCAGCCGGATCTGCGAGGGAGGATTGCAGAGTTAATGAAGGCAGGCCTAGCCCCGGGCACCTGGCGTAATAAACTACAACACATAAGGAAATATACTCAGTTTGCAGAAAGGACAAGTATGGACCCATATAAACCCTCCCAGTATGAAATAATGGCGTATACCGCGTACCTTGCAGATGATCTTAAGTCCCCGGGCGCGGTGCTTAACTACTTAAGCGGAGCGCGGACATGGGTCCAAATGATGGGTGGATCGCCAGAAAAAACTTCGACGCGTACCCGGTATCACTGGTCAAGCGAGGCGTTACGAGGTCAACGGCCCATATAACAACTAGGGCGATACCCTTGACAGTATGTGACGTCGTAAATATTGTGCATTTCTTTTCCTCAGCAGGGAAGGTCGCGGAGGTACTAAAGGCTGCTTTGTTAATAGGTTATTTCTCTCTCTTGCGCCAAAGTAACATAATGCCGTCTGGGAGTCCCTATGATTCAGGGCACTGGCTGACGTGGAACGACCTCGAGCTGCTGGGCGATGACCTCATCATTACGGTGCGGTCGACCAAGACGACGTGGACCCCGGGGAAGGCGTTCCAGATTAGGATACCTCGCATTCCCTCTTCAAGCTGCTGTCCGGTGGGGGCGTGGCGGTCCTACGCTCGCCTGGGGCCCGGGCGGGCGTCGGGCTTCAGCCCCGCCTTCCTCCTGCCATCGGGGAGGCCCCTGCTGAGCGCAACTCTCACCGCGGCGATCCGTCTGGCTCTCACTGCAAGCGGGCACCCGGCTCCCGCGTTGGTGACCCTCCACAGTCTCCGACGGGGCGCTGCTCAAGCGTGCGCGGCGGCCGGAGCGACGGAGGCCGACATCGCCCAAGCTGGTGGCTGGCGATCCAGTTCCATTTACAACTACGTCCCTAAGGCACTCCTCTCGGCCGCCCCTTTTACACTCGCATCTATATTTGGTCGAGTGTAAAAGGGGGGGGTTCGGTCGTCTGCGCCTCAGAGCCTGCTGTAGGTGGGGACTTAACTTTCAACTTCCGGACTTAACTTCACTGCGGGTATGTGACTATCCTGGGAATCTGAACACTCGGTACATTCAGGGTAAACGGAGCCCTGCAGGTTAGACCTCAAGTTCTGTAGCTTGTACTACTAGTCTTAAGACCATTGGAATTAACTAAGGTA
>JASIRB010001122.1:0-10768 GCA_030323885.1 Branchipolynoe longqiensis | reverse complement strand
AAGGCAATATTGTGAATATATGTGCTAAAGGCAACATAGTAATATTAGTATGCCCGACAAGGGCATACTAATATTACTAGGTCATAACTTAAATCTTACTTATTACATAATCCGTATGTTATGTAATAAGTTTATCGTATTGTGTATATAAAGCTTAAAGTAGGACGTAAAACAACAACACCCTATAGCTTAAAACAACACATTCTCTAGCAGTAATTAGGGACCAATCATGGTCTGAGGATCATTCATTGGCTATTAATTAGTGCAATTCAGCCCTTAATGACCCTTCCCTGTGTGACACCAGTGAACTACTAATAATAGCCATGAGAGGCATTGGCGACACTGGTACATATATATATATATATATATATGACAAAGAGTCTAAATGGTGCTGGGCAGATCAATCTGGACTTTGGGGTTCGAACTCAAATAGCCTGATCTAAGTATGATCTTTTTTTATAAAAAATATTAGAACCTAAATGTTGTAAAACCACGTCACTAGATCTATAAATAGTATAATGTAACAGCTGAGTAATGGCGGTGATTTTCATTGCATGTCACAACTACATCTTTTGTATTTCCCCCAAATCTAATAGAACCTAAATGCTGTGAACTTGCGCATCACGAACCCATTGCTTTAACTGGGTAAACCTACACATTGTAGTTCCCGGTTGGTTTTGTTGCTATAGCAACCCACCCGGTTAACATTACACATCAGGCATTTCTCTGATCCCAAGAAAATTCGGCAATTTGTGCGCATTATCAGGCAGTGTATCATCCCATAGACACCGTATCCATGTCAAGAGTGCCTGACGACAATCCCAGGGACCGTCTAAAAAAAAAACAATCGACCAACATAATTGAAAAAAAAAAAACGCACATTAAAATCCCAATCTCTGTCTTGGTCTCTCTTGCTCTGTCCCTTTCTCTACCGATCTCTTGTTTCTGGAAGGGTTAGATTTAATAGCCATTAGATTTAATGGCGACCAATTGCAATAAAAAAGCATTTGAATGACAGTGAATGTTTAGTAGAGTGGTCCCCGAGGAACACACTAGGATACTAAGAGGAATGTGACACCCCCCCCCCCACCTCCAGGGCGCGTGGCATGTGAATATATGTGTAATGGAACAAGAACACCAACATTATATAAAAACAAGTCTAATAAACAAGTTCTTTGAATGGAGATGGGACAGCACATGGTTCCGCCTCTATATCCTATAGGGAAAGAATCTAGGATCAGTCTACAACACACTCGATTGCCAATTTAATCCCATTTTGATTGTGAAGCCTGTTTAGTTTAATATAAAAATATATATTGTTATGGGGTGTTAAAGATTACATAGGTTTGTTTGTTGGAGTTTTACGTCCTGGCAGCATCCCAGGTAATATCAGGACGGGTACCACCTACTTGTGACTGCTCACTCATGGCGACTTTCATAGTGTTGCCCCACTGGCAGACCAGGCCGCTGGCACCATGCCCCAATATCCTAGTCACATTATCCTGATTCTGTGTAAACCAGTCCTTGTCATATCCTAGTAATGCAGAGCGCCAGACTAGGTAGCGACAAGTATCAATTTGATGTCAATGGCTCGACTTGAGCAGGAATCTCCCGCATGGGAAGCCCGCGCTTTACCGATTCGGCCAGCTTGGTCGTTATTAAACATATTAAGGCTCATCGTTATAATTTACTTTATTTTAGTTTGAAATAACTTATTGTAAATCATTTGGAGTGCAAAGGTGCCACAGTAATTTTGGTGTGCACATCAAAATTCTGACACCATATGCTTCAGCAGTCACAGGTTCTATTAAATTGATTCAGTATATATCCTTCACTGCAGCAACACATGTTTAAAGTTGCATTGTCAAATAAAAGAACCAAATTTTCAAAAGGTAAACACTTCTCTAGATTTGAACCTACATATATACCAAACTCAGCTACTGGTGTACTTCTTAAGCATCTTTTGTTACACAGAAGGGCATACTAATATTACTATGTCAATTTAAAGTTGCATAGTCCAATGGTTTTGAGTTTCTGACATTTTTCTGAGATATGTATATTAAATTGATCATTATAATCTACCTTACTTTAGTTTGAAGTAACTTTTAATTGAAATGGCTACCCTTTGAGATATTTGAAATTCAAACATGTGAAAGTAATTTTGGCAGGCACGCCAAAACTCTGAGACCATAGGCTTCTGCTGTAACAGGTTCTATTAAATTGACTCAGTGTTCCCGTCTATGTGGCAATAAATACTTAATAAGTGCATCAGTATCTAAGTTGGATATGTAGAATCAAATCTAGATAATTGTTTTGATTTAGAAAACGAGGCTTCATCGGTCTATGCAGCTTTAATAGAACCTGCTAGTGCTAGGTTTACTATTGAAAGCAGCCTATACTAGGATTCCACAAAACGGTCGATTCTGGTGATGTATCATTACCGTGATGGAAAAACAATGGAACCAAGTTTTTTCATTTCCCACAAGTTTCATGCCACTACCATTAGGGAACCAAAAAATCGTTACTGATGGGGCCCCATGAACCATGTATAGGGAACCCAAAATGTGTTTCCCATAAAGTTTACCTATAGGTTGTGAACGCCATGGGATGAGATGCTTGACAAGCACATCAAAATTAATTGTGCATGTTTACACTTCAAAATATCTCCGAAGTTAGTCATTTAAAATCAAATGTCTTACTTCAAACTAAAGTATGCTAGAGTGTAATGATCAACATACTGCATACATTTATGTAATTTTTGTCTTTCTTAACCCCCCCCCCCCCCATAAACTCAAAACTATCGGCTATGGAATTTTAAATTTTAGTAAGTACCTAAGCCTAAGGTGGATATATATAGAATCAACAGTACCTACAGTGGATATGGAGAATCAAATCTTTTTGGTTTCGACAATGTGATCTTTCATCCGACTAGGCAGCTGTAATCAGGAAATGTAACTAACAAAACAAACCATAATCTAATTAATCAAACCACACCACCAAGACAGGTACTGGGGCCAAATGTATGGAGCCGGGTTAGCGGTCCCAACCCACGCGTCGTGCGGATTTCCCAGGTTAGCGGCCAAAAGTGTCAATGTTTGTGCCAGGGTTAGGCAAACACCTCGAGAGTTAATGTCGCCTGCACTAATACCAAGCCATAGCAGGTTTAACATCCGTGTTAGGGACAGACTCGGCCCAAATCTATTCAATGCGACCATATTTAACAGAATTACATACGCAATAAGTGAAATTTTATCAATTTAACCCTAAATCCGAACCGTTATTAACGCCGGCGCCGCATTGGCGTATTATTCATATTGTCAAATCGACGAATGTAAACTAAACAAACAAACAAGGCTGCTGGTTCCCGGCCGCCGAATCGGCGGCGACATTGCCAAATAGCGGTGCTCGCCGGCTACAGGCCCAGAGGGATTTCCCAAATTTATAAATAACGCATCGGTTAGCTAACCAAGCAGCGCTTTGGGCACATACATTTCCCGTGACACATATACCAACACCGATGATAGCTAACCCGCCGGCCGCCCTTAACGCCGGAGCAGATAAAAACTTGGTCTTACATTTGGCCCCAGAGGCACTCATTATGACCTTCCTATATGACCTCTACTAATGATACACACTAACCTTTCCCATAAACAACTGACCGCAGCGAGTCTACTAAATCAATTACCATAATTAACCCATAATTAGGTTGTACACATCAAAGGGCCAGACAAGCCTGGTTCCAGTCACCGCCTCCGTCTGGGTGGTTGCTATGACAACCTGGTAATCAGGGTGGGTGGGTGTTAAGCGAGGCGGGAGGTGGCCACCACATACTGACCAAGAGAACAACAGTATAAGGCATTACGTAATAAAAAAACCACCTATAATTATATCAAGTAAATGCCAGACAGGGTGGCCGAATGAGTGTAGCACCCGCCTCCCGTTTTGGTAGGTCGTAGTGTTTGAACATGGAGCCGGGTAATCACGTTCGAACAATGGCCGAGTCCAACAAATGACGTACAAATGTATTCTTGTTGCGACTTAGCCTGGATATGGCAAGGGATCGTGGAATGAGGAAGACAAGTTGTCCGCAATAGACATTTCCCCTTCTTAATCAACTTATGTACCATCAAATAATAAATGTAATAATAAAAATGTACTGTTACATCAGTGTAACCTTGGGTTTAATCCAAAATATGTTAAAGGAGCACAACACACGTATGTTATCCCGACATGGGCTGGTTCCTCAGGATGGACTGAAGCTGCGACCCAGCACGCCGGGTCGCAGCTTCAGCGTACACTGTTTACAGGGGGCAAGGCGCGGAAATTAATTTAGACATGTAAATGGTACTACTTAATATAATGTCAAATATTCACCAGGATAACTTCACTGCAATCTACATTAGATATATGGCAATAATCAGGTTTGGTCATTAGGAGACGTATAGTTACAGTACGCAGACGGTATAGCAATAGCATAGTAGAGATTGTGTCTCTTTCAACCGACAACCTTGGGGCCTGGCTATTGCAGAATTACAGAAGATGCCGAACTACAGACACATGTACTGCTTTCAAGCAAGGTCTTTTATTCTATGGTCTGGGAGAGTGTTATTTATTAACTCATTGCGCCTGAGACCAGCGGAACTGGGAATACCCGCATTTTAGCTTAAAACAAACTGAGACACAATCGTTACAAAAACCAGCTGCTACTGTTACCAGACAAAGGCACGTGGCTGTGCTCGACACAAACTGGAAGTTTATACAAACTTATTTCCGGGGCGTGTTGGTAGATCGTGGGTTCGAAACCCGGTCGAGTCAAACCAATGACTTAAAAATTGATACTAGTTGCTTCCTAGCCAGGTGATCGGCATTATTAGGATATGGCAAGGCCATGGTGCTGGTGGCCTGGTCTTCCAGTGGGGCAGCACTATAAAGTCACCATGAGTGCGCACTGTCACAAGTCAGTACCCGTCCTGATATGACCTTAGATGTTGCGAGGACATAAAACAACAACAAACAAACATCTTTCCGGGGCGAGGTAAATCATTACACAACGACTGCTCAACCACCGCCCGATACGCCCCCTCTTTATCTCTCCACTTGCTCGCTCACCATAACGTAGTTGTATGAATCGCAGTCTACCCAGAGGCACAGTGAACCGGCCTGAGGCACTTAGTAGTAACTACTAACAAAGTAACATGCCATGTATAAGGAATCCAGGTCGTGTGTAGGATACTTCACCAGCATTCCAGTGAGGTGTGTAGGTAGGTACGCGCGTAGTCGCCAGGGGCGTTCTAAATAGTGCGCTTTTATGAAGTAAACACGTCTTGTGTGTAGGATACTTCATAAAGACATGTTTTGTGTAGGACATGAACCGGTCGCGGTGTTTAGAATCAGTAAGACTAAGCGTGCTGGCTTCCCGGACAGGAGATCAGGGCCGCGTTCAGGGTCTGTCACAGAGGCGCCTCGGAGAAGGCAGTGATGTCACGCTAGTCTGAACTGCAAAGACAGTTTGTTGTCTCGAAAATGGCCACCCCCATAGGAGGCGGCCATTTGCAATGGAAAAGCTGTGCTGTGATTGACTGAAAACACTGAATATGGCGGCCATTTTCGAGGCGCTTTTCATCTACAGTCTGAAAAGGGAGGCATCTCCGAGACGTACTCTGAATGCAAATAGGGCAAAAAGCATCGCAGAGACCTCCGAGACAGACCCTTAACGCAGCCCTGGTGTTCAAATCCCAGATGAGTCAAAGCAATGAAGTACACAAATGACACCAATCACTATCTAGCCTGGCGCTCGGCATTAGTAGGATGGGACAAGGACTGGTTAGCTCAGTATCACTATCAGTATCAGGATAATGTGACTGAGTTGGACATTGGGTCATGGAGCTGGTGGCTTGGTATCCCACTGGGACATTACTATAAAGTCACCTTGTGACGTGTGCACTGTCACAAGTTGGTATCCGTCCTGATATGAGCCGAGATGCTGCTAGGGCCTAAATCCCCAATAAACAAACTACGTATAGGACATCCTCTAATAGTAATAAGGACGTGATGTGTGTAGGACACTTAATAAAGGTGCGACGTGTGTAGGATTGCGTACACTATGAATGCGTTGTCGTTAAGAGCAGAATCTGTATTGGTACTCAGGGGGGTGCATAGCCATAGCATAGGTTAATTAACAGTTACATGGTTGGCGCTTACCATAACTCAGACAAGCGACTTCGCCACAAGAGATAACCAGGTAGACCATCTCAGTATCTGATCTATCACCTCACGTCAGTGTGTTATCATTGCTATCTACAGTTGAAATGTCAGTGTCAGTGAGGTGTGCATTGTACACGCACTCCACACTCAGGGCAGTAAATTGAAGCACGTTCGCCAGTGTAGCGGTGTAGTAAATATGTACAGTAAAACCTCTCTAAATCGATCGACCTTGGGACCGATTTTAAGTGGTTCATTTAGGGAGTTATATGACATGTACTATCGTCGCTAATCAATATCCAAATTGAGAAACAACTGTTGGAATATCCAAATAAAATAGTTCTTTGACCATCAACCATTGTACAATGTTGAATGTAAAAAGACGCAGATAATTGAAATTGACGGGAATTGTACTACTTATTGGAAGTCTACTTAAACTTAAGTTAAAGTTATATACTATACTATAGTCATTATAGTATAGTATTATAACGACAATAGTGTAATTCAACATATCACAAATGCAATAGATATACTTTATCACATTTACATCATCATGATCTGACCATAACAATTAACACATAAGCCTTATGATAAGGCTAAATAGTCATTAGAAATTAAACATTATTACAAGTTATCATTAGAAATATTTACCCTGTGTGGATGTGTCAAATTCATACTGAAATAGTCTCAATTACGAATTGAATTAGCCCATTGTTAAATCCAGTAGGGGCTGAGAACTGAGGGCCCCCCCACTCCATTTCTGACATTTGTTGCAACAAGGTTACGCTCCCCGTTCCTTCTGTGTGGTGCGCAGTCACAGACAAGAGTGAATTAATCGGACTGTGTCTGCGTGCACCTGACCCTGACCAGCATGTACGGTACATATGAAAAACGTTGAAGTAGTCTCAATGCTTGCACTTATGACAATGAGAATTGGTATCTAGGGGTGTTTTGGGGTGCTCTTTCACATGCTGCAATCATAATGGCATTCTTTGTGGCGGAGTGGTTAGAGTGTCTGACTTTTTTCTAGGTCAAACTCCTAATCTGAGGGTCGGTGGTTTGATTCCCGGTGCCCCCAGCTCTGCCAATTTGGATTTCCACCGCTGTGTATAACTTAAGGTGCGGACAGACAGGACGCGTGCGTCAGGCGTGCGTAAAGTACAAGCGTGCGTCATGCGGTTCTCACACGTAAATAGCGAACACACTGGACGCGTCTGCCACGCGTGTAAAGGCCGGGACACACGTCCCATATAAAACCCCCATTCCCCCCTCTTCCATTCCCCCCTCTTCCATTCCCCCCTCTTCCATTCCCCTTCTTCCATTCCTCCTCTTCCATTCCTCCTCTCCCATCCCCCTTTTCCATTCCCCTCTCTTCCATTCCCTCTCTTCCATTCCCTCCCTTTCCATTCCCTCCTCTTGTGTTCCCCTCTTTCGTTCCCCCTCTTTCGTTCCCCCTCTTTCGTTCCCCCTCTTTCGTTCCCCCTCTTTCGTTCCCCCTCTTTCGTTCCCCCTCTTTCGTTCCCCCTCTTTCGTTCCCCCTCTTTTGTTCCTCCTCTTCCGTCCCTCCTTTTCTGTCCCTCCTCTTCCGTTCCCCATTCTCCATCTTCCGTTCCCCCTCTTCCATTCGCCCTCTTCCATTCCCCCCCCCCCTCTTTCGTTCCCCCCTCTTTCGTTCCCCCTCTTTCGTTCCTCTTTCGTTCCCCCTCTTTCGTTCCCCCTCTTTCGTTCCCCCTCTTTCGTTCCCCCTCTTTCGTTCCCCCTCTTTCGTTCCCCCTCTTTCGTTCCCCCTCTTTCGTTCCCCCTCTTTCGTTCCCCCTCTTTCGTTCCCCCTCTTCCGTTCCCCTCTTCCGTCCCTCCTTTTCTGTCCCTCCTCTTTCCATTCCCATTCCCTCTTCCATTCCCCCTCTTCCATTCCCCCCTCTCCCCTTCCATTCCCCTCTCTTTCCTCTCTTCCCCCTCTCTTTCGTTCCCCCTCTTTCGTCCCCCCTCTTTCGTTCCCCCTCTTTCGTTCCCCCTCTTCCGTTCCTCCTCTTCCGTCCCTCCTTTTCTGTCCCTCCTCTTCCATTCCCCATTCTCCATCTTCCGTTCCCCCTCTTCCATTCCCCCTCTCCCATTCCCCCTCTTCCATTCCCCTCTCTTCCGTTCCCTCTCTTCCGTTCCCTCTCTTTCGTTCCCCCTCTTTCGTTCCCCCTCTTTCGTTCCCCCTCTTTCGTTCCCCTCTTCCCCCCTCTTTCGTTCCCCCTCTTTCGTTCCCCCTCTTTCGTTCCCCCTCTTTCGTTCCCCCTCTTCCGTCCCTCCTTTTCTGTCCCTCCTCTTCCATTCCCCATTCTCCATCTTCCGTTCCCCCTCTTCCATTCCCCCTCTTCCATTCCCCCTCTCCCATTCCCCCTCTTCCATTCCCCCTCTTCCGTTCCCTCTCTTTTGTTCCCCCTCTTTCGTTCCCCCTCTTCCATTCCCCCTCTTTCATTCCCCCTCTCCCGTTCCCCACTCTTCCGTTCCCCCTCTTTTGTTCCCCCTCTTTTGTTCCCCCTCTTTCATTCCCCCTCTTTCATTCCCCCTCTTCCATTCCCCTCTCTTCCGTTCCCCCTCTTCCGTTCCCTCTCTTTCGTTCCCCCTCTTTCGTTGCCCCTCTTTCGTTCCCCCTCTTGGGGAATGAAAGAGGCGGAATGCAAGAGGAAGGGAATGCAAGAAGGGGGAATGAAAGAGGGGGAAAGCAAGAGGGGGGAACAGAAGATGGGGGAATGGAAGATGGGAATGCAAGATGGGGAATTGGGAGAATGGGGAATGGAAATGGGGAATGCAAGACGGGGAAAGGAAGATGGAGAATGGGGAATGGAAGAGGAGGGACAGAAGAGGAGGGACGGAAGACGGGGATTGGAAGAGGGAGAATGTAAGAGGAAGAATGGAAGAGAGGCGAATGGAAGAGGGGGAATGGGAGAGGGGGGAATGGAAGAGGGATGGAAGAGGGGGAACGGAAGAGGAGGGACAGAAGAGGAGGGACGGAAGACGGGGATCGGAAGAGGGGAATGGAAGAGGGGGGAATGGAAGAGGGAGAATGAAAGGGAGAAATGGAAGAGGGAGAATGGAAGAGAGGCGAATGGAAGAGGGGAATGGAAGAGGGGGAATGGAAGAGGAGGAATCGAAGAAGGGGAACGGAAGATGGAGAATGGGGAATGGAAGAGGAGGAACAGAAGAGGAGGGACAGAAGAGGAGGAACGGAAGAGGAGGGACGGAAGACAGGGATCGGAAGAGGGGAATGGAAGAGGAGGAACGGAAGAGGGGAAAATGGAAGAGGACCATGAAGAGGGAAATGAAAGAGAGGCGAATGGAAGAGGGGGAAAGGGAGAGGGGGGAATGGAAAGGGGGGAAAAGATGATGGAACACACGAGGGGGGAAAGCCAACGAGGGGGGGAACACAAGGAGGGGACCGAAAAGAGGGGAACGGAGAGGTGGCACTGGAGAGGGCACGGGAGAGGAGGGAACGGGAGAGGGGGAATGGAAGAGGAGGGAATGAAAGAGGGGGAATGGAAAAGGGGGAATGGAAGAGGGGGCATGGGAGAGGAGGGAATGGAAGAGGGGGGATCAAAGAGGGGGAATGAAAGAGGGGGAATGGAAGAGGGGGCATGGGAGAGGAGGGAATGAAAGAGGGGGAATGAAAGAGGGGGAATGAAAGAGGGGGAATGGGAGAAGGGGGAATGAAAGAGGGGGAATGAAAGAGGGGGAATGAAAGAGGGGGAATGAAAGAGGGGGAATGAAAGAGGGGGAATGAAAGAGGGGGAATGAAAGAGGGCAAAGTCGGTCAAAAGCCACGCGTCACCACGCGTCAAGCGTAAATAATCGCTCCAAAAGCGATCCGTGACGCACGCCTGACGCACGCGCCAGTGTGTTCGGGTTCTCTTTATTACATACGTTTTGATTTTTTACGCACGCGCGACGCTTGACGCACGCACGAGATACGCGTCCAGTGTGTTCGCAGCTTTACAGCGTCATCACAGGCCGGTTGCTCTCATACCATGTCTATGTGGTGTGGGAGGTTAAAAATCCTGTGGGTCGGTAAAAGTGTAGGCTCGGGCTTTCTATCGACCAGCAGTGGAATGAGGAAGACCAGTCGTCTATGACTGAAATTTCCCCTGCTTAAACAACTATTGGACCAAAAAACAAAAAACAATTTTTATTAAATACAAACGGTTGTTAAATTAGAATGGTTTCTATAGTTACTCAACACATTTGCCATTGGGGGATTTCTTCTTTTTTTCCCCCATAAGACAAAACTAGTAATCATTTGCATCTTGAAATTAAATGGCAAGTGTAGTGGGCAGCATACAGGGGGGGGGGGGGGGGGTTTGTGCAGCCTTGTGAGTGTATGCGGCATGAAAGCCCAAATTCGCGCGAGGCAGAGGCATCGAGTGCTCTTCCCCCCCCCCCCCCCCCCTCACGCACTACTTTTTTGGGAAGTCTGCTGGAAATTCATGGATGAAAGCAGCTGACCAGAGTTACCCATTTTATATGAAACAATGTCTGGTAAACCAGTTTATGACCTTAAAAATTAATTTAAATGATGTCTCAA
>JASIRB010001071.1:0-10795 GCA_030323885.1 Branchipolynoe longqiensis | reverse complement strand
GTAATGTATGTACATATCCGAACACCCCCGATCCTAGACCGTGTGACGTCACCATGATCCATTCCTAATAAAGACAGTTACGTTACAGAACTCACGGTGTTAGGACGTCCTTTACATGGTGTCAGATAGTACGGGTGGATCTTCACAATGGCTTTGCATGGATTAAAACCCCCAGGGCCATTAAACTTGGATGAACACATGGCTATCAATTGGAGATCTTGGATCCAATCATACGACATATATGCGACAGCTGCGGGAGTAGCTACAAAGACAGAGAAGATACAATGCTGCGTATTTCTACATGTCGCAGGGGGAGACACCCAGAAAATCTATAGAACTTTTGAATTTGAAAACGCCGATAAGGACAAGTTAGCACCGCTAATAGCTGCATTTACCAACTATTGTGAAGGTAAAACGAATATAACAGTAGTAAGATACGAATTCAACACGTTTAATCAAACATCTGAAAATATGGACACCTATATAAGAGAACTAAAGCATCGGGTACAATTTTGTTGCTACGGGACGCTAGAGTCTTCGTTGTTATGTGATCGCATTGTCGGCGGTGTGAAAGACATTGACTTACGAAACAAATTGTTGCAGTCGCCTAAGTTATCATTAGAGGAGTGTATTCAATTATGCCGCTTAAGTGAAAACAAAGCTGCGCAAATTAGTAATAATGGAAATCTACACGTTGATGTCATGTCTACGAGGCAGTCCAAGCGCGGGGGACCAGTTGAAAGAACTTCACCATGGATACGACCTACAACAAGTCGTCTTCAACAAGGTCCCATGGTTACACGTTGTGGCCAATGTGGTTACAACCATCCGAGAGGTGCCTGCCCAGCAAGAGGAAAGGAATGTGCCGGGTGCCACAAGGTGGGACATTTCATCAAGGTATGCCGTCAACAGAAAAGTCAACAGCGGAATATGCCGGTTTATCAAATTGAAGTGGATACAGATCGTGACGGTGAATGCGTAAATCAAAGTACACAAAGAGAGATGGAAGACGAGTATGACTTGTTCGTGGGAGCTATTCACCGTGAAGGGATCGAGGACAGTGACCTGTGGTATGCCACTTTCAGAGTCAACGGTCAAGAAATATCTTTTAAATTGGACACAGGCTCGGAAGCCAACATCTTGCCTCTGGTAACGTACACCAGGATATGTAAGGAGAGTTTAACCCCGTCCAAGTGTCACTTAATAACCTATAATGGGGACAGAATCAAACCTGCAGGTGTGACTACACTTAGTCTGGACGATACTAAATTACTCTTTCAAGTAACTGATAAAGGCAGTGCCATCCTAGGAAAAAAGGCATGTGTGCGTTTAGGTCTATTGGCACGCCTTGACACCGTGGACAAGGTACCTGATGTGGAAGCAAACAAACTGGTAAAGAAATATTCTAATGTTTTTAAAGGCTTAGGCTTAATCAAAGTAAATGCGAAAATATACATTGATGACAATATAACACCTGTCGTTGACCCACCACGTAGAATACCTGTAGCTATTATTGATGATGTGAAAATAGAGTTAGACAGAATGTTAGAATTGGGGGTGATAGTCAGACAAGACGAACCGACCCCATGGGTGAATTCCATCACCATTGTTCGTAAGCCTAACAAACTTAGGATCTGCCTTGACCCGACCAAATTAAATAAGGCAATTTTACGAAGCCCGTACCCTGTCCGCACGGTAGAAGAAGTAATCGCAAATTTACATGAAGCTAAAATTTTCTCAGTATTAGATGCGAATAGCGGTTACTGGCAGATCGAATTAGATAAAATAAGTTCAAAATTATGTACATTCAATACACCGTGGGGGAGGTTCAGATATACACGTTTGCCTTTCGGCATAAAAACGGCAGGAGATATTTTCATTCAAAAAATGAATGACATTTTGATAGGATTACCGGGAGTACATGTAATATCAGATGATATATTAGTTCACGGGATCAATGTCCAGGAACATAATCTTCGCCTAGAGGCAGTCTTGAAACGGGCACAAGAAGTTAACTTAAAATTGAACCCGAAAAAATCAAAAATCTGCAAAACTAGTGTTCAATACGTAGGTCATGTAATTACCTCACAAGGTCTAAAACCAAGTGATGACAGAATACAAGCAATCGTTGAAATGCCAATTCCATCAGATAAAGCAGCTGTGCAGCGTTTCCTGGGAATGGTGGGATATGTCAGTAAATTTATTCCTAACATGGCAGAAATAACTAAACCATTAAGGACAGTAATAAAAAAAGATGTAGCATGGCACTGGAACGAGGCACAGGAAATGGCATTTCAGGAATTAAAAGGGCTTCTCACTAAAGCACCCATTTTGCGATATTTTAATATCAAAGAAAAAATTGTAATACAAGTAGACGCTTCTAAGTACGGACTAGGAGCTACCCTACTCCAAGGGGGATTACCAGTTGCAATGGCATCCAAAGCTTTAGACAGCACTCAAATTAGCTATGCAGTAATAGAAAAAGAATTACTGGCCATTTGTTTTGGATGTAAGAAATTTCATGATTTTATTTATGGCAATGAAATAACTATAGAATCTGATCACAAACCCTTGGTTAATATCATGCTTAAGCCTATCCATGAGCTGTCCGCCAGAATGCAAAGAATGCGTATGAGATTACAAAATTACAACATCAACGTAACATACTTAAAAGGGTCTTATTTATATTTTGCAGATACTCTGTCAAGGGCGCACACCTCATGCATAACACCTAACGATTTGTATGATAACGACTTGTCTGTTGCATCAATAGGGGTAACTAATGATAATATCCAACAAATCAGGGAACATACCAAGTTGGACCGCACCCTAGGCAAAGTAATGAATTTAACATTGGACGGGTGGCCTAAGAATAAACTGCATGTTCCTGATGATGTGAAACCATACTTTACTTATAGACATGACATAACATGGGATGACGGATTATTATTAAAAGGTACACAAATAATAATACCGAGACTCTTACAGCCCAGTATGTTAATAAAACTACATGAATCCCACCTGGGCATCGTAAAATGTAAGCAGCTAGCCAGAGACACTGTATTTTGGCCCGGATTCAGTAGTCAGGTAGAAGACAAAGTATCAACATGTCATGTATGCCAAGAATTTAGAAAAGAACAGCCAAAAGAACCACTAATGAATCATTCATTCACAAATGTACCGTTTCATAAAATTGGAATAGATTTGTTTCATGTACAGGGTAAAAACTACATTCTTATTGTTGACTACTACTCTAAGTTCCCTGACTTCATACAATTAGCAAATTTATCTAGCACAGCGGTTATTGAGGCAATGCAACAAACCTTTGCAAGGTACGGCATACCCCATGTAGTTGTTTCAGACAATGGCCCTCAATTCGCAAGTGAGGAATTTAAGAAATTTGCAGTGGCATATGGTTTTAGCTCAGTATACACCAATCCAATGCATGCTCAGAGCAACGGCCAAATTGAGCGTTATGTACAGACAATTAAACGAATAATAAAGAAATGTATTAGAGACAAGGGTGATGTCAATATCGCCATGCTCAATTACCGAAATACATCACTAGATGGCGTTGGCGCATCGCCAGCGCAACTGCTGATGTCACGAAAACTGCGGAGTAAAATTCCCGTAAGAGACCGTGATTTAGCTGCAAAAGCAGAACAATCTCGCATACTGCAGTTGCGTCAGAAACAAACATTACAAAAATTGTACTATGACAAACGAGCAGGTAAGGACCAACCTTTATTAAATAAGGGAGATAGGGTCCGATACAAGGACCACAACAATGAATGGAAAAAAGGGACAAGTACATACCGACAGAAATTATCCGAGGGATTACGAGATACTCAATGAACTTGACCATGTAGTACGGCGTAACAGAAAGTTTATTTACAATTGCCGTAATGAAACCATTAATCAGTCTCGTCGATTAACTGACGACCATACGAAAATCGAACCCCTTCACAAACGAAAACTTTCAACTTACACTACACGCTCAGGTAGAGACGCTCAGGTAGAGTATCTCGACCTACTATCCGATTAGGTTATTAAGGTGTCTAAGTTTACCCATAAACCTCATACCTACGCAATGTGTATATGTAACGAATTGTTCCAGAACTTACGTAATACAGTTCTCCAACGATACGAATGCGTAGATCATATTACTCACCAATGTCTATAAGCCCAAATGTATTAAAAATCTGTTTAATATGTCATAGATATCAAACCCGTCAAGTACGTGTTGATACCAAACCCATTATCAAGTGATAGTCATAAATACCATGTGGAATAACAAAGCAGCATACAACGTTACGTAAATAAAAATACGCTCGTAATATGGGTCATATAAAGACTGGACATAACAAATGGACACATAAGAAATGACAACTCACCCGTAATACGTTGTCACTGTATTACTTTATAAATCATATATTGTATTGTATTACATATGTAACAGTTCCTCATGTAACATAATAAAGGTTCCCTTCGTAAAATGAGGAAACACATAGAAATATAGGTAGTATGATAAGAAGACAGTTTCCATGTAATTTACAATGCATGTTGCATTGTCATGTACAGATATACCAGGTATGCCATGCAACGTTTACTATGAAAAGAAAGAAAATACCCGGTTGAAGTCAAGAACAATTAGAGTGGCTAAGACTAAAAGAATGAGTAGTTAAGGAGTGTTATTATTAAGGCATTGATGTATTACTCGTATTCACAGGATCCAGTTGGATCGGATCACCTTTAGAATCAGTAAGGGGTTTAATCAATGTAAGTGTATGAAGCATCATTAAAACGATATTGGTTGTTAAGGGGAAGGTGTAATGTATGTACATATCCGAACACCCCCGATCCTAGACCGTGTGACGTCACCATGATCCATTCCTAATAAAGACAGTTACGTTACAGAACTCACGGTGTTTGATGATGATGAAGGGTAAAATACTGCAGTGATGTGCGCTGCAGCAATGCTATGTCTATGCGAAGCATTTATTTTTGTAAAATAAATTTAAAAGCTTTCATTGGATCGATTAACAATATCTTAATGCGCGATTGAAGAGGAAGATCTGAAATATTTAATGTAACCTAAGAGCAATTTACTTTGAAAGTATTAAAAACAGAGATAATAGTGAAAGTTGGGATATTCTGAGTGTCACTGCCAGTGTTAAGCCGTATTCACACGGACGATGTAAATCGATTCGTAGAAATCGACTTGTATAGTTCGGGTTACATTTTGTGTGTGAACGGACGTCTGAGGCGGATTAAGGCTGAATCGATTCGCGTGATGCGGATACTGTAAACCACCTAGCGAGGTAGTTTACGTGAATCGATTTCTGTGATGCGGATTATTTTGCCCGTGTGGACGCACTGATGCGGATTAAGGAAGTGACACGCATGCGCAGTCGAGACCTTAGTTTGTTGACTTTCCGGTCGATCAAAAGCGCATATTATATAATTTAGTCTATAAGCTGCTAGCTGGGGACAGATATTTTGTTCATCATTTATTTTAATGTTTTCACTGCCCAGCAGAAGTTTTGACCGTTCCAAACCAATACGATTCAGTCCATACATATCTAGGTCGAACCCACGCTCTAGTGCAGACATCGACAAACCCAAACTGGCGCTGGTTAGTATCGACTTGCTCATGCGCAGATTTCGATTTCCGGCCCAAGTACTGCCCGTCTGAACGGGCCGGTAATTCGACGCAACTGATTCGATTTGTCTAATTCGCTTCACATTTTGCCCGTGTGAACACAGCTTTAATTAGCCTTACCAGATCATGGCCTCAAAAACTATTTTCGCAAAATAAATTCAAGAACTTCCAATTGGCTGATAAAAAAAAAGCTGGATGTGAAATTGTAGAGAAAGATCTGAACTATTTAATAGAAACAAGATAAATTTGCTTAAAAAGCACCAAAAATAACAAATTACTGTGATAGTTAGGGTACTTTTAATGTTGTCTCTATGAGACTGGCATTTGTTTTACCCTTCGCGCGCCGTGAACCCCAAAAGTGCCCGGATGTCCGACATCGAGAATATGGCTACAAACCCAGAGGGATTTCCCAAATATATAAATAACTGAAACGTTAGCTAACCCACACACGTTTTGGACCCATACATCCCCCCTGACACATTTGGAACCCCGGGGTTAGCTAACCCGGCACCCTCCTTTAACCCCGCTCCGGTTAAAAATTGGCTCATACATATGACCTCATATTCCAGATTATATCCCCTGATGTTCAATGCTCAGAGTTTATTTCCATCATACTTTGTGCATATATTTACAGATATACACTATTTACGGATGACTGCACCACTTATTGTATAGTGATCCTGAACTAGTATGTCTCTTGTTGTTTTACGTCCTAGCAACATCTACGGTCATATCAGGACGGGTACCGACTTGTGACAGTGTGCACTCATGGTGACTTTATAGTGATGCCACACTTGGAGACCAGGCCGCCAGTACCATGACCTGATATCCTACTCAGTCACATTATCCAGACACTGAACCAACCACCCAGATAGCACACAGCCGTCAGGCCAACGTTGGCCCGATGGCGGCCTCTCCGTCGGGCCAACGGTGGGAGGTTGGACAAAACAACGTCGGCCCGACGGCGGTATCCACCGTCGGGCCGACGGCGAATTTAATATAATCTTTTTGGTAACGATATTGTCTATATATGTGTACCAAGCGATTCGTTTCTACGTGGTGTGGCTGTAGAGATATTTTCCTTTTTCTGTATGGGTTAGGGTTAGGGTTAGTGCTTAATTAAATACAGAAAAAGTGAGATATCTCTACAACCACACCACGTAGAAACAAATCGCTTGGTACACATATAGACAACACCGTTACCAAAAAGTCTATATTAAATTTATAAGGTTAGGGTTCTTGATATCTATTAATTTTGAATAAAAGTAATATTTTGCAACTGTATGTATTGACACTATAGTGACAGTGTCTTCTCGGAAAAAAACAAGATGGCGGTCCTTCGTCAACATTCCATACCGGGTAATTCAAATCGTATTAACACGAATAATTCCATTAATACATCGTAATAAATTACAAAACTTTCACCAAATAATCTAAACATCCTCCGATTTTTGGAGTTATTTGTAGAAAAAGAACACTGTCAACGATCGCACGTGCTCCGCTGGCGAAACGAAGTCAACAAACCATACCGGATAATTCAAATCGCATTAACACGAATAATTCCATTAATATGTCCTAATAAATTACAAAACTTTTACAAAATAATCTACATATATTAATAAACAAACCTGTTAAATAATTCCTTAAAATTCCTGCGATTTCTGGAGTTATTTGTTGAAAAAGAACGCTGCTCAACGATTGCACGTGTTCCACTGGCGACTCGAGCCGGAAACAAAATTTAAAGAAATGAGACGCCTCGGGCAAATACAGAGAACAGTGATAAGGAACAAAAACATATGAGAAACAGTAAGGTAAATGGTACAAGCAGGGCAGCAGAGGAGGTACCAGGCTGAGGAAGCAGAGAGCAATAAGAGGGGCTCATGAGGAGCAACAGGCTCGTGAGGAGCAATACAGTAAGGGGCTCATGAGGAGCAGAGGATAAATAGAGGAGGGGCTCAGAAGGAGCAGTGTCAGAGTTGGTAGAGGGGGGGCCGAGGAGCCCTCCGCCGCAGGGGGGGGAGGGTAGGAGGGAAAGTTGGGTGGGTGGGTGGAGGAGAAAAGGGCAGAGAGCTGGAAGGCGGCTGGAGGCTGAGTGCCTGAGGGAGGCGGCCGGGCGGCCTTATAAGGGGGAAAGTGAGCAGTGCAGGAGGGCGTTGAGTTGCTCAGGCGGGGGAGGGCGGGGAGTGAGCAGCGGGACGTCGCGCGGGCGCGGAGTGCTGGTGAGAAGCGCGGGTAGAGGGGGGGTGGGGGGGGGGAGGGGGGAAAAGTAGTCGCTCTGTTTCCCTCGCATCAACGGGGGTGGGTTTGGGAGCAGAGGCTGGAGGGCGTGAGGGGAGAAAGGCTCAGGGCGGCGGGAGGGGAGGGTGAGAAGCGGGCTGTCGCGCGAGGGCGAGGGCTACCCCGACAGCTGCGGGTAGGGGGGGCGGGGGGGGGGGGGGGAGGGGGGGGAGGGTCGCTTCCTTCCCTCGCATCAAACGAAATGCTACGGCGGTATGACCGATGCGCGAGAGAAGGAAGAACAGAGGAGAGAGGTGGGATAAATGAGGCGTTTTGAGTGAGACGCCTCGGGCAACTACAGAGAACAGTGATAAGGAACAAAAACATATGAGAAACAGTAAGGTAAATGGTACAAGCAGGGCAGCAGAGGAGGTAACAGGCTGAGGAAGCAGAGATCAATAAGAGGGGCTCATGAGGAGCAACAGGCTCGTGAGGAGCAATAGTAAGGGGCTCATGAGGAGCAGAGCATAAATAGAGGAGGGGCTCAGAAGGAGCAGTGTCAGAGTTGGTAGAGGGGGGGCCGAGGAGCCCTCCGCCAAAGAGTAAGGAGAGGGCTCGAGGCGCGCCCGAGGCGGGGGCGCGGGGCGCCCGAGGCGGGGCCCGGAGAGGCAGGCCTGGTTAAGAAGAGGGTCCGGGGCCTACGTGGAGGGGGAGCGGGCGGCCAAAAAAGGGAGGCCCGCTCCTGAGGCCTTGGGGGAGGAGGTCCGGCGAGGGTCGAGCAGGGGGGCAGCGAACTCCTCAGGGCTGGGCTGGGTGGGTCTCTCGTGAGGCTGGGCTGAGTTGTCTGAGGTGTGAGGTGCGAGGTGATGATCCTCGGCTTCTTCTGGGCGGCGTTTCGATCGGTGTTCGCTGGGTGGCCGTCGGTGGGCGTCGCGGGGCTGTCGGGAATGGTTGGGATGAGGTGCCGGCCTAGGCCGGCGGATCAAAAATCCGCCGAGGCGGCCGGGGTCTGGCGCTCACGGGCTTGCTTGGTGCGGCATCCGGCCTCGCTGTGCATTGTTAGTATGCACCGCACGTTGGCGCAATATGCACAGACGTGCCGGCGCCTGTCTCCCACCTCGCCGTGAGCCTCTCCGAGAGGTGCCCGATCGCACGAGGCGGGATCGCGGTTCCAAGCGGTGCAGGGAGCCCCGTGAGCGTGCCTATCGTAGGCGGTGCGGGTGTCGACTTGCTGCCAGGGCAAGTGTGCGCCTCGGGCCCCCTCGTCGCCTCGGGGAGCTGGTGTTGGCGGGGTGGTGGGTGTGGTGAGGGAGTCTAGCCTGACCGCGTTGAGGGCCACAGGGTCATGCCACCCCTGGGGGAGCCTTCCGTCCTTGATCCAGGAAAATATGGTCTCTGAGTACTGGCGGACGGTCGGCCAGGGGTGGATGAGGATGTCCCTCATGACGGTGAGGTGGTGGTGGTGTAGGCCCTGGAGGGAGTGGGCCGGGAAGGCAGGGTGGTTCACCAGTGAGAGGAGGGCGAGGCTATACTCGTCCCTGGTCGCCTCCCCGAGTTTAACCGCCTTGCGCCCCGGACCCCTCTCCACAAGATCAGAAGGAAAAACATAGTCAGCAGGAATACCTCGGCGCCGTATGGTGTGCTGCGCCTCGGCGGATGCGAGGATGTCGCGGACTGCGTCGGCCGCGGAGGTGGGGGTGTGCTCCGCGGGGTGCTGGCGGTAGGTGGGCGGCGCTGTCGGTGTCGAGCTGGCGTGTACGCGGGAGTACTGCTCGTACTCCGGGTGTAGGCCTCCGGGCCGCGTCGCCTGAGGTGGAGGCGGCGGCCGGCTCCCGGGTGCGGCGTGCGCCCGAGAGGCCGGGGCGGCCGCCAGGCTGTATGCGGGCTCCTGCCGTGGCGCGGGTGCAGGCTCCTCGGGAGCCCCTCGGGCGATCCCCGTCTCGACGGCCTCCACGCGGCAAGTGAGGCGGTTGATGGACTCGATGAGGAGGGCGATCTCGCTGCTGGCGTGGCCCGAGGGTGCTGCGGGCGAGGACGGGGCCATGGAGGGGAGGGATCCCCCCGGGGAGCCCGAGGACGGCCCGGGTGTGGCCATACCGGAGATCTTGGCTGCTTTCCGGCTCTTGCCTTTTCCGCGTCCGGGCATGGTGGAGGTCGGCAGAGGTGCAGCGGTCCGAGGAGAAGGAATGCCGGCCAAAGTAGAAGAAAAGGGCAGAGAGGTGGAAGGCGGCTGGAGGCTGAGTGCCTGAGGGAGGCCGGCGGGCGGCCTTATAAGGGGGAAGGTGAGCAGTGGCAGGAGGGCGTGAGTCGCTCAGGGCCGGGGGAGGGCGGGGATGAGCAGCGGGCGTCGCGCGAGGCGCGAGTGCTGGGAGAGCGCGGGTTTTAGCGGGGGGGGGGGGGGGGGGGGGGGGAGTCGCTCTGTCTTCCCTCGCATCAAACGAGGGAGCAGTGGCAGGAGGGCGTGAGAGGCTCAGGGCCGGGGGAGGGGGAGGGTGAGAGCGGGCGTCGCGCGAGGCGCGAGGGCTGGGTGACAGCACGGGTAGCGGGGGGGGGGGGGGGGAGGGAGGCGCTCTCCTTCCTTGCATCAAACGAAATGCTTCGCATTACGACCAATGTTGTCTCTATGAGACTGGCATTTGTTTTACCCTTCGCGCGCCGTGAACCCCAAAAGTGCCCGGATGTCCGACATCGAGAATATGGCTACAAACCCAGAGGGATTTCCCAAATATATAAATAACTGAAACGTTAGCTAACCCACACACGTTTTGGACCCATACATCCCCCCTGACACATTTGGAACCCCGGGGTTAGCTAACCCGGCACCCTCCTTTAACCCCGCTCCGGTTAAAAATTGGCTCATACATATGACCTCATAATCCAGATTATATCCCCTGATGTTCAATGCTCAGAGTTTAT
>JASIRB010002303.1:0-10809 GCA_030323885.1 Branchipolynoe longqiensis | reverse complement strand
TCTTGTCTTGTCTTGTCTTATCCCCCCAACAATATGATATCTAAGCAATTCATACTGCAGGTATGCAACCTGGGAAGGGAAAGGAAAGATCTAACCGCTAATAGATAAACATACAGACAAACCCATCCGTGCTACAAGCTTCCACACCTCAACCCAGCATGTTCAACCTCACACTAAACCTATGTACCTGCCCATACCACATTCTGTCAGATGTTTTTTTTTTTTTTTTTTGTAAATATAGTTTATTCATTGAATAAAGTCTTTTGTCAGTGCCTTGGCACTGGTCTTCCAGCCATGTGACAATACAGTTATTTACAATATATGCAGCTAGCCCAAATCAGGTGAAATAACAATATCAAACATTCAAAGGCTTACATATGGTATAGTTTGACAATTCACATACAAAAATAGCAGTTATATGTTGTATTCCTACACACTTGATACATACATGTGTATCGATTAGACCTTTACATTACGGAGTGGTTAGGTGCATAGTTTTCCTTCATAGGTTTGTATGCCTACTATGTTGTGAATTGCAAAACTATCATGTTGTTGGAGTTAACATTTTGAGATGGAGTGAGTGTTAGTAGAATGGTTTGTTTATTCTGTTATATAGAGTGTGGTTAGCTTATAGGGTTATGCTTAAAAGGTGTGTTTTTTGACTACATGAAGTAGTTTGAGTAAGTAGGTTGTTAGTAATGATGGGATAAACAATGCTTGGAGGATTGTATGTTTCAGTCATTTAGTAGTCTAGTACAGACTTTATTGGTGTCTATGTTTGTACAAAGACCCCATAATACCAAGACAGCTCACTCAGCCTGTACTGTGTAATCAAAATGATCAAACGCACCACGTGGTGCGCTGGCTGTTCCCCCGGCTAAACAGATGCCACAATATATGCACAAATGTATATATGAATGTGAAAGCTGTGTGACGATGGCGACGATGATGTGTGCCTGTTCAAAGCAATCCGATATTGATGTGTATTCACGCTTACCCGCCTCATGCATGATATAACCGTATGTGTTTACATGTGAAACACCAACCAGCAGCTGGGTCAATCAAACCCACCACAAGGTGGCACCGCAAAATTTACATCACATGGGAGACATAGGGAGTGATATTATTGTTATTTCAGCTGATCTAACGGCTAATAGATACACATACAGACAAACCCATCCGTGCTACCAGCTTCCACACCTCAACCCAGCATGTTCAACGTCACACTAAACATATGTACATGCCCATACCACATTCTGTCAGATGTATTATATTATTGTTATTTCAGCTGATCTAACGGCTAATAGATACACATACAGACAGACCCATCCATGCTACCAGCTTCCACACCTCAACCCAGCATGTTCAACCTCACACTAAACCTATGTACCTGCCCATACCACATTCTGTCAGATGTATTATATTATTGTTATTTCAGCTGATCTAACGGCTAATAGATACACATACAGACAGACCCATCCGTGCTACCAGCTTCCACACCCCAACCCAGCATGTTCAACCTCACACTAAACCTATGTACCTGCCCATAACACATTCTGTCAGATGTATTATATTATTGTTATTTCAGCTGACTGGAGCTAGCTGCTGATGTCAATATCAGACTACATACACATGTATTGTGAATAACTGTATTGTCACATGGCCGGAAGACCAGTGCCACAGCGCTGACAACAAACTTTATTAAATGAATCAACTGTATAAAAACGACATTTGATGAATCACATACGAGCTCAAAAGAATACATTTTCATAGTAATGTGTGCACATGGGCAGGCAGAGAGAGGGTAAATGGGCAGTAACACGACCAACAACGTTTACTTCCTCATAAGTATCATCAACCAATGTGACTATTCACTAATAAACTGCTTCAAGATACACAAACTGTAGTTAGTTACTGCCCAATCAATGCTGAGTTTCTGTGGCCAAGCTGTGACTACTCGGGTCATTCAGCACTAATGACCCTTCTCACCTGATAGACTGCCGTAGACTGCCATTTACTGCTATAGAGTGCCATAGACGATGGCATGCTTGTACAACTGGATTGACTTTCTCTACAACCTAGAGCTCACACCTATGTTGACTCCTGAGTCACTAGTTACAGAGACAGACTCGTCATAGTGAAGGTGCAGCTTCCCGAGGAGGGCATCATAAAGTCTCTTTGAGTTCTAATGAATGTGAAGCCCTTTGGCTTTCTGACCTGTGAACTTCCATCCTTTTATGCCTGACAGAATGCGACATTTAACCTCTAATTCAGTCTACAGGGAGTGATCTGTCCAAGATCATTAGACCAAGTATAGTGTTCCATGGCTATTTTGATTATGTTAAGTGTGATATGTTTTATATTTCTCGAATATGAATATTTTTTAAAAGGTGGCAGTTTTGCATGTAAGGAATGCATTTTTAAAACATGTCACGTGATCGCTAAGGGTGCTGGACATCTGAACGCCAAGTAACAGCGAGATATGGATCCAGCATGTCACTGAAGTAGTGCACAGGAAAATTGTCGAGAGCTGTAAGATGAGGGCAGGCCACCTTTTCCCGGCCAGCCATTTTATCCTGTTAACATTCTTTAGTTATTGTAATCAGCTGCAGAACAATGTATATATGTACATATATGTATATTATATAGATTGCCTTTCTCATTATTTCGCTAAAGCTAGCCACAGTGAGACAGGAATAAAAGGGTTCTAATGGTGCTGTCACATTACGACGCTTCGTGCCAACATACGTCTGCATATGTGATTTTTGGCGCTACATTGGGATATTTCAGTAAGCATTATGCATGCATTAGGCACGCGTTGGTATATGTCAATGTACGTCGACGTTCGGCGACATACGGCAGCGCATGTCAGGGGTTCGGCAAAGTTTTGAGCATGCGCAAAACTGTTGACATACGACAATGCGCGGGTGCCTACGTTATGGCGACGTTAGGGGGACGTCGAGATACATTAGACGCACATTGGAGGAACGTTGTTCTGACATTGTGCTACGTTTACTTTTTTTCCTGTGACGGGGAGTGTTCCGTCAACGCGTTTTCAACATAACACCACCATATCACGACGTTGTTCTAACGTATGCATAATGTATGGCCAACGCGGGATTGGCGTTTCTCCACCGTGTCTCAACGTTTTTAATGTATAGGTCATGCGTCTGCCACTCGCTTAACGTTGGTGGGCGTTCTGCGAACGACCCCTCCATGTTTAGCGAACGTATTGTTCGCATTTTGGGTTTGAGTATATAAAGGGTCGGATTTCATATTTGACCAGAACAGCTCAGCTCTTCGGAGATGATGGATGTCCCTGCAGGGCACCTGGACGAATACCAACTAGCCATTCTTCAACATCACGATAATGTTAGCCAATTAATAGTTTACCATCTCAGAAGAAGGAGACGACATCGACTGAAGAGAATGTGGATGAGAGCATAGATCCAGAGGCGGCGACATTTCGGTTTGTATGACCAGCTTCTGGTGGAACTCCGTAATGAGGACACAGCTTCTTTCATCAACTTCATGCGGATGCCTCCCCAGATGTTTGACGAGATACTAGCCAGAGTGGGTCCTCAGATAACTAAAAAGTACACAACCTTCCGAGAACCGCTAGAGCCTGGCCTGAAGCTTTCTCTCACTCTGTGTGACCTAGCCTCTGGGACCAGGTATGCCTCCATGAAGTTTGGGTGGAGGGTCCCCCCACAACACGCAATCACTCATCGTGAGAGAAGTGTGTAAAGCAGTCATCGCTGAATACATTGATGAGATGATGACCTGCCCCACGACTCCTGATGGATGGCATGCCATCTCAGACAAGTTCATGGGGAGGTGGAACTTCCCCCACAAATGCGGAGCATTAGATGGGAAGCATATTGCCTGCCGGTGTCCCCCAAAGAGTGGATCTCTCTACTACAACTATAAGGGATTCTACTCCATAGTTCTCCTGGCGCTCATTGATGCAGACTACAAATTCATGTCGGTGTAACGGGTTCGGCATTAGATGCCAAGGTTTTCAATGACTCTGAGCTGAAGGCAGGCATCGAAGATGGTACTTTCGGTCTCCCTGCCAGCGAGCCTATCGTGAACGGCCAGGACTCTGTACCCTACTTCCTGATCGGTGACGATGCCTTCGCCCTACGCCCCACAATGATGAAGCAGTACAGCCGGAGCGGTATGACACATTAGCAACGCATCTTCAACTACAGGATTTCCCAAGCTAGGAGAGTCGTCGAGAATGCTTTTGGCATCCTGGCAAACCGATTCCACGTTCTGCTCAGCACGATGCAGCACCTCCCCTCCACCGTGAAGTTGATCATCACCATGTGCATGATCCTACACAACATGATGAGGATGCGATATCCCTTGCTCCAGAATCAGTAGCTAGACCGTGAAGAGAATGGCCACCACAACATCATCCCCAGACCATGGAGAGAGGGCCTAAACCTGCCAGACCTACGTGCTCACGTACCTGGCATGAACACTGGCTCCAGGGCAGGAAAGGAGTAGCGGAATCTCCTCAAGGACTGGACCAACTCCCCAGCCGGTTCCGTTGAATGGCAGGACAATATGATCTAGTGTTGTCTTTGTACTGTGAAGTTATTGTACTGTGGTCTCTGTCATTTGTGATATTTACTGTGGTATCTGGATGTAAAGAAATGTCTTAGTTCTATTGGTTTAAATAAAGGGTATCAATATCTGTTGTTGATCCCGAACCAAACTTAAAATGTCACTTATTAATTTGGGTGGGGAAGGTTTGTTTAATGTTTTTTGGCCCCAATTATATATAGACTGACAAATTTACATCTCTTTTTATAAGATAGGGTGGGGAGGATTACTTTTACACTGACAGATTTACATGTCAGTTCTTAAATTGGGTGGGGAGGATTAATTTAACTTGTTACTTATTTAAAGGGGGGGGGGGGGGCAGGGTTCATATTTAGTTACATGTCAGGTTACCTTTTGTATTAAATAGGCTAACTGGGCAAAGGCCTAAATTATAATTTCATAACATTTATTTTTACCACATTGCATTTGTATAATAATGATAAATAATGTTCACAAAGAATTAGACTCAGAGACAAAAATCTGGAGTAAAATACATATAGTTTTATTTACAACCATGTTCTAAATAGTGTACAGGCACATAGTAATGACATTTTAATGCATACAACATCTACAAACTTCAAACAATAAATATATACACATATATACCACACCAAATCAATCCTGCTTGTCCGTTGATGGAGCGGTGTCCGTTTCCCCCACAGGAGCAAACAGCTCCTGCGCCTCGATGTTCAAGTTGGACACACTGGAAATCCCCGACAGCTCGGACAGATTCAACAAACTGTCTGCGGCTGTCGGAGTGCTGGACTGGCTCAGCACCGATTGGGCGGAAACCCATGCCCCAACGGCAGAGCTGCCGCTCAGTTGCGGGGGTGCTGCTGGTGCTGGCAGTGCTGGACGTGCTGGATGTGCTGGACGTGCTGGACGTGCTGGACGTGCTGGACGTGCTGGACGTGCTGGACGTGCTGGATGTGTGGCTGTTGGTGAAGGCATCCCCACCGGTGGAAGCAGACCCATGGGCTGGTGGGCAAACAGAGCCTGTGGCTGCAGTACCGGTACTGCAGCCACAGGCTGCAGCATGTACTGTACTGCACCACCGGCTGGATGTACTGTACTGCACCACTGGTGCAGCATGTACTGTACTGCACCACCGGCTGGATGTACTGTACTGCACTACTGGTGCAGCATGTACTGCACCACCGGCTGCAGCATGTACTGGTGCATATAGTCTTGGCTCTGTGAGGCCCATGGTGATCCTGGTGGTGGTTGGTGTCTCCACTGGTGGGGATGCGGCTGGTACATTTCGCTGGTCGACGGACAGGAGGACGCATGCAAGGACGTTGACTGCCACGATGCCGCCAAAGGGGGTCGCACAGGACACGCCATGGAGCAGGTGGACCTGGCCTGTTCCACCTGAGTGCGACTCCCTTCACTGTATAGCTCTTCATCGAGCACCTCCGTCAGGACGCGACAAATCTCCGCCTGGCCTTCGTGGCTTGGGCCTTGGACATAGCCTTCATCGCATCCCTGACAAAGTTGACAAATGCCCCCGCCACTGTCATGGGCCGTGCTGGAAGGGGCTGCAGGTTCTCCAGCAGCTTCCCTGATCGATCGACGCGGTGCTGGAGAGTTGTCAGCAGACTCCTGTCCTCCTTCGCTCTGCCTCGGGCCACAGCTGGCGGATCTGCCCGGCTGGTCGTCGATCCCGAGCTGCAGGTCGGCGCAGGCTGACTCTGCAGGCCCCAGATCACCCTGAGCTGCATCCTGAGCTGCATCTATGGTGGCAAACACCTGCATGACAAAATAATATAGCACCATGAATACAAATTGATTGGGCAAAGTGAGGTAAAAAATACAAAAAACACATCACTGCAAATTATAATGCCATTACAATATATACATAGATGCATCCTGGATGAGGTCTATAATAAATAAAATGCACATCATTGCAAATCATAATGCCAATAAAATAAATACATAGATTTATCCTGAACGAGGTATATAAGGAATAAAATCCACATAATTGCAAGTTACAATGTGAATAAAATATATAGTACTTACAGTTCTGCAGGGCTCAGGCCGGTGCCTGACGACTGAACTCAGGAACCCAAACTTGTCCAATATCCATTGCTCCCTCTCGGTGCGCAGGGGAGCCCCGTCACCGCTCTTTTTCTTGTGCAGCCACATGTTGCAGTCGCATAGGGACTTGAACCAGCCCTGGAAATGTGCCACAGTTTTGCCCATCCTTTCGGCCTCGTCCTGCCAAATCTTCCCTTTTTTGTCCATCCGCCTGTAGTCACTCATCCTGACTTTCCATATGACAGGGTTGTCATGCAGGAACTCCAGCATCAGCTCCTCATCTGCTGCAGCCAGAGTGCAGTCGCACTTCCTCACCCTCCTCTTGGTTCCCCCTTGCTGCGTGTTTGATGAGGTGGAGGCGATGGATGAGGGGCATGACCGAGGAGACGTAGGCTGCATCTCCATCGTCTGTGCAGGCTGGCTAGATGGCGCAGGAGGAGATGCTGGAGATTGTGGTGGAGATGGTGATGTCTCCTTCATCATCCTCTTTCTGCCTTTCCCTTTCCCTTTCCCTTTGCCATGTCCCTGGCCAGACTGGCTGTGTGCTGATGAGGTCTTCTTCCCTGGCATGCTGGATGAGTTGTGAGGAGAGAGCCAGACTGTAGCCTTATTCATACCCAAGGCTCGGGTGGGTCAGATGCCCCCATGTCGGAAAGCGTTACTACGCGTTGCGCCAACGTCATGCGCACTGGGTGCGCGCTGGTGCAATGCTGGCGCAACGCCAAAACACGCTGGAGTGTTGTTGGACAGGCATCGCTCACCCGCTGGCACTACGCTCTCATACGTCGTGCAACACGTCAGCCGGTCGCTAGTGGAACGTTGGGAGGACGTTATGCCAATGCTAGGTACACGCCGCACACGTGACAGGCTTGTTATCCACATGTTGTGGCAAACCTTTTAGTTTTTTTTCTCACTCATCAACATACATTACCACAACGTCGGGCGCACGCTATGCTTACGCCAACTACGTTGCGCTGACGTCCAACTTTTCCTCCCGCAACGAAAAGTTTGACGTATTTCAATGTAAAAAAGTGATTTTCCGCATTGGCGTCGCACTGGTGAGATACGTCGTAATGTCATCATCATCATCATCATCATGCTGTCGGTCGCGAAGCGACAAAGACTGCTTTCATTACTTGACTGCCGCTCTCCATTTATCTGTGCGGTTGTACATTTCATGAAAGCTGCCTGCAAAAGTGTTGAAGTGCTGCTGGCTTTTGCAAGTTACCAGCGGCACTCTCTCGGGGAGCAAATAGAGGTTTCACACCGGCAAGAACATGTCAAGACAGGCGCAAAACTATTTGTCCCTGCAGTGGCTGGTCGGGAGATGTTGGGAGTTCCATACATCAACCGCCTTTAATGCTGCCACAGTGACATGGTTTTCTGTTTAGGGTTTGCTCCCTTAGCCTTCGGTTCTGTCAAGAACCTGTACCACAAGGCAGTGGTTTACAACTCTGCAAGGCAGGGGCGTCAAACTCCCTGAGGTATTGCTATACCTACAATACCTGCATACCCGTAATGTGACGTATACAATACCTGCATACGTCGTAATGTGACAGGGCCATTACCCCACAACTGGTTGCAGAACGTAAACATTCTAAAATAAATACAGTATGTTCCCGTTATGTGGAACTCTTACTGAATGCCGCCGACCAGACGGGATGGCCGAATGAGTTAGAGCGTCCGTCTCCCGTGCTGGTAGATCGTGGGTTCGAGTCCCGGTCGAGTCAAACCAATGACTTTAAAATTGATACTTGTTGCTTCCTAGCCAGGCGCTCGGCATTATTAGGATAGGTCAAGGACTGGTGTGCTCAGTGTCAGGATAATGTGACTGAGTGGGATACCAGGTCATGGTGCCGGCGGCCTGGTTTCCCAGTGGGACAGCACTATAAAGTCGCCATGAGTGCGCACTGTCACAAGTCGGTACCCATCCTGATATGACCTTAGATGTTGCTAGGACGTAAAACAACAACAAACAACAAACTTACTGAATGCCGAAGATGGCTGTGCAGCTTTCAGAAGTCAACTTTGTCTGCGGAGATTGCGGTTAATTCTTGCCTCATCTTACGAATACCGGGAACCAGCGAGAATGGGAGAGATACATATACAGACTCAGCCAGCTAGTACGGATCAATCGAGAGCGGCAGCTGGAATGGCAGGCCGCACGTATACGGGTGAGTGCCCCACCGCCAGGTAAGTCGGCATTACGTAGCGTATATTAGACGCAGAACCTTGTATTGTAATAGGATAACAGAGAACTGGTGTGGCTTTGGTTTGAACTAAAGATTCTATTTTTAGCATTATTTTGAGCCGAGTTATAAGCACTGAAACATAGCGTATGGTTCCAGGTGCAACATGTTCCCTAACTCCCACTGTGTTGGGTAGTGTGGGACTAGAACCCAGACGTACTGGGGTAGTCTAGTCAGTTGACGAAAATAGTATGTGTCTGCAAGTGGTTTTCAAGTGGTTAAGTTACTGCTTTCCTATATGTCAGTTTCAGAATCAAACCACACACTAAGACTAAGAGTGAGTCGGACATAGACGTTCCGGTTATTGACAAATGGAAATATATAGAAGGTGAATAGTTCTAACCCTGTCAAATCTCAGGGACTGTTCAAGTCTGTTGTATAGGCTATTGTTACCACATTTCCTACTAACCCTTTGATTATTGCCACTATTTCGTCTGAAAGTAAAGAAATGCTCGAAATGTAAGCTAAGCATTTAAAAGAATTTTCTGAAGAGAGCTTTGGTTCTGAATTCCAGGAAATTTTCGAGAAAATAGAAGGTACAATGATTAAGGATACTCTGGTGGGCTTTTGGCCCAATCTTTGGGGTTTCCTTTCCTAAGAAGCCTTTGAATGTTATCTTTAGACAGTATATGGGTGTGCAGCACTCTGCTTTGTAATCTTTTACAGTTTTGTGTAGTGGAAGGTTTGTGTTCAGGGTTTGATTCAAGAAATAACATGTTTTACTGCTTGACAAATTTGTGAAAATACTATGTTGCTTCCAAGGGAGTTATTACTACCATGAATATCATTATGAATAGGGGAACTTGAACAATTTATTTATGCTTGCTAGGACATAAAACAACCATTTCCCATATTGATTACGAATATTTTATTCTGCTCCTTGTGTTATTAAGGAAGGATAGGAATTATAATTATTAAAAAATAATAATAATAAATATTGATGTATGAATAAATTACCAACAATAATAATTTTCTGATGTTCCAGAAATGTCTATTGTTTGGGCTAAGCCGGCATGTAGGGCTTCAGTGAGGTGAGAAAAGTGAGGAACCGCCCTGAGTTATATGGCTTCTGCATTGCCTGAGGGGCTCGCTCACTGAACTCCAGGAAGTTTTCAAATAAATGTGTAAGTCTATAGCAAAGCACATGATAGAGATTAATGGTACTTGGGGTTCCCTTTCCTTATGATAATTCTAACATATGCTGGTAAAACGTTCAGGCTCAGAATTCAGAAGTGAAACATATTACTGCTAGTAAATTGCTGAAGATGCAATGTTCGCTGCTTCTGAAGGTACAATTAGAGCACCTACTACTATTCTTCCTACTATGAATATTATCAATAGGGGCAAAGCTGACCCGCAGCTCGATGGTCAAGCTTTGGCTGTGCTTGATGTGATAAAAATGCTAGCTATTGGAGTTCTTAATGTGTTAAGGAAGTGATTACTCCTTTGGGTATGGATTTAATTATGAAGAAGATAGACAGTTATGGTGAAAAATATATTTCTTCTGATCATTTCCTGGGTGAAAACATAGCTGAGAAAAATAAGAAAGCACTTAAAAGTGTGTGTGCATCTAATACCTTAATGGTATCTAATACGGTAATGTATCCTTCTTTTGCTCCTCAGAAACGGGGAGAAGTTATGAGTAATTTAGGTGAGAAAAATAAGAAGGCACTTGAAAGAGCACATGCTTCTAAAACCTTAATGATATCTGATACAATAATTTACACTACTTTTGCTCCTAAGAAACGGGGAAAATCATATGAGTATTTTCAGTTATCCAGTTGGTTTGCAGAGGGAGACCTTATTGGGGTTTTGAGGAACATGTTATCCTTCAACTAAGGAGGCTTTCCTTCATCTCTGGGACCAATGAAAAGCTGTACCTTGTCTTAGTCCAGGTGTAAAGTCGTCC
>JASIRB010002249.1:0-10811 GCA_030323885.1 Branchipolynoe longqiensis | reverse complement strand
AGGAACATGGCAGCCACATGTCACACAGGAAACAGGGCAGTCACATAACACAACCAACAGGGCAGTCACATGACACACAACCAACAGGGGAGTCACATGACACGTAACGAACAGGGCTGTCACATAACACAAAAAACAGGGCAGTTACATGGCACACAACCAACAGGGGAGTCACATAACACAACGAACAGGGCAGGCACATGACACAAGGAACATGGCAGCCACATGTCACACAACAAACAGGGCAGTCACATGACATGCAACCAACAGGGCAGTCACATAACACAACGAGCAGGGCAGTCACATGACACAACCAAAAGGGCAGTCACCTGACCCACAACCAACAGGGGTGTCACATACCACAACGAACAGGGCAGTCACATGACACAAGGAACAGGGCAGCCACATGGCACACAACACACAGGGCAGTCACATGACATGCAACCAACAGGGCAGTCACATAACACAACGAGCAGGGCAGTCACATAACACACAACCAACAGGGGAGTCACATGACACACAACCAACAGGGCAGTCACATGACACACAGCCAACAGGGCAGTCACATGACACACAACGAACATGGCAGTCACATAACACAACAAACAGGGCAGTCCCATGACACAAGGAACAGGGCAGCCACAGGGCACACAACACACATGGCGGTCACATGACATGCAACCAACAGGGCAGTCACATAACACAAGGAACAGGGCAGTCACAAGACACAACGAACAGGGCAGTCACATGACCCACAACCAACAGGGGAGTCACATAACACAACGAACAGGGCAGTCACATGACACAAGGAACAGGGCAGCCACATGGCACACAACAAACAGGGCAGTCACATGACATGCAACAAACAGGGCAGCCACATGACACACAACCAACAGAGCAGTCACATAACACAACCAACAGGGCAGCCATGTGCCCCACAACTACCCGGGTGGTCACGTGGCCACTGTGCCGTTTCTGGTGATTCAGCTATTTTGGTACAGATATAGAAGGCCGTGGTGCATCTTAGATTCATGCAAACAGGGCACTAGTAACGATGTAAGTCTAATATGCACTAACAGGTAGTGCCCGATATGGGCATTATGAAACAGCGCACTAGTAACCATATAAGACTAGTATGCACTAACATGTATTGCCCAATATGGGGGTTATGAAACAGGACACTAGTAATGATATAAGACTAGTATGCACTAGCAGGTAGTGCCCACTATGGGGGTTATGACGCAGGGCACTAGTAATCATATAAGACTAGTATGCACTAGCAGGTAGTGCCCACTATGGGGGTTATGACGCAGGGCACTAGTAATCATATAAGACTAGTATGCGCTAGCAGGTAGTGCCCACTATGGGGGTTATGACGCAGGGCACTAGTAATCATATAAGACTAGTATGCACTAGCAGGTAGTGCCCACTATGGGGGTTATGACACAGGGACTAGTAATCATATAAGACTAGTATGCACTAGCAGGTAGTGCCCAATATGGAGGGGATGAAACAGGGCACTAGTAGCCATGTAAGAGTAGTATGCACTAACAGGTAGTGCCCAATATGGGGGTTATGAAACATGTCACTGATATCCATGCAAGAATAGTATGCACTAAGAGGTAGGGCCCAATATGGGGTTTATGAAACAGGGCACTAGTAACCATGCAAGAGTAGTATGCACTAATAGGTAGTGCCCAATATGGGGGTTATGAAACAGGGCACTGCTATCCATGCAAGACTAGTATACACTAGCAGGTAGTGCCCAATATGGGGGTTATGGAAGAGGGTACTAGTAACCAGATAAGAATAGTATGCACTAAGAGGTAGGGTCCAATATGGGGGTTATGAAACAGGGCACTAGTAACCATATAAGAGTAGTATGCACAAACAGGTAGTGCCCAACATGGGGGTTATGAAACAGGGCACTAATAACCATATAAGAGGAGTATGCACTAACAGGTAGTGCCCAACATGGGGGCTATGAAACAGGGCACCAGTAAACAGATAAGACTAGTATGCACTAACAGGTAGTTCCCAATATGGGGCTTATGAAACAGGGCACTAGTAACCATGCAAGAGTAGTATGCACTAACATGTAGTGTCCAATATGGGGCTTATGAAACAGGGCACTAGTAACCATGTAATAGTAGTATGCACTAACAGGTAGTGCCTAATATCGGGTTTATGAAACAGGGCACATGTAACCATGTAATAGTAGTATGCACTAACAGGTAGTGCCCAATGTGGGTGTTATGAAACAGGGTACTAGTAACCATGTAAGAGTAGTATGCACTAACAGGTAGTGCCCAATATGGGGGTTATGAAACAGGGCACTAGTAATCATATAAGACTAGTATGCACTAGCAGGTAGTGCCTAATATCGGGTTTATGAAACAGGGCACATGTAACCATGTAATAGTAGTATGCACTAACAGGTAGTGCCCAATGTGGGTGTTATGAAACAGGGTACTAGTAACCATGTAAGAGTAGTATGCACTAACAGGTAGTGCCCAATATGGGGGTTATGAAACAGGGCACTAGTAATCATATACAACTAGTATGCACTAGCAGGTAGTGCCTAATATCGGGTTTATGAAACAGGGCACATGTAACCATGTAATAGTAGTATGCACTAACAGGTAGTGCCCAATGTGGGTGTTATGAAACAGGGTACTAGTAACCATGTAATAGTAGTATGCACTAACAGGTAGTGTCCAATATGGGGCTTATGAAACAGGGCACTAGTAACCATGTAATAGTAGTATGCACTAACAGGTAGTGCCTAATATCGGGTTTATGAAACAGGGCACATGTAACCATGTAATAGTGGTATGCACTAACAGGTAGTGCCCAATGTGGGTGTTATGAAACAGGGTACTAGTAACCATGTAAGAGTAGTATGCACTAACAGGTAGTGCCCAATACAGGGGTTATGAAACAGGGCACTAGTAACCATATCAGAGTAGTATGCACTACCAGGTAGTGCCCAATACAGGGGTTATAAAACAGGGCACACATAACCATGTAATAGTAGTATGCACTAACAGGTAGTGCCCAATATGTGTGTTATGAAACAGGGCACTAGTACCCATATAAGACTAGTATGCACTAGCAGGTAGTGCCCAATACGGGGGTTATAAAACAGGGCTCTCGTAACCATGTAAGAGTAGTATGCACTAAGAGGTACTGCTCAATATGGGGGTTATGAAACAGGGCACTAGTAACCATGTAAGATTAGTATGCACTAACAGGTAGTGCCCAATATAGGCGTTTGGAACCATACGTATTTACCGAGGTGAACCCACGTACTAGGGTGATAACAACATTAAAGCCCAGGTCACATGCAGTGAACGTAGTTGAATGCAGTTGAACCTGGGATAGATTAACGTGGGTGAAACGTGCTATCGCTATGCTAAAATAAGTTAAGCTACGGTAGGTTTTGGTTGATTGCCCACCTCATAGTTCGGATAAACACGTTAGGGTATGGATCCCGGTACGCTACGGTACGGATCCCGGTACGCTACGGTACGGATCCCGGTGCATGACGATACAGATACCGGTACGTCCAACTACATTCAACTACATTCAACTACTTTCAACTACGTTCAACTACGTTCAACTACGTTCAATTACGTTCAACTACGTTCAATTACGTTCAACTACGTTCAACTTCGTCCACTAACGGCTATGTGACCGCGGCCGAACGGCCAAGGTTGTGTGCAGGGCAAAGCATGCGAGAGTACGCTAGAGTACGCTGGAGTATGCTACCGTACGTTATCATCACAGAGGCTACGTCTGCCTCAAACGTACCTCTCTTTTGAACATGTCCAAAGGTTAAATCGGAGCTCACGGCCCTCACACGTTCTTATCACGTTCTCATCATGGAGAAGTATGGATGCCGGTAGGTTCAACTAGGTTCAACTACGTTCAATTACTTTCAACTTCTTTCAAATAGGTTAGCCGCCACTACATTCAACTACTTTCAACTACGTTCACCTACGTTCAACTACGTTCAACTACGTTCCACCACGTTCAACTACGTTAAACTCCGTTCAACTACGTTCAACTACGTTCAACTATGTTCAACTACATTCAACTACGTTCAACTAGGTTAGCCTCCATGACGTGCAACCATGTTCACTAACGTGTATGTGACAGGGCCTTTACTATCGTTATCTTTCAAACGATGCTCTCCTAGTAGAATAGTGCGATGTATTTGAACAAATAACCAGCCCAAGCAATAGCCAACATAACATCGGACTGGCAAATCAGGTATAGATATCAATAGCTGGGCAGGTCATCAAATATTGCAATTCAATATTACAATGAATCAAAAATATTTAGTTTATATATATAGTGAGCAGAATTACTGTTGGCTCAAGGTGCCCAGTAGGCGGGAAGGAGAGAATGTCCGCTCCACAATGAATATCATGGAGGTTAAGATGGAGTGAGAGAAACATTAAGAGGTTGCCGTTATTTATGTCCAAATAATTAATGATATAGTACATATATATATATATATATATCTGTATGATTAGCCATTATGTATGCATGCATTAAATGCTAGACTTCGGAAACGGTAATTTTGCTGAATTTATATTGTGACGTAAACAATGAATTCCCTCTAACTTTTAAGCCTATCCGATTTGCGGATCGGGTGGAGTAACTTGGGTATCATTGGACACCTTGGAAACACTTACCATGCGTCGATGATAGAAGAAACAGTAGATAGATCACCAATAAAATGTGAGTATTGTTTTAAGGATGCAAATTAATACTTTTAAAATGACCGGCAATGTCATAATACAATTAAACGTTAGGATTGAGAGGACTGAGTAGCAATAGCGACAAAAGGTAAGTTTTTGAATATACTAGTCGTAAAGCCTCCCGCACGGAACCAGCTATGATTATATATGATGCGGTCCCTCAATAAACATCACTAAGTATGATGCATGGGGAGCTGCAGCAGTAGGTGGCTAATGGTGGAGGTCCTTTATGTGGAGGCCCTTTACATGGAGGCCCTTTACATGGAAACCCACTATGTGGAGGCCCTTTACATGGAGGCCCTTTACAAGGAGGCCCTTTGCAAGGAGGCCCTTTGCAAGGAGGCCCTTTACACGGAGGCCCCTTACATGGAGGCCCTTTACATGGAGGCCCTTTACGTTGAGGCCCGTTATGTAGAGGCCCTTTACCTTGAGGCCCTTTACGTTGAGGGCCATTCCGTGGAGGCCAAGTACATGGAAGCCCTATACATGGAGGCCCCTTACATGGAGGCACTTTCGATGGAGGCCCTTTATGGGGGGGCCTCTATGTGGAAGTATCTATGTGGAGGCCATTTACATGGAGGCCCTTTATCTGGAAATCTCTATGTGGAGGCCCTTTATGTGGAGACCCTTTACGTGGAGGCCCTATACGTGGAGGCCCTTTATGTGGAGACCCCTATGTGGAAGCCTCTATGTGGAGGCCGTTTATGTGCAGGTCCTTTACCTGGAGGCCCTTTACATGGAGGCACTGTATGTGCCGACTCTTTACATGGTAGCCCTTTATGTGGAGAACCTTTATGTGGAGATCCTTTATGTGGATGCCTAACATGTGGAGGCCCTTTATGTGGAGGTAATTTATGTAGAGGCCCTACCTGTGGAGGCCCCATGTGTTGAGGCCCTTTCTGTGGAGGTCCTTTATGTGGAGGCCCTTTATATGGAGGCCCTGTATGTGGATACTCTTTACATGGAGGCCCCATCTGTTGAGGCCCTTTATGTGGAGCCCCTATCTGTGGAGGCCGCATCTGTTGAGCCTCTTTGTGTGGAGGCCCTTTATGCGCAGGCCCTTTGTGTGGAGGCCCTTTATGTAGATGTATTTTATGTTGAGGTACTTTATGAGGAGGACCTTTATGTGGAGGCCCTTTATGTGGAGGTCCTTTATGTGGATGTACTTTATATGGCGGTATTTTAAGTGGAGGTACTTTATGTGGCATTACTTTATGTGGAGGTCCTTTATGTGGAGACCCTTTATGTGGATGTACTTTATGTGGTGGTCCTTTATGTGGAGGCCCTTTATGTGGAGGTCCTTTATGTGGATGTACTTTATGTGGAGGTACTTTATGTGGAGGTCCTTTATGTGGAGGCCCTTTATGTGGAGGTCCTTTATGTGGATGTACTTTGTGTGGAGGTACTTTATGTGGTGGTCCTTTATGTGGAGCCCCTTTATGTGGAGGTCCTTTATGTGGATGTACTTTATGTGGAGGTACTTTATGTGGAGGTCCTTTATGTGGAGGCCCTTTATGTGGAGGTCCTTTATGTGGATGTACTTTATATGGCGGTATTTTAAGTGGAGGTACTTTATGTGGCATTACTTTATGTGGAGACCCTTTATGTGGATGTACTTTATGTGGTGGTCCTTTATGTGGAGGCCCTTTATGTGGAGGTCCTTTATGTGGATGTACTTTATGTGGAGGTACTTTATGTGGAGGTACTTTATGTGACGGGACTTTATGTGGAGGCACTTTATGTGGAGGCCCTTTATGTGGATGTACTTTATGTGGAGGTCCTATATGTGGAGGCCATATTTGTTGAGGCCCTTTATGTGGAGGTCCTTTATGTGCAGGCCCTTTATGTGCAGGCCCTTCATGTGGAGGTACTGTATGTGCAGGTCCTTTATGTGCAGGCCCTTTACATGGAGGTCCTTTCTGTGGAGACCATGTATACAAAAGAAGTGTGTGGTGATGGTTTCCAGCCTTCATAAACAGTCAAAGGGCAGGGTAATGTACATGGCCAGCACTAAACCGCACAATGTATATTGAAATGTAAAGAGGAAATTAAAAGAAACTCAGAATACCAATCAGGGTTTGACTATTGCCATTCGGGTCTTTAAATACTAAGCTCTCGATTGATTACCGAGCAACGGTGCTCAACATTAACAGTGTAAATGAAGCAGAGATGTGTAGATCAGCCAAAGCGTACGTCCTCAGGTAGAGAAATGGACGAACATCGTCCGTGAATTATTCTGTGTGGTGTTTCTTAGCAGTGAAAAGAATTCAAAGAGCCTGACTTGTTATTGACACTCGCCTCAAAGTCTGCATGTGTGTATGTACATGGGTCTATTACGGCACATACATATGTGCATATATATATATATGCATATCCTCATTTAACTTGAGCTATCTGAAATTTGTTGACAAGTTCCTCTTCCCTTTCAAAGGAACACTGCTAGAGAGGATTCTTCCTCACACATCCGCATTTGTCCCCAAACATGTGCGTTGTTTGTGCCCACACTTGCCCGTTGTTTGTGCCCATACTCTCCCGTTGATTCTCCCCCCACACTTGCCTATTGTTTCTCCCCACACTTGCCAGTTGTTTGTCTCCACACATGCCCGTTGTTTGCACCCACACTTTCCCGTTGTTTGTACCCACATTTGCCCGTTGTTTGTCTCCACACATGCCCGTTATTTGCAACCACACTAACCCGTTGTTTGTACCGACTTTTGCCAGTTGTTTGTACCCACACTTGCCCATTGTTGTCTCCGCACTTGCCGTTATTTGTTTCCACACTTGTCCGGTGTTTGTCTCCAGATTTGCCCATTGTTTGTGCCCACACTTGCCTGTTGTTTGTACCCGCACTTGTCCGTTGTTTGTACCCACACTTGCCTGGTATTTGTCTCCATACTTGCCCATTGTTTGATTGCACACTTGTTCGTTATTGGTCTCCAGACTTGCCCGATATTTGTCTCTACACTTGCCCGTTGTTTGTCCCCACACTTGCCTCTTGTTTCTACCCACACATGCCCCCTTATTTCTCCCCAGACATGCCCGTTGTTTCTCACCACAGTTGCCTGTTATTTGTCCCCACACTTGCCCATTGTTTCTCCCCACAGATGCCCGTTGTTTGTCCCCACACTTGCCCGTTCTTTCTCCCTACACATGCCCGTTGTTTCTCCCCACACTTGCCCGTAGTTTCTCCTAACACATTGTAAAAATATACGGATTTTCGGTAAAGAATGATATATGGACAGAGAGCATTATTATTATTGGGCTTGGAATGGGGAGAAGGTTATGTAATCTAAAAGCAATGGTGCCCCCACTCCTATGATGACATGATATAAACTATGTGAGATATATGTTCATGCATGATGCATACAGTTAATGAAGAGATGTTCTTATATATGAAGCAGTTCAAGGTTGATGAAATGTTCCTCTCTGTTTTCATAAAGAATGCAATTGGAGAAAAAGGACATTTTTGGTATATACATATATATATATAATTGTAATTGTATACAACTAACTGCCCCTACCAGACCCAGGGCCAAGCTCACCAGCCATACTACATTCCTTAGAGCCACACCCTGCAGGCTGGTTTGGGTGGCAACTCCCCCATATTAGGGCATTGCACTGACCAGTCTGTAGGGGAGTGTCTGATTGGCTGACTGTGGGAGATCCAGTCACCTGACCCCCCTTACAAGTTTCATTCTAATTAATTATTCAAGAAACTTCTCCAAACACTCTGGGGAGGGATCACTCTACTCCTGGCTCTTGAGTGAGACAGAGCTACTCTTGAGCAGGAATCCCAGACACTCTGTCTGATGCTACCCAAATTCACCTATTCAAATTGAGTGCATACACAGCCATAGGACTCCTGTCCCATGGGCTGTAGGCACTGCTTTCAGTATACAGGCTAAGTTGATAATGAGACATAGTGTGGACAGTAGAAGGTGAGGGTTAGGTTGATGGGTCACTGTTAGGTGAGCAGGTGTTGGTGTCATTAATTGGATTAAAGCACAACACCCTCACTGTCTATCTGTGTGACTTGCCTTCCTTTCTTCCTTCGTATTGGTTAGTGTTGGTTGATAAGTTGATACTATTGGTTTAGTATGACTGCATCGCAGGTGATATGAAGGGGAAGAGTATTGGAGTAGGATGGGGTGCTCAACGCGGCCGAGCACTCCTATTATTATAATTGGCGACCATGACGAGACAGTTGGGATATCGGCAGACTGAGACCAGAGCGACTAAACGCCCACAACCACCCACACCCAGCCCTGAGAGTTATAACACCCGAGTGTTGCGTTCTCACACCCGAGAAAAGACTAGGCTGCTTGAAACAATCCCAGATCCAGAGGAACAACAATTGGCCAAGCGCACCTGCATTGCGTGCATGGAGGTGTTCTGTGGAGGTTTCAGGTAGAAGCAGTGGTCTATATGATTGTTGACATTATATATGTATGCAGGATGTCGTACATATATGCCAATTATTTATTTTTGGCCACATGCACAACATTTTTGAACTTTGAAATTGTTGTTTGCTTTTGGCAGGGTGTCGTTGTATCCGTGGGCACGTGATAACGGGTCTGGATGGTGGGAGACAATATAAACAGTGTGTGGAGTTTGGATTGAGTGATTTTTTGTTGTTGATATATATGAACAATTGTGTGTTGTCCATTGCCACAGATGTTGCTAGGGCAGGAACCCACAAACCACCGACACACTGTCAAACGGTAAGAGTCAAGACAAACATTGTGTGGGTTTCCAGCCAGACAAGCGACAGGTGGTGACGGTGTGTTCTATATATATATATAAGTCTGTGCCTGAGGTGTGGCTAGGTGGATAAACACCATCCCACTACTAAGCGGATGGCTGGTAGGCGGTATAAAGACTTTGTGTGGTTTGCCACCCGACTAAGAGGAAGTTGAATAAATGTTGTGTTTATTCGTGTGTAGGTTTCTAACATGCAAATGTTGCTAGGACATGCAACCCCATTAAGCCAATGAACCGATTCGAAAGGTAAGACACAGCACAAACATTATGCGATTTTCCCTCCAGATACGGACGAGTGGGACGGAGTAGTGTGTTTTGCCTTTGATTCAGGGTTATCATTGCCTGCAGCGTGGCTAGGAGGAAAAACCCCAAGAAGGAGCCAACGGCCTATCAGATAGGATTGATTGATTGATTGATTGATTGGTGGTTGCTTTACGCCGTGTCGGCAGCATAGGCCATATTCACGGCGAGAAATGTTGTTTTTTGTTCAAACCATCGCTTTTACATGTAAAAGCAGACAATCAATTATGTGCCAATAGACACTAATTAAATTAGAAAGCTCACAATCATATATCTGTGGTCAAGGGAAACAAATTCCCATAGAAAAAGAAAAGTTTCATTAATAATTAATAGAATCCATTTAGTAAACTATATAAGGTGGTACAGTCCAGCTGCCCTCAAAAAGGCTAAAATGTTTTCCTGTTTTACCTTAGTAAAAAGGTCATGCATACTGCCTGCAGTGTAGAACCGTTGGCGCAGGGCCAAAAAATCAACGCAACTTAGTAAAATGTGTTTGAGTGTCAGTGGGGACTGACACCCAATACATTCAGGGGGAGGTTCCCCCTTGAGCAGAAAAGCATGTGTAAGCCACGAGTGGCCAACACGGCAGCGACTAAGGACCACTTGGTCCCGCCGACCTCCCGCATGAGTCTGTGGTGGCTTTCCCACAGATGGTTCAATTTCTTTAAGTTTATTGATGTTTTCATCCCACTCATGTTGCCATTTGGATTTTATGTGGGTGGCTATTAGTGGTTTCAGATCAGAGTGAGGGATCAGACACGGTTCAAGATCACAGTTCAGGGCCTTCTTCGCAGCCCGATCAGCTCGTTTGTTTCCTTGTATGCCAGCATGGCCAGGCACCCAGCACAGGTGGATATCATACCCATCTGTTGTCAGTTGGTTCATTTTATAAATGACCATTGCTAGAATAGGGTGATTCGTTTTCAGTCCAGCAACAGCCAGGAGGCAAGAGAAGGAATCACTGTATATAACATAGTTAGT
>JASIRB010002284.1:0-10849 GCA_030323885.1 Branchipolynoe longqiensis | reverse complement strand
TTAATCAGGCTTAATACATTTTTACAACAGCCTTTTGCCTACACCTTTGTGAACAATATTATATCACCTCTTTCTCAATACTACAATTGAGATATTGGAATTACATATTCTATTTCATCAGATAATCCAATCTGATCAAGATCTAGTATAAATCATTACTTATTTGCAGGTTATATTTCAGTTAAATATTTTCAATAATGCTAGTACTTATATGCAGGTTATATTATTGATAGATACTAACATACAACAATATGATATCACTTCTGATGAACACTTCAATCAATCAAAGGGGGAAAACAGAAACGGAAGACATATGGGAACTTGAAACGGAAGACATAATGACACAGCTACAGAAGATCACGGTCACACTCTCAGCTCACATCTGGCACACTCACTCACATTTGCACTTTCATTTCTCAGAGCCACCATCATTCAAATTTCACACTGGGATCATCATCTCTCAGCCCTCTCAGCTCTCAGGGGTAACCCTGACTGGCTGATGGGTGGGTGGGCTGGGTAAAATTCAACTCAAGCAGTATCAGTACGTCAATGACGGTGGCCAGGTAAGAACTGAGCTACGCTTGGATTTACTACCGGAAGTCAATTCGGTCCATAGCAACGCGTGCTCCGAACGGTATCTATGTGGCTATGATACTATATCATATCGTTGCTCACTACCAGGTATTTTAGAATAGCATGTTTCCGTCAACATGTGAAAATTCAAAACCAGACACAGATAATTTGTTTATGGGCTAATAAATTTATTAATCAGGCTTAATAAATTTTTACACAGCCTTTTGCCCATACCTTTGTGAACAATCTTATAGCACCTATTTCTCAATAATACAATTGAGATATTGGAATTACCTATACTATATCATCAGATAATACAATCTGATCAAGATCTAATATCAATTATTACTTATTTGCAGGTTATATTTGAGTTAAATATTTTCTATAATGCAATTACTTATATGCAGGTATAATATTATATTATTGATTGTACTATCATACTACTATATGATATCATTCTGAGTACTCTTCATTCAATCCTGTAATGAAAACTTGAAACGGAAGACATAATGACACAGCTACAGAAGATCACGGTCACACTCTCAGCTCACATCTGGCACACTCACTCACATTTGCACTTTCATTTCTCACAGCCACCATCATTCAAATTTCACACTGGGATCATCATCTCTCAGCCAAATTTGGAACAGGAGAGATGATGCTTCCTAACCAACACAATTTTTATTTACATAATTAAATACACTATTTGATTTCCATCTCCCAAGTCTTTTTATACAGTCTATAGGCATCCCCACTCGTGCGTACGCTTGTGCTCCTCCTCGTCGTAGACTGTGACATGTTACCATTGGCCACCATGTATAGCCACATGATTTTAATGCCGCTTGCATGCACTTATTAAACACTTTTGCTGTCAGAGGATTTCCATTGTTCATCATGAATGCTGGTGCACCCTCTTGCAATGGAGTCAGCTTTATATACTTGAGCCAAGCTCGCAGTGGACAGAAGTTTTGCCTTGCACCTTGTGGTAGCTCAATACTGTACACATCCTGCGGTCTGTGTGTGGTCTTAGTGCTTCTAACTGTTACTGTTAGATGTGATTCGTGTGCCTTGATGTCTTCCTTGAGCAGCATGTGACCGCCATCACCAGTTACCTCGGAATAAAATAAGTTAGATTGTCTTAATAAACACAAATAGCCTATTAATAATGCAACAATCAACACAAGGCCATCATCTTTAATTTTGTTAAATTTTATAATTATCATTTTAATATGTTTAATATTTAATGGATATGCTCTATTTACAGTATTGTTTTTAAGTTTACAAATCCCGGCTTTAATTACAGTCATAGCATAACAATCAAATGATTCAGTATCTCCTTTCATTAATCTTATCCACGTCCTTGCTCTACTCATATAATTCTTAATCGCTCCTTCTGTCTTTAGGTTATCATTTAAATATAAAGCATACAACATTACCGTCTTCATTTTGGGCCTCTTAGGATTGTCACCAATATTCTTGCAAAACATTAGATACTCCCTAAACTGTACCCTTTTATTTCTCCAAGTCCCTGCTGCTAATCCTGCTGAGAAGTACACACCTATCCTATGTACTAACGCCCGTCTACTCTCTGCAAATTGATAAAGGCAAAAAAAAGAATTATCAATATGCAGCGGCCCTGTTCATAAAGCAACATCGAGGACCTGCTCATTAAAAGAAACATGTACTTTAGTTAATAACTTTTGCTGACATAATTTATCAGCAATTATTTTAAATTTATTATCCAAGAACAACCTACTTAGAGCATCTGCTAATACCAGGTCTTTTCCAGGTTTATGGACAACTTGTACGTCGCAAGAATATGTGGCTGCAAACCTCCAAATTTCGCGAGCACAAGCGCATAATACCGGATCCTTCCCAGCACCAGTAGATAACACCTGTTGGGAAGCAGCATTATCCGTGTTTATTACAATACGATAATCATGTGGATCAGGTGGAGACAAATTTTTTAAAGCAACTACCAAATTCACAGCTTCTAGCTGTGCAATATGAAATTCATTTGTTAAATATTTTGAAGAATACATCTCAGAATAGTAATGTGTTGGACTGAACGCGCCTCCACCGCGTAATGAAGAATCACATTCGATGATCCACTTCTTGCTAGGGCCATGATGCAACAAAACTAGCTTATTATGACCTTCTGAGTAACGCAAAAACCAAGCTATATCTCTAATTAACATATCTGTAACTTTAACCTTTCCTATAAATGGTGTATTCCTGAGAAATTCTAGAATTCTATTCATAAAAACACGTGCAGACATGACACACTTAGAAATAAATTGTAACCTACCCACCAGCCTCTGCACATTTTTACGCGTAACTTGTTTACCCACGATCCACTTTTTACATTCCCATAAAATATCTAATAGCTTGTCATCAGGAATATGTACAAATAATTCTTTTGAATTTATCTCATAACCTAACCAAATTAAAGTTTGTGTAGGAGGGACACATTTTTTAAACGATAATTTTAAGCCTAAACATGCAGTCAATTTTAGGACATAATCATACGCCTTTTGTGCTTTAACCAATGAATCCTCCACCCCCACAAAATCATCCAGAAAACATAAAGCAAAAAACCCCATTTTCCTCATCAAATAAACCACAGCAGATGTCGTGCGAGCACAAGCCATACTCGATGTTCGACACCCGAACGGTGGAGCAATATCGAAATACATTTTTTCATTAACTTTAATACCAAACAACGGTACACTTAAAGGGCACGTCCGTAACTGTCTATAAGCCCTTGCCAGATCAATTGACCACATAAAACAACTTTTACCCAATTTTGTAACCTCCTTAGCTAAGGACATTATAGTGGGGAGATTATATTTATACGGCTTCCCTTGATAAAAACCCTTATTAATTCCAGAATTTACACTACGCCCCAGTGGGTAACTAAGATCGACTATTATTCTCCGTTCATCAGTATTTTTCTTGGGGCGGGTCATAATAGGGCTAATTTGTGCCCATGGACAAAAGGGCGGATCATCAAAAGGACCCAACAAAGCACCATGAAGTAATTCAGTAGCAACGTAATTATCAATCCAAAACAAATCTTCCTTAGAACGAGCATGATTACTCAACGTTGGGGTTGGTACAACTGATCCAGTAAAGTTGGCTGGCCAACCAAATTCTAAAAATGATACTAGTTCCTTGTCTTCATATCCTAATAATAAATCTCTCCAGTTTTTAATAATTAAACCTGAAGGGACAGGAATCTTAGCCGACAAATAATTAGGCATTCCAGAAGCTCTGACTTTACTAAAAATATCAGCATAGGGAACAGCCATTGTACAATTTTCAACTAACGTTGGCCACTTTCCCAACACAAACGGGAGGCAATCTAGTGGTGACTTATCACAGAACCCAACAACATTATTACCATAGATTTGTGGATCTAACAAAACATTAACATCAACACAATTAGCATTTTGCGTAACATTATTAAATTTTAACAATCCATGAACGGAATCAACACTGTCAGCAGAGCAAACTTTTTCAGAACTTTCAATTATACTACTAGGTGGATCGATACTACCAGTATTTCGATCCTTTTTATTAACTAAACAGTTTGGTGAGTTCGAACCCGAACTCCTGATAATTGTAACATTATCAAGGTCAGTATTACCAAGAATACAATGTGGACTCGCTAGATCCGTGGAAATAGAACAACATTCTATCTCATTCTTCAACGTACCAGAACAATCATAACAAACAGGAACATGAAACATAGTATCTGGAGTAACGAAATGAGAAGATTGAGATACAATGCAAGGAGAAATTTTAATTAAGTCGGCGGCTGGGCCAATCTCATTTAGTTCATTGTTGTTCAATTCAGAGTCAAGCACTGTTACACAGTGTGTATCGTTCATATTCGACTTTGCTGACAAGCAAGTACCGAATCTGTCCAGAGGGTGTAGTCCAATAATCAAACTATCTGCTAACGGTAGTTTAAAACCCGTGTGACGGGCACTAGTATCCACTGTTTGGCCGTTACTAGGACAACCGCATCCAACGAACCCAGTCGGTGCCGGAATCACCGTCAATGGTGCCTGATGTGTCGCCGTACCTATGTTTTTAAACTCGATGTCAGTCACATATCTAGTTTTACAATCAATATTGACTAACTTGCGCTTTGATTTATTAAACCATTTATAATGTATCTTTGTCCTCTCCCGTGCCATTTGACAAGAATCGTTACCTTGATTAACCCTATTTCCTTGAACACCATTAGTGCCACCACCAATTTGAAGTTTTTGGAACTTACAGTTCTTTGATAATACATTAGATGGCGCAAGCTGTCTTTTACACAAATTTACTGAATTTCTTCTAACGATGTTCCCCAGGGGACTTGAAAGTGTCGGTAGTGTACCCTCAGAATCCAATACCTCACTAGCATTATTATATTCATCAACCAGCAAAGTAGAACATTCCGTGGAACTAATCTGATCAGACACAATCGAGTTATTAACAGGCCGACACGCCACCGTCAGAGCCACCGCATTGAACTCACTCCGGCCAGTGTCGACTGGGTTAAGAGACGACGACTGTGCGATGGCGCCATCTGTAGAGTCAGACTTGACACATTGAACTTGCTCCGAAGATATACGCACATTCTCAACCGCACACGCAGCCCCAGACCAGCTGCCAATTAAAAATGCTTTGCACGAGTAGATGATTCATCCCCAACGTTGTCTTTTGCATGTTGTTTAGTTTTACAATCGATTTCTTTATGTGTATGTTTCTTCCTCAATTTAAACGCACAGTAAGAGCAAATATGACTAAATTTATTACTTCCTTCACCATGGTCACCAGTGTGTCCACATGAACCTCCACGGTTCCAAATAATACATGGGCGAGTATCCACCCCTTTTTTGTATTCAGTTGCACTCGACCAGGCAGTAGCATTCACAGTATTATCGATCCGTTTTCCAAGACCACATACATCTCGTCTAACTTCTACAATTTTGCCTTGATCCTCCCAACCTCCCGGTAACCTTTTATCCGCCACCATGTTGAAGATTTTTTCACTGTACGTGAGGCACGTACGCCAGGAGTAATTTTGAGCCATGTCCAAAATAGTGTCAACATGCTCCTCCAAATGTTTTTCCCAGGACACTGGAACGTCACCACGCTTTACCATGCGCCTAATCGCCGCCAAATACTCGAACCAAGTTGATTCACCTTGCTGTACTTTTCCTTTCTTTTCATTTCTGATTACATACTTATGCGGAACTAATTTAAAAGTTTTTGCTTTTCTTGCCTTCTTACCCGCATAATGAATTAGTTCCCTCATCATTGAGCCATCACTGTCCGTATCACCATCCAAATCTGAAGATGCTCGCTTACATGCTCGATGGCCACAACAATTATTAAGACACACTTTACCTTTTGTCGCGTGCACACTCGTTTCCCCAGTGCACACTCTGCTCGAACGAACCTCCGATACCTCGCCAGTGCGAGGAACTGTCACAAGTGAATCTTCCGTCACGTCATCATTGGAAATCTGAGGTTCGTCCGATCTGCCCAGAAATTGTCCTCCATGTCGATATGACTCCTCCAGCCGGCAGATACGATCTAACAACGGCTCTTGAGATGATTTCAGCTTCACATCCAGTAACGTAGCTATATTACCAAGTGTCAACATCCCTGTATCACTTGACGTCGATGGCACTGGTGGAACCGTGTCCAGCTCCTCCATTTGTAACTGCGCGGTCGACACGCGCCTGTCAGATGAATCTTTTTCCTGGAAAACACCATTACAATCGTCCCCGGAAGACTCCATTGACCTCAACAAAGCCTTGGAATACTTCCCTACTACAGATTTTACTTTTGGCATCTTCAGCGTAGTAAAATTCAACTCAAGCAGTATCAGTACGTCAATGACGGTGTCCAGGTAAGAACTGAGCTACGCTTGGATTTACTACCGGAAGTCAATTCGGTCCATAGCAACGCGTGCTCCGAACGGTATCTATGTTACTTATCATATCAAGCCCGTAGCCAGGTATTTTGAATTATGCATGTTTCCGGCAACATGGACAATTATAAACATATAGTGGTATACACGCATATATGTGGATATATGTGGATATATATGCATATATACACATGTAGATATGTAAGTATACACATATATATGTGTATATATGCGCATATATACACATATATACATGTAGATATGCGATGCTTAACCGAGTCTTAAATTAAATTGTATAAACTAGACAGCCGCGTAACCTTTAGTGGGGCACCATTATAATGTCACCAATTCTATCAATGTTCCACATTGTCGTTACGGTTTGAATCCCCTGCTTAACTGTTAGCGGTGATTGGTGTCGATTACCGGCTCCGCCAAGAGCAATACGACGTAACACTGACATACATATTAAGCTAACATTGAAAGTTTTAGTTCACGGTACCGTCTTCCTCTCGAGTGGTCTATCTGTGCAGTAAACCTCCTCCAGTCTAGTATAGGAGATCCTTTACTGAAATTCGTAAAGTTAGAGCATCGACACACAGGTAGCAGGTAGACTGTGTGTAGCGACCGTGTAGAGAACCGTGAAGAGAACCGTCCATTTTGAAAGCGGGGCTATAGCCGTGTTCACACGGGAAAAGTTTAAAGCGATTTATACAAGGCGGATCATATGAACCGAACTAGTGTCGTGTTCACACGGGCAGTACTTGGGCCGGAAATCGATATCTGCGCATGAGCAAGTCCAGACTAACCAGCGCCAGTTTGGGTTCGTTGACATCAGCACTAGAGAGTGTGGGTTCGACCTAGATATGTATGGACTGAATCGTATTGGTTTGGAACGGTCAAAGCTTCTGCTGGGCAGTGAAACCCTAAAAATAAATGATGAAAAAAATATCTGTGCACAGCTAGCGGTTTCATAGACCAAATTATACTATATAGTGTGACCTCCTTAATCCGCCTCAAGTAAGTCGGTTGCATTCACACGGGCAAAATAAATCGGTTCACAGAAATCGACTCACGTAAACTACCTCGAGAGGTCGTTTACAGTATCCAGATCACAGGAATCGATTCAGCCCTAATTCGACTCAGATGCCCATTCACACGCGAAATGTAACCCGAACTATACAAGTCGATTTCTACGAATCGATTTACACCACCCGTGTGAACACGGCTAAAGACTGACTGCCCGGTGTCGCAGTTTGAGCGCCCTGCCAGTTTGAGCTGACTGTCAGTTTCATGCACATGTGTCAAAATCTGACAGCATCGTCACTAACAATATGAATTTAATATAATGTTTTTGGTAAAGATGTTTTCTATATGTGTACCAAGCGATTTGTTTCTAGGTGGCGTGCTTTTGGAGATATTTCACTTTTCCTGTATTTTCTGTATGAAGATTGCTCACGGCCATTGGCAATGCTTTGAGTTTGACGGTACACGGAGTGCAAAACATTAGTTTTATTCAAAATATATAGAAATCAAGAACCCTAACCTTATAAATTTAATATAATCTTTTTGGTAAAGATGTTTTCTATATGTGTACGAAGCGATTTGTTAATAGGTGGTGTGGTTTTAGAGATATTTCACTTCTTCTGTATTTTCTGTATGAAGATTGCCCACGACCATTGACAATGCCTTGAGTTTGAGTGTATGCAGTTAGCTGAAACTGGCAGGGTGCTCAAACTGCGACACCGGCACGAGCAATGGCCGGAAGCACCCTGTGGTGGCGCTGGCATAGGCAAGACCGGGGCAAATACGGGCAAGTCAGCGATTGGACAATAATAATAGAGACGAATAGTAATAATAATAATCATAATGATTAGGCCAGAGCTCCGCCCCTTTTATATACGCATAATAAATTATACTCTCTATATACATGTAGATATGTATATAACACATATATACGCATATATGTACGTGTATATATGTGTATATATGGACATCTATATGTGCATATATGTATGGATGTATAGATATACTGGTACTGGTAGTACCCCTATCCTCAAACTTAAAAACAAGGTTTGGCAGCAGTCATGGCTCTATGACCATGACCCACATCCCCACTAAGTTTGTCAGTTAGTAAGTTTACAGATGCATCCCCACCCTAGCTTCTTTGTGTTGGTGTAACCCTGCCACCCATATAGACCAGGTTAGTGGTAGTCATGCATGGTTGCCCCACAGACCACCCCCCCCCACACCCCCCCACCCACCCCCCCACCCCACCACCCCCCCCCCCCCCCCCCCCCCCACCCCCCCCCCACCCCCCCCCCCCCCCCCCACACACACACACACAAAGTTAATACCCCTGTCACACTACGACGTAACGAGCCAACGTGAGCCTAACGTGGTCATTTTTCGTCATTACGTTGGGTTACGTCATGATGACGTCAGAATGACGTTAGAATGACGTCGAGCTACGTCACATTACGTCGTGTTACGTCGAGTTACGTCGAGGTTTTGGACATGTTCAAAAATTTCGACGTAGCTCGAACGTAAGGGTTTACGTTCGCCGTACGTTCTGTTCACGTTCAGTGAACGTCAATGACGTTAAACGGACGTTTTTCCAACGCTGCTCACTACGTTCAACTACATTCCACTACGTCGACCCACATTAAACCGAGTGCAAATGACCACGTGGTGTAATGGGAACGTCAGGAGAACGTAGGGAGAACGTCGGGAGAACGCCAGGAGAACGTGCATTCAACGTACGTTCAACGTCTCATGACGTGGCTAACGTCATGTAACGTTCTTCTGGCGATGGAATAACGTTCATAACGTTCCGTGAACGTAGTGACGTTGTCCTCTCTCGTTGAATGACGGTATCACTACGCTTTACCGACGTTACGTTCTCGTCCACTACGTTGCATCCACGTTCAACTTGTGCCCAAATTTGCATACAACTGCTAATAGCAAGCCGGGGGTGACAATTGACATTAAATCACCGATAAGTACCGCGGTGACATTACAGGGCGCCATCGGGGAGGGATGCCCCGGTTCTGCAGACGAACATTGGAGTGAGGTGTGTAGAGCAGTGGCCGAGGCGGGCTACGACAGACTGCTGAGGGCGCGCCAGGATGGCGACGGCCGCTGCCAGGTAGCGGTGAGAAAGGACCACGACGACACTGCTCAGACCTTTACTGTTGACATTAACTGTATGCGCGGGACTTGTGCATGTGTGTTTGACCTAGCTGGAATGAGCTGCCAATTGAAGCCGTGTCGCTTCTTTGCTGAGACGGTATGCGGTTCCAACATTGATGTTGATACACTCTTTATTCTGCAAGGCATTGTATTTGGCTTTCAGGTTGTCGTCGAGAAGTGTGATGTAACCTATAACATAGCAAAGGAGAGGGGGAAGGCAGCATGGGAGAGGGAGATTATAGAGGAACGACTTAGGACTGAGCTTGAGATGGGTATTCTGAGGAAGGTAGATAAACCACCCACCTGTGTCCATGCAATTTTTGTGGTGCCCAAGGACGACGGGGGGGGTGGGGGGGGGGGGGTAGGACCGTGATTGATTGTAGTAAACCTAAAGGGAGGAGTGTTAACAATTTCACGGCCGAGGTAGCACCAAGTTTTAAATATAAGGGATTAGAAAAGCATGATTATTTGGCAAGCATCGACATAAAGGATGCATATACAGCAGTCCATATTAGACCAGAACATCGCACACGGCAGGGAATCCGTTGGTCATTTGCCGGTGGTAGTACAGAAACGTATTTGATGGATGCGAGACTTTGCATGGGGCTTTCGTCAAGCCCTTATATTTTTTCACGGATGTCTCATTTTATCGCCGGCTGTGCGGGAAGGGAAGGAGTGAGCAGGATTGTCAATTATTTAGATGACTTCTGCATCATCGGAACGGCGGAGGACCAAGCTAGAACTTTTCAAGCCCGGGTCATTGTGATTTTGCGTAGACTGGGGTTTTATATTAGTTTTAAGAAATTGATATCCCCCGCTAGGAAGATTAGGTTTCTCGGGATAGATGTGAATTCTGATACTCTAGAGCTTACACTTCCAGAGGATAATCTTATAAAATTGCTCCTATCTTTGCATTCTTTCCTTGGGCGCAAGAAAGCGACGCGCCGGGAGCTCGAGAGTCTGGTGGGCAATCTAGCTCATTGCACTAAGGTGATTGGGGGGGGGGGGGGGGCCGCACCTTCAGCAGGCGCATCTATGATCTTATAGCCACTATACGCGAACCTTTCTATAAGGCCCGCTTGAATGCTGGGTTTAGGGAGGACATTAGCTGGTGGGCGGTTTTCGCAGCGACATTTAACGGAAAGGTGG
>JASIRB010002343.1:0-10871 GCA_030323885.1 Branchipolynoe longqiensis | reverse complement strand
ATGGTCGGGTGCATTTTAGTTGTTTGTTAACAAATGTTGAGTGCTTTATTTTGGAGACGTAATTTGCTTAGGAGTGTGGTACTCCCCACCCCCTCCCATGAAAAGTATGTCCCCATAGTCGAAATAGGGCTTTGTAAATGTTGACTGACATAGGTTGTGTCATGAATGGCCTAATTTTCTGGAACAACCATATTTTGCCATTTACCCTCTGGGGAATATTTGGTTGTGGAATGACATCAATTTGCAATCTAACCTGCTAAATATATATAGTTTAAATGCTTCCTTTATCATAACCCGATATTTTTGAGTGAAGAATTTATTTAGATTAATACACTTAAAAAATCGAAGCGATAGTTTTCTGTGGCTGCCATCTTGTTTTTTTTATTTGCTACCTATTTCCCAACTTAGATACATACTCTCACCTTGGGACAACTACATTCACAGTTAATTCCTATTTGAAGCAGTATTTGCTTGGAGTTAGACATAATTGTCTTTCACCCTCTACTCTGGGTAGGATTGAACCTTATAATCCATCCATTTTCCTGACAACACGAGAAAAGCCCATTTCTACATCCACGCTTGTGGCACAGTGGCGTCACTTAGTGGAAATTTATGGCGGCCGCTTGGTCCCCCAGCCTTTACTTTGTAGCTTGGTACCATAGCCTTCTGTAAACAGGGAAAGATATCGAGTCCCCTGCTAATAGACGAGATCACTGTTCCGACTGCGCATGCGCTTAAAACGGTGTTGGCAGCAAAGCAAATGCACACTGCCATTGAGTTTGCTGATACGGGTAAGGCAAAACTTCAATTTTATTCAAAATTAATAGAAATACATAACAATTTGGCATAAACATGTATGCACACATGCAATATAATGATCTGATGAATATATCTAAGACAAAACTAGCCATAGTTAAACATTTTGAGCTAAGAAACATACAATTCCACACAAAACAATCAGTCACTTTAAGGCTGATATCCACATCACCATTTAACTATTGGTAACCGAAACAATTATCCAATTGTAGAACAAACAAACTCACAGAGGTTTGGGGGATGTGGGAGAATGCTTACAAACAGAGAAAGAATGGATGCAGTAGTTAGCTACACAATAACTGAAAGTGATAAAAAGAAGGGGAGTCACAAGACTATTACTGTCTAGCAACGAAAACAAGTCATTAGACTTAACCATTATGGGCAGCATAAATACACCCATCACACACACAAAATTAATTCTTGTTCTAAATATTAAAATGCTAAATGTGTCCACAAACACTTGTTTCAGAGAAATCAATCAATCAATAGTTCCGTCCTCTAGTCGAGGGTTGGATGCAATGGTTCTCCACTTGTCCCTATGTTGTGCTGTTCTGATAGACTGTGAATAATTCAAGCCTGTCCAGTGTGAAATATTTGTAAACCATGATGTTCTTGGTCTCCCTCTCCCTCTGCTGCCATTTACCTTCCCTTCCAACAATGTACGGTATATTGAACTCTGATGAATGATGTGGCCAAAATAAATAAGTTTCTTTGTCTGTATAGTGGCAAACAAGCTTTTCTTATTTTTAATTTTTCTGAGAACTTCTTTGTTGGTGATCTTCTTTGTCCATGATATTTTCATCATCCTTCGATAAGTCCACATCTCAAATGCTGCTAAAAGTTTGTACATTTTCTTAGAGATTGTCCATGTCTCTGCCCCATACATTAGAGTAGACCACACATAACACTGAAGAATACGCTTCCTTGTTTGTATTAATATCTTACTTGATGTTAACACTCTATACATTTTGGAGAATGTTGTTCGGGCTATTGTTATCCTTCTTTTAATTTCTTCCTCACATCTCCCATCATTTGTAATCTTTTGTCCGAGATATATGAATTCGGATACTTGTTCTATGTTTGTGCCATCTATGGTTATATTGACATTTGGTTTATCTGTCTTTTTACTTATAACCATTGTTTTGGTCTTCCTGGCATTCATCTTCATGTTGAATAGTATTCCAGCTTTATTGATTCTATTCACTATATCTTGTAGGTTTTTCTCACTGTCTGCTAGTATTACACTGTCATCGGCATATCTAAGATTGTTGACGTTCATGCCACCTATTGTCACTCCCTTGCAATCTTCAATGTGTCTGAAAATCATCTCTGTGTACAGGTTAAATAGACATGGTGACAATACACACCCCTGTCTGTAGTGAAGAGACGAGAAGACGATGTGACTGCTCTGCTGACCAAGTGGCAAGTGCCAGTTTATTGTATCAAGCTTTACCAATTCAACTCACGCGCATGCGTGTCACCGCCGCTGGTACCGGCCCGCACTGTGTACATACCATATACTACATCTTCCCCCTCAACTTTTTTTTTTTTTTTTAATTCAAAATTCTTTTTTTTTAATTTTTTTTTTTTAATACATTTTTTTACAGTTTTTTTTTTAGTAGCGAATAAAGTATTACAACGATCACTATGTAGTGATACTTACATCCATTGTCTCTTCATCATTGTCACACAATTTCAATCAACCTACATAACAATGCAACATCATATATATATATATATATCTCTACCACCATTTCTCATCCCTTTTCAATTTCGACACATATTTACCTTCTTTATCAATAGCTTATTTCTACTGTTAACTTTATCACTCTACACGCTTTACCGGTCTTACTTCTCTACCTGACCTCGTTATATAATTTGGCTTACTTGTTTTTACCTCTTCCGATCTGTACTGCTCTCTGTGCTCTGGTACTGTTTGCTTGTATTCTCCTGGTGCAGGAATCACCATAGCCCTATTCCTAGTAACTATCCTGTTATCATCATTCGTAATTCTATACGACCGGTTGTGACTCCTGTTTCTCTCTGCTACATGCCCTGCAACCCAGTTCCCTTCATGATTCACATACCTAACCCGCTCACCTGCTTCAAGCACCCGATGCTGTTTCACTGCATGCCTGTCATGATACTCTTTTTGAACGAGTTGACGTTTCTTAATTTGTTTCCGTCGAGACTTTAGTACCCTGGCTTTCAGAAATCTCGGTATCGCTGGAAGCGTGCACCGGAGCTGTCTACTCATTATTAATTGAGCTGGAGACGCACCCAGGCCATGAATGACTGTATTCCGATACATCAATAGTGCTAACTGAAAATCAGAACCATCTATCTTCGATTTTTTTAACATCGACTTCACCGTTTTTACATACCTTTCGGCCTGTCCATTACTTCTAGGATACAATGGGCTAGAATGTATGATTTTGAATCCATACGTTTTTGCAAATAACTTATACTCATCACTGATGAACTGGGGGCCATTGTCCGATACCACCATATTCGGTATCCCGTGACGCGCAAACACCTCCTTCATCCTCATTATGACTACCTTACTTGTTGTACTTTGCAAGTGCACCACTTCTGGATATTTAGAATAGTAATCAACAATTACCATGTAATTATCCTGCCCATCGTGGAACAAATCCACTCCTACTTTGTAGAATGCGATATCTGGAATTTCATGTGATATTAACGGTTCCTTCCCTGGAGAATCCCGAGTCATTTGACACGTTTGACATCGAGACACTTTATCCTGTATTTGACTGTCCATGCCTGGCCAGAACACATAATCTCGCGCTACTTGCTTAGATTTCACAAGGCCTAGATGTGAAGCATGGATTTTGTTTAACATTCTACATTGCAACGATCTAGGAACGACAATTCTCGTTCCTTTTAATATAATGTCATTATGGATGGTTAACTCATCCCGAAATGTGTGATATGGCTTTACCGAATGTTCAACATTACTTTGATCTGCCGGCCATCCGTGTCGTATGTACTCGGTTAACTTCCCCAGGCTGCTGTCTGTCTTTGTCTCAAATGCTATCTCTGTCAATTCGTCCTCCACGTACTCTAATGCTGCAATGGACATCACATTATCATACAAGTTTAACGGTTTGTTTTTAGTTGTGTGTGCACGCGACAATGTATCCGCAAAAAACATTTCCGTTCCCTTTACATACACTAATTTCAAATCATAGTTTTGCAACCGTAACCTCATTCGCTGCAACCTTGCCGTCAACATATGTATCGGCTTCAACATGATACTTATGAGCGGTTTGTGATCTGTCTCGACTGTGACTTGTTTACCAAAAATATACTCGTGAAATTTGGTACAGCCGAAACAGATCGCCAGCATTTCCCTTTCAATGACAGCATAATTACCTTGACACCCACTTAACGCCTTCGACGCCATACTAACAGGTAACCCATCTTGTAACAACGCTGCTCCGAGACCACTTTGCGATGCATCGACTTGCATAATAATAGGTTTGTCCACTTCATAGTACTTTAACACTGGCGCCGTCACTAACAATTGCTTTAACTTTGCGAAAGCAGTCTTTTGTTCATGATCCCAGTGCCATGCCACATCCTTTGATAATAACACTCTGAGCGGCTTAGCAATTTCTGACAGGTTCGGTATAAACTTATGCACGTACCCCACCATTCCCAAAAATCTTTGCACACTGGGCTTATCCGTGGGGGTGGTCATTTCAGTGATAGCTTGTACTCGGTCTGGATTGGGCCTTAAACCCTCTCCTGTTAGCAAGTGCCCGACATATTTCACCTGTGACTTACATAATACCATTTTGCTCGGGTTCAATTTCAACCCTGCTTGCTGAACCCTTTTCAGAACTGCCTTTAGCCTTTCATTATGCTCACTCAAGGAAGACGCGTATATCAAAATGTCATCTGACACTACGTCTACACCCGGGAGACCCACTAATATTTTCTCCATTTCTTGGATGAAAATATCCCCGGCTGTTTTAATGCCGAAAGGCAGCCGGGTGAATCTGTACCTTCCCCACGGTGTGTTGAACGTGCATAGTAAGGAACTTTGCTTATCCAACATTATCTGCCAGTAACCGCTTTGCGCATCCAATACCGAAAAGAATTTGGCACCTGACGTCCTAGCCACTACCTGCTCTACCGTTTTAATTGGGTATGGACCCCGCAATATCGCTTTATTCAGCTTTGTCGGGTCGAGGCAAATTCTTAACTTATTTGGTTTTCTCACAATTGTAATAGAATTTACCCATGGCGTCGGTTCATCCTGTTCAACTATCACCCCCATATTCAACATTCTGTCCAACTCATTCCGCACGTCATCATTAATGGCATGCGGAATGCGCCTTGGCGGGTCAATGACCGCCGGTACACTATCATCTATATGTATAGTCGCGTTCACCTTGATACACCCAAGGCCATGAAATACATCTTTATAACTATTTACAATTTCGCTTGCCTGTTTGTTTCCTTGCTCCAACGACTTCCCTTCAATGTTCATTGCGTACACACGACTGATGAGGTTGAGGCTGACACATGCGTCTTTCCCCAGGATAGCACAGCCGTTGTCTATCACCTGGAACCGTAGGGGTTGACCTTGAACGTCCATGACGACCTCGCCCCGAGGTCGAATCCGCTCCCCTGAGTACGTGATGAGTCGACACGTTGGCTTTTCCAACTGCACGTTGGGCATTTTCATGAACTCCGACTCAGGTATGATATTCGCCTCTGAGCCGGTGTCCAACTTGAAGCGTACTTGTTCGTCGCATATTTTCAGGGTCTCAAACCATAGCCCAGACCGTTCGTCCACGTCAGCAATGGCGCCCACGAACAAGCTCTCATATTCGTCGTCCTCCATTTCGTCGTCCCTCTCACGCTCAGCTCCGCTGTCGTCACCATCAATGCCAATTGCGTTCACAGGTGCCGCAGCTCTCCTACCGCCTCTGCACACTTTGCCGAAATGCCCTATTCTGCCACATGCATTACACTGCTTCCCAAGCGCAGGGCAATTATCACGCACATGCACGTACCCACACCGGCTACAATTAGACTGCTGCCTCGCCTGACTGCCCCGCTTATTACCTCTGCCACCACTCGCACTACTACTAGGTGTCGGCGAACGGTTCTGTGCAGGGGGGCGTGCCCGGTACGTGTCACGCCGGCTAATTTCCAACACCTCTTCGTCCCGCCTACCGTCCATTGTCAACTGTTCGTCACTATGCTCACTCAAACTGCATATCTCCAGACATTTGTCCAATGTTAAATTCGACGTTCTAAGCAGCCTATTCCGCAATTTCCGGTCCCTCACACCACAGACTAACCGGTCACAAAGCATAGACTCTTCACTGCTGCCATATTCACACAGTTCCACTCTATATTTTAACTCACGAATGTATTCCTCTATGTCTTCCGAACCCTGGTTGTAACTATTAAATTTGTATCTGACAATGGTTCTGTTGGACTTACTTTCGCAATATGCTCTGAACGCCTCCGTCAATACTGCTATTCTCTCTCTCTCTCCACTCGCAACGTTCATAGTATGGAACAGCTTCTGTGCCGGCAACCCAGCAATATGTAAGAACGCGCAACACTGCACTTTCTCGGGTTTCGACGCTAACCCAGTTGCACCCGCAAACAATTCGTATGAGTCATGCCATACTCGCCAATTCAGTGCCAAATTTCCATCTAACTTGAGAGGTGCCGGTGGCTTCAAACCTTGTAGGGCCATGTTGTTCGTCTACGAACATCTGACACCATGTAGTGAAGAGACGAGAAGACGATGTGACTGCTCTGCTGACCAAGTGGCAAGTGCCAGTTTATTGTATCAAGCTTTACCAATTCAACTCACGCGCATGCGTGTCACCGCCGCTGGTACCGGCCCGCACTGTGTACATACCATATACTACACTGTCGAACTCCTCGTTTAATCATAACTTCATCCGATAGGCCCTGCTCCATTTTTATAAATGCATGTTGTGTCCAGTATAAGTTCACAATTAGTTTAAAGGGACCAGCTATAGCTCGCTGGGACACTGAGCGTACTCCGACAAATGCTCTCCAAGCACAATCTTGTTTAGTTTTTATGTTTAAATGAACCAAGTATGTGTGGGGAGAGTATGGGACCAGGGCACTGCTAGTCTGAACTGCAATGGCAGTTTGTTGTCTTCAAAATGGCCGCCCCCATAGGCGGCGGCCATTTGCAATGCAAAAGCTGCGCTGTGATTGGCTGAAATTGTGCCGGCAACAGGCTCACACAGTAACAAGATTTGCTGGTTCCCAGTATGGGCTCAGCTTGTGCCCGGCAGTGTTAGGGACCGATTACGCCGAAATCTATTGAATGCGATCATATTTAACAGAATTACATACTAAAATAATGAAATTTAATTAAATTAACCTTAAATTCCAAGCGATATTAACGTAGCAGCTCGATCAGCGTCGAATCGCCGAGTGTAAACAAAACAGTGGCTCGAGTGACCCGAGTTGAATAATCGATTACACCCGAATATACAAATCGCCGCCGGCGCATTCCCGAGTTCGTTTGTTTTCCACGCGGCGGATAGCTGGCGACTTTAATGTCTTTGCCATTGACACCAATATCTTGTAAACATTTGATTAACAGTTCATGATTGACTCGGTCGAAGGCCTTCTCATAGTCAATAAAGCAGGCATAAACATCCTGGTTCACTTCACAATAACGTTCACAAATCATTCTCATATTGAAAATCCCTTCACGTGTACCTCTTCCAGATATAAACCCACTTTGTACGTTACTGATTTGTTCTTCAATTTTCTGTCTGTTTCTCAGTAAAATTATTTTCAGGATCATCTTCAACATATGACTCATCAGGCTTAGTGTTCTGTACTCAGTACACAATGTTGGTTTTAGCTTCTTTGGGAGTCGTACAAATATGGATTCATTCATATTCAATGGTATAAATCCAGTCTCATAGATGTCATTTACTAGCTTATGAATGATTTGAATCCCCACTTCATCTAGTCCTTTTATCATTTCTGATGTTATCTGGTCACTTCCAGGAGCCTTACCTGACTTCCAGGAGCCTCAACCTCTGATACTAATATAATATTCCCATCTTCTTTCTCAATTGTGGGTGGGTTCCCTCTGTCATCATTGTATAGTTCGTTTACATATTCTTCCCATCTGGACTTTATTTCATCTTCTTCAAAGAGCATTTTGCCGTCTTTGTTCTTGATTCTTGAGAAATATATAGCCAATATCTGACTAACCCTACTCATTTTCTATTTCTACGTATGTCATTAACCATAGGATATACATAAAAACATGAATAAAATAAGTAAAACTGACTGTCTATGGCTCTAACACTAGTCTGAGTCCCCAGGTTTGTCTAAATCTAAATGCACATGGCACAAGATGTTCTGATTATATTAATGTCAATGCAATGCTGGATAAAAGATTAATATCTTAATTTATTATGTATATATTTTTAGTTGGTATTCTATGTTTCAAACAAGAGCTGAGATGAGCTGAAACTATCACATTTCATAGCTGCACCCAGTGTATTAGCATGTGCCATGTACTTCTCGCGGATTGGTTTTTCTTCCATGCATCCCACAATGCTTCTGTTGTGTTTTATTCAGTCCAGCAGCACTGACACTTTTAGACAACCATATAGAGAAAGAAATTTTAGAAATTGCAATCTAAAATGATAAATATAAAGTTCAAATGTTTATTTATCATAACCAGCTACTTCTTGTGTGAATAATTGATTAAATCATGTAGATTAATAGACTTTAAAAGTTGAATACACGATAACACGGTTTGGCCATATATGGGCATGTCCTATTTTCGCGAGAACGAGGCCACTTCCGGGTATAGGTAAACAAAGCCCTGATAGCCTTGAGTTTGCCAGAACGCACAGTGCAAAGCAGTAGTTTTATTCAAAATTAAGAGAAATCGAGAACCCTAGCCATATCAATTTAATATAATCTTTTTGTTAAACATGTTTTCTATATGTATTCCAATTAGTTTGTTTCTAGGTAGTGTAGTTTTAGAGATATTTAACGTTTTCTGTATGAAGATTGCTCACTGCCATTGACAATGCATTGCCGAGATTGCGTTTGCCGGTACGCGCAGTGCAAACCGTTAGTTTTATTAACAATTAATAGAAATCCAGAACCCTAACCTTATCAATTTAATATAATCCGTTTGTTAAACATGTTTTCTATGTGTATTCCAATTAGTTTGTTTCTAGGTGGTGTACTTTTAGAGATATTTAACGTTTTCTCTCTGAAAATTGCTCACTGCCATTGACAATGCATTGAGTATGCCGGTACCAGCAGTGCAAAACGTCAGTTTTATTCAAAATGAATAGAAATCCAGAACCCTAACCATATCAATTTAATATAATCTTTTTGGTAAACATGTTTTCTATGTGTATTCCAATCAGTTTGTTTCTAGGTGTTGTACTTTTAGAGATATTTAACTTTTTCTCTCTGAAGATTGCTCACTGCCACACTGATGATACTGCCATGTGCGTTTGTGTACCTGCAAACAGGAATTAGGTCAAGATGGCCGCCAAACCGTGTTTAGGTGTATTGAGAGCTTTCTGTGGCTGCCATCTTGGTGGTTGCCATGGCTTCCCCTGTGTGTGGGGAACCCCTCTAGGTCATGTGATGAGGGAATCCCACCTATGATGTCATTCATACATCACATAACTCAACTCTCCTCCCACATGTTCAGTGGCATGAACTGAACAAACTAAACAAAGGTATATTTGGAGATCTTTTGATGCAGGATTCTTTTGTATCTGGGTGAGGTATAGCCGGCGATTTTAAGTAATTTGTTTAGCTGTTTTTTTCGTCACCCACCTTCGAGTTCGCGTGTACGTGGTTTTACCGTAGTAGTGCTGCCACCTATTATTTATTTGTCGCCTACGAAGCAGATATTGGCGCCTGCTGCCATGAGCCTGATGCGCCGTTTTGCCTTTTGGGGTGTTTTTTCACTCATTCAGTAGGCCTAATTCCATCCTGATAATGACTTTATATATTGTCAGAACCAAAAGTTCCAACAAACGTGCATATACAGTGTTTGAAGACGGCAATTAACACTGACAGTCCATTGTTTTGATTGTCCGTTATGAAACATCTTATTTTTCTTTGCAATCTCTACAATTTCATCAACTCAACTTCATTATATATAAACACTGGATGATGGAACCAGCGCTCCACCTCTTGTTTAGTTGATCTTTACCAAAGCCTTTTTTTTGCTCGGATTTAGACATCATTGTGGTGAACATTTTATCTAGCAGTGTGTTCCCACTCTTGCAATGCTTTCTAACCAGATAATTAACTACATCAGTTTCGTGTAGGCCTACATTAGATATATAGCCATTTACGTCTAAAATAGCAGACTATTGACAGAATTATCTTTAAACTAATATTTTTCCTGACAACTGGCTGGATCCTAGTGTAGGCCTATTACGACACAAAACTAACTCACCTGTCATGAACCACTAGGCATCGCAAGCAGTGTATAAAATATATGCCCTTCTTACCTTTTTCTTCTATATATATTTTTTTCATTTCCAGAACTATAAATGCACCACGGTCAAACATCTTTTTTTTTAATTCAAAGAATGTGCATTTATAATGTTTAGGCCTATTGCCATGACTTTCAATTATCGCCCTTCGGTTTCTTGAACTTGCGTGCAACACGATGTAATGTTCAATACATGTATTGTAACCATTTATTGCTTCGATTAATCTAAATGAAAATGTGTTCACAGTCAGGGGCGTAGCTAGATGTGTGTACTCCTAATTTCGGCAGGGGGTTTAGGGGGCCGCTTAAGCTTAAGCTGGCGGATTTTACACATTTTAGACTTGAGTTTTCGACACTCCGGACTACTACATGCCTTCTCTCTCTCCCTCTCTCTCCCTCTCTCTCTCGCTATCGCTCTCTTTTTTATTTTTTTATTTTTTGACAAAACGGATGTTGACGTTTTGGCTACGCGCGTACGCCTAGCTACGCCCCTGCTATTGTAACTACTGACAGTGCTCCG
>JASIRB010002318.1:0-10859 GCA_030323885.1 Branchipolynoe longqiensis | reverse complement strand
GCGGGTGTGGTGTGTGTATGTGGGTGGGTGGGTGTGGGTGGGTGGGTGTGGGTGTGTGGGTGTGTGGGTGTGTTGGTGTAGGTGGGTGTGTGGGGGTCGGTGTCGGTGGGTGTGTGGGTGTGTGGGTGTGAGTGTGGGTGTTTGGGTTGTGGGTGTGTGGGTGTGTGGTGTGGGTGTGAGTGTGGGTGTGGGTGTATGTGGGTGGGTGGGTGTGTGGGTGGGTATGTGGGTGGGTGGGGTGTGGGGGTGTGGGGGTTGGGGGTGGGGGGGTGTGGGGTGGGGAGTGTGTGTGGGTGTGGGTGTGAGAGTGTGAGTGTGGGGTGTGTGTGGGTGTGTGGTGAGTGAGTGTGGGTGTGAGTGGTGTATGTGGGTGGGTGGGTGTGGGTGTGTGGAAGGTGTGGGTATTGTGAAGTGGAATGAGTGGGTGTGTGGGTGTGTGGTGTGTGGGTGTGTGGTGTATGGGTGTGTAGTGGGTGTGGGTGTATGTGGGTGGGTGAGTGGAGGTATTAGTTGAGGGTGGGGGATGTGGGGTGTGGGAGTGGGGAGGTGGATGGTGGATGGTGTGTGGATAGGGTGGATTGTGGCTGTGTGGGTGTGAAGGTGTGTGGGTGTGTGGGTAGAGTGAATACCGTGGAAGTCGTGGTTGTGTGGGGTCTGTGGCGTGAGTGGGTGTGTGGGTGTCGTGGTGTTGTGAGGTGTGAGAGGTGAGTGTGGTATGATGTGTGTGTGTGTGTGTGTGTGTGGGTGTGGGTGTGTGGGTGTAGGTGGGTGTGTGGGGGTCGGTGTCGGTGGGTGTGTGGGTGTGTGGGTGGATGTGGGTGTGGGTGTGAGTGTGTGGGGGGGGGGGGGATGTAGGGGGTCTGGCCGATAGGGGGAGCTTCAGTGAGCAGTGTACCCTTGTAGACATGGACCAGCACTCAGGGCCCCCAAAACACCGCCACTGCCCAAGCTGACCCAACTATATATGGGTTATAACTGCCTTATTTGGATGCAACTGGCGAAGAGCTTAACGTGTTGCCTGGCGATTTGTGTGCTGCTGCGGTTGGTTGTTGGAGTTTTGTGTCCTGGCAACATGTAATGTCATATCAGGACTTGTGACAATGCGCATAGTCGCCATGTGTGCGCACTGTCACAAGTCGGTACCCGTCCTGATATGACCATAGATGTTGCTAGGACGTAAAACAACAACAAACAACAACAAACAATGCGCACTCATGGCGACTTTATAGTGCTGCCCCACTGGGAGACCAGGCCACCAGCACCATGACCTGATATCCCACTCAGTCACATTATGGGAGGTGAGTGGGAGGTGTGTGGGAGGGGTATGGGATGGTTGTGGGAGGTGAGTCGGAGGTGTGTGGGAGGTGAGGGGAGGTGTGTGGGAGGGATATGGGATGTGTGTGGGAGGTGAGTCGGAGGTGAGTGGGAGATGTATGGGAGGTGAGTGGGAGGTGTGTGGGTTAGTCTGTTGTTGTTTTACGTCCTAGCAACATCTAAGGTCATATCAAAACGGGTACCGACTTGGCACGCCATGAGTGCCCACTTTATAGTGCTGCCCCAGTAGGAAATCAGGCCACCAGCACCATGACCTGATAAGAGAGGTGTGTGGGAGATGAGTGGGAGGTGTGTGGGAGTTGTGTGGGAGGCCTGTGGGAGGTTTGTGGGAGGTGAGTGGGAGGTGTGTGGAAGGTGAGTGGGAGGTGTGTGGGAGGTGTGTGGGAGGTGAGTGGGAGGTGAGTGGGAGGTGTATGAGAGGTGGGTGGGAGGTGAGTGGCAGGTGTGTGGGAGATGTGTGGGAGGTGTGTGGGAGGTGAGTGGCAGGTGTGTTGGAGATGTGTGGGAGGTGGGTGGGAGGTGAGTGTCAGGTGTATGGGAGGTGTGTGGGATATGTATGGGAGGTGAGTGGGAGTTGTGTGGGAGGTGTGTGGGAGGTGAGTGGAAGGTGTGTGGGAGATGTGTGGGAGGTGTGTGGGAGGTGACTGGCAGGTGTCTGAGAGGTGAGTGGCAGGTATGTGGGAGATGTGTGGGAGGTGTGTGGGAGGTGTGTGGGAGATGTGTGGGAGGTGTGTGGGAGGTGAGTGGGAGGTGAGTGGGTGATGTGTGGGAGGTGTGTGGGAGATGTATGGGAGGTGAGTGGAAGGTGTGTGGGAGGTGTGTGGGAGGTGTGTGGGAGGTGAGTGGGAGGTGTGTGGGAGGTGTGTGGGAGGTTAGTGGCAGGTGTGTGGGAGGTGTGTGGGAGATGTATGGGGGGTGAGTGGGAGTTGTGTGGGAGGTGTGTGGGAGGTGAGTGGGAGGTGTGTGGGAGGTGAGTGGCAAGTGTGTGGGAGATGTATGGGAGGTGAGTGGCAGCTGTGTGGGAGGTGAGTGAAAGGTGTGTGGGAGATGAGTGGGAGATGAGTGGAAGGTGTGCGGGAGATGTATGGGAGGTGAGTGGGAGGTGCGTGGGAGGTGTGTGGGAGGTGAGTGGGAGGTGTGTGGGAGGTGTGTGGGAGGTTAGTGGCAGGTGTGTGGGAGGTGTGTGGGAGATGTATGGGGGGTGAGTGGGAGTTGTGTGGGAGGTGTGTGGGAGGTGAGTGGGAGGTGTGTGGGAGGTGAGTGGCAAGTGTGTGGGAGATGTATGGGAGGTGAGTGGCAGCTGTGTGGGAGGTGAGTGAAAGGTGTGTGGGAGATGAGTGGGAGTTATGTGGAAGGTGTGCGGGAGATGTATGGGAGGTGAGTGGGAGGTGCGGGGGAGGTGTGTGGGAGTAGTGTGGGAGGTGTGTGGGTGGGGTGTGGAAGGTGTGTGGGTGGTGTGTGGGAGGTGAGTGGGAGGTGTGTGGGAGCTGAGCAGGAGGTGTGTGGGAGGTGTGTGGGAGGTGTGTGGGAGGTGTGTGGGAGATGTATGGGTGGTGTGTGGGAGATGTGTGGGAGATGTGTGGAAGGTGAGTGGGAGGTGTATGGGAGGTGAGTGGGAGGTGTGTGGGAGGTGTGTGAGTGGTGTGTGTGGTGTGTGTGTGGTGTGTGGGTGGTGTGTGGGTGGTGGGTGGGGTGTTGTGGCAGGTGAGTGGGAGGTGTGTGGGTGGTGTGTGGGAGATGTGTGGAGGTGTGTGGGAGGTGAGTGCCAGGTGAGTGGGAGGTGTTTGGGAGGTGTGGGGGAGGTGTGTGGGAGGTGTGTGGGTGGTGTTTGTGTGTGTGGGATTTTTGTGGCAGGTGAGTGGCAGGTGAGTGGCAGGGTGTGTGGGTAATGTGTGGCAGGTGTGTGGTGGGTGTGTTGGAGATGTGTGGAGGTGTGTGGCAGGTGAGTGCCAGTGAGTGGGAGGTGTTTGGGAGGTGTGGGGGAGGTGTGTGGGAGGTGTGTGGGTGGTGTGTGGGTGGTGTGTGGGATGTTGTGGCAGGTGAGTGGCAGGTGAGTGGCAGGTGTGTGGGTAATGTGTGGCAGGTGTGTGGGTGGTGTGTGGGAGATGTGTGGAGGTGTGTGGGAGGTGAGTGCCAGGTGAGTGGGAGGTGTTTGGGAGGTGTGTGGGAGGTGTGTGGGAGGTGTGTGGGTGGTGTGTGGGTGGTGTGGGGGATGTTGTGGCAGGTGAGTGGCAGGTGAGTGGCAGGTGTGTGGGTAATGTGTGGCAGGTGTGTGGCAGGTGGAGACTGGAGGTTACTAATAGTGTGAGCGGGGTGTAGAGCTGCACGGGCGGCCTGAGGCAGGGTGGGGTCGGTTAAGTGTTAGTAAGTGCGGCAGTTCCGACTCCCAGGTGGCTCGAGTCAATCTCCCGGCGCCACGACCGACAAGGCGCGCCGGGCGGCGGCACACGGCGCCCGGGGAGCCGGGAGTAGGCCCCGGGACTCGCTCTCAGTGTGTCGGGGCTCTCTGTTATCGGTGTGGGGAGGGGGTGGTGGATAGGTTAGGGCCTTGTTGCACACACCATGGTGTGTTAGTTGTGTGTGTATGGTACCTCACCTGGTTACATATGCCATGGTGTGTTTGTTTGTTGGTTGTTGGAGGTTTACGTCCTGGGAACATCTACAGGTACCGACTTGTGATAGTGTGCACTCTTGGTGACTTTGTAGTGCTGTCCCACTGGGAAATCAGGCTGCCGGCACCATGACCCAACATCCCACTCAGTCACATTATCCTGACACTGAGCTAACCAGTCCTTGCCCTATCCTTTTAATGCCGAGGGCAAGGCTTAGAAGCTACTTTAAAAATTGCAGATACTACAAAATAGGGCCCTGAAAATATGCCTGAAAGTAGACAAACTACACCCCACTTATGACCTACACAAAAGAACTAAAGTAAAGCTACTAGAAAACAGAAGGATAATCCACCTAAAAACATTAGCATATGGATATAGCCAAGACATTAAGCGTCTAACCCAACCATAAGGGACACCAGAGCAAGCAAGGCACCACTACTAAGGCAGACCAGAAGCCAGATCAAAGCCCATGAAAGGAGCACACTGGAAATGGCCGCCAAGGCATGGAATGCGCAACGGTGAAAGAAAGACAAATCCCTGACCTAAAAACGTACAAAAAATATCTGTGCAAAATAAAAACTGGGAACCCCAACTGAACTGCACCACAAGGGGGCAGGTGATATGTCACGGCCCACCAACTGGACAGCCCAGGGCGGGATAACCGGAAATATAAAAGCCAGATAACATATCCAACAACAATATAAATCAAATCAATTTCAAACAAACATAACTCAACCACCTATTACGTACAAGCCTATGGACATGTAAATAAAATAGGCTAGTATAGAATTAAGTAGAAAAAAGCGGAAAACTCTTCCCAAGAAAACCCCAAAACACTAACATAGAACCTTAAGAAAACAACTAACATAGTAATAAGAATAGAACAAAAATACAATGCCAAGAGGGCCCAAAAAAACTAACATAGGCTACTAAACGTACCAACATACTATCTATCTGCTACTGAAATGCAGACAATCAAATAACTTATCAGCAGCTACTGTTTGGTAAGACAACACCAACACTACAGCTGGCCAGCATTGAAAACAAGCCTGGGTACCCAGGCTTACATGCTATGGACAGAATAAATACAGCCTCAATAAAAAAAAAATTTAAAAATTTTAAAAAAAGAAGCAACAAGCATCAATTGTATAAGTCATCGGTTTGACTCGCCCAGGAACCGATCTCCCGATCTCCCGCGCGCGAGGTCTGTGTTCTAGCGATTCGGCCGCCGCGCCCGGTGGGTGTGTCAGTTGTGTGTGTATACCTCACTTGGTTACATCCACCATGGTGTGTTAGTCGTGTGTGTGATGTACATCACTTGGCTACATACACCATGATGTGTTAGTTGTGTGTGTGATGTACCTCACTTGGCTACATACACCATGATGTGTTAGTTGTGTGTGTGTATACCTCACTTGGTTACATACACCATGGTGTGTTAGTCGTGTGTGTGATGTACATCACTTGGTTACATACACCATGGTGTGTTAGTTGTGTGTGATGTACCTCACTTGGTTACATACACCGTGGTGTGTTAGTCGTGTGTGTGATGTACATCACTTGGTTACATCCACCACGGTGTGTTAGTCGTGTGTGTGATGTACATCACTTGGTTACATACACCATGGTGTGTTAGTTGTGTGTGATGTACCTCACTTGGTTACATACACCATGGTGTGTTAGTCGTGTGTGTGATGTACATCACTTGGTTACATACACCACGGTGTGTTAGTTGTGTGTGATGTACCTCACCTGGTTACATACACCATGGTGTGTTAGTTGTGTGTGATGTACATCACTTGGTTACATACAGCATGGTGTGTTAGTTGTGTGTGTGATGTACCTCACCTGGTTACATACACCATGGTGTGTTAGTCGTGTGTGTGATGTACATCACTTGGTTACATACACCATGGTGTGTTAGTTGTGTGTGTGATGTACCTCACTTGGCTACATACACCACGGTGTGTTAGTTGTGTGTGTGATGTACCTCACTTGGCTACATACACCACGGTGTGTTAGTTGTATGTGTGATGTACCTCACTTGGTTACATACACCATGGTGTGTTAGTTGTGTGTGTGATGTACCTCACTTGGCTACATACACCATGATGTGTTAGTTGTGTGTGTGATGTTCCTCACTTGGCTAGATATACCATGGTGTGTTAGTTGTGTGTGATGTACCTCACCTGGTTACATACACCATGGTGTGTTAGTTGTGTGTGATGTCCCTCACCTGGTTGCATACACCATGGTGTGCTAGTTGTGTGTGTGATGTTCCTCACTTGGCTAGATATACCATGGTGTGTTAGTTGTGTGTGATGTCCCTCACCTGGTTACATACACCATGGTGTGTTAGTTGTGTGTGATGTTCCTCACTTGGCTAGATATACCATGGTGTATTAGTTGTGTGTGATGTACCTCACTTGGTTACATCCACCATGGTGTGTTAGTTGTGTGTGATGTTCCTCACTTGGCTAGATAAACCATGGTGTATTAGTTGTGTGTGATGTACCTCACTTGGTTACATCCACCATGGTGTGTTAGTTGTGTGTGATGTACCTCACTTGGCTAGATACACCATGGTCTATTAGTTGTGTGTGATGTACCTCACTTGGTTACATCCACCATGGTGTGTTAGTTGTGTGTGATGTACCTCACTTGGCTAGATACACCATGGTCTATTAGTTGTATGTGATGTACCTCACTTGGTTACATACACCATGGTGTGTTAGTCGTGTGTGTGATGTACCTCACCTGGTTACATACACCATGGGGTGTTAGTTGTGTGTGTGATGTACCTCACTTCATTACATACACCATGGTGTGTTAGTTGTGTGTGATGTACTTCACTTCATTACATACACCATGGGGTGTTAGTTGTGTGTGTGATGTACCTCACTTGGTTATAAGGGAGATTATTTTATTAACTTATTATCCAAAAGAAAAGGCAGTAACTCAAAATCATCGGAATATGCAGCTTCACTTTTAGAAAGGCACATCGTCACACGGACAGGAGGCAAAGACACACGGACACACAGAGATATAGTCACACAGACACAGATATATAGTCACACAGACACAGGGAGACACAGACACACATAGAGGTATAGGCAGACAGGCAGATGGACATGCAGAGATATAGCCAAACAGACACACACATATATAGTAACACAGACACAGGGAGACACAGACACACAGAGACATAGTCACACAGACACGCAGAGATATAGTCAAACAGACACACAGACACACACAGATATAGTCACACAGGCACAGGGAGACACAGACATACAGAGATATAGTCACACAGTCACACAGACACACAAACACACAGACGCACAGAGATATATATAGTCAAACAGACACAGGGAGACACATACACACAGAGAGGTATAGTCACACAGACACACAGACAGGCAGATATATAGCCAAACAGACACACACAGATATAGTCACACAGACACAGGGAGACACAGACACACAGAGATATAGTCACACAGACACACAGAGATATAGTCACACAGACACACAGAGATATAGTCACACAGACACACAGACACACAGAGATATAGTCAAACAGACACACAGAGATATAGTCACACAGACACACGGACACATGTAGATATAGTGATATAGTCACACAGACACACAGTTGCACAGAGATATAGTCACACAGACACAGGGAGACACAAACACACAGAGGTATAGTCACACAGACACATGGACACACAGATATAGTCAAACAGACACACAGAGATATAGTCACACAGACACAAGGACACACATAGATATAGTGATATAGTCACACAGACACACAGAGATTTAGTTGCACAGACACACGGACACACATAGATCGAGTCACACAGACACACAGAGATATAGTCGCACAGACACACGTACACACATAGATATAGTCACACAGACACACAGAGATACAGTCACATAGAGACAGACACAAAGAGATATAGTGACACAGACACACACAGATATAGTCGCACAGACACACGGACACACATAGATATAGTCACACAGACACACAGACATATAGTCGTGCAGACACATGGACACAAAGAGATATAGTCACACCGACACACAGAGATATAGTCACACAGACACATGGACACACATAGATATAGTCACACAGACACACACAGATATAGTCACACAGACACATGGACACACACATAGATATAATCACACAGACACACACAGATACAGTCAAACAGAGACACGGACACAAAGAGATATAGTGACACAGACACACACAGATATAGTCGCACAGACACACGGACACATAGAAATATTCACACATACACATTCAGACAGAAACATGCGGATGCATGGAGAGACACATGGTCACACATACATAGAGACACACATAGAGACACATGCACACGGAAACGTCGACACAGATACACCCAGACTCACGGCGACACAAACACAATGACACCCGACGACACAGTCAAATGCAGGGAATCTAGAGTGCCGCCTGGAGAGCATAATTGCAGATATGTAAATCTCGGACACCGCCCCTCCACCCACCCCTCCCCCACCCGCTACACCTTCCCCTTCCCCTCCCCCCACCTGCTCCGCCTTCTCCTTCCCCTTCCCCTGCCCCCACCTGCTCCACCTTCCCATCCCCTTCCCCTTCCCCTGCCCCTTCCCCTTCCCCTGCCCCCACCTGCTCCGCCTTTCCCTTCCGCTCCCCACCCCGTGCTTGGCTCTCTGCCGCCCTACTGGGCGTCTTAATACAACTGTCAAATATGTATGAGGCCTCCAAACGCAATTCTCGCGAGGCGGCCGGGCAAGAGTGTTTTGCGTTATGGTGTGCATGCGCCCTTGTTGTAAGGGTGTCCATGTCATGTGACAGTGCACATGCGCACTTGTTGTGCGGGTGTCCATGTTGTGTGACAGTGAGCGTGAGTGCTTGTTGTGACAGGGTATGTTTATTGTGACAGCGTGCATATATGTGTATTGTGACAGTGTGCGTGTGTGTTTATTATGACAGTTTACATGTATGTTTATTGTGACGCTATGCATGTGTGCTTGTTGTGACAGTGTGCATGTATGTTTATTGTAGCAGTGTACATGTATGATTATTGTATCAGTGTGCATATATATGCTTATTGTGGACGTGTGCATATATGTTTATTGCGACAGTGTGCATGTATGTTTATTGCGACGGTATATGTTTATTGTGTGCATGTATGCTAAGTCTGATGGCCTGGATGTATGTTTATTGTGACTGTGCATGCATATATATTGTGACAGTGTGCATGTGTGCTTATTGTGGTAATGTGGATGTACGTTTTTGTGTGGCAGTTTACAGGTATGCTTATTATGATGGTGTGCATATGTGCCTTTTGTGACAGTATGCATGTATGCTTACTGTGACAGTGTGGATGTATGCTTATGGTGACAGTGTGAATGTATGCTTATTGTGACAGTGTACATGTATGCTTATTGTGAGGGTGTGCATGTGTGGTTATTGTGACGGTGCGAATGTGTGCTTGTTGTGACTGTGTGGATGTGTAGTTGTTGTGACAGGGCACATGCATGCTTGTTGTGACAGTCTCCATCAGTGATAGTTGTGAGAGTGCATATGCATGCTTGGTGTGACAGCACACATTCGTGCTTGTTGTGACAGTGTCCATCTGTGATAATGCACATCCATGTTTGCTGTGACAGCACAGATCCATGCTTGTTGAGACAGTGTCCATCTGTGATAGTTGTGACAATGCACGTGCATGTTTGTTGTGACAGCATACATTTGTGCTTGTTAAGACAATGTCCATCTGTGACAGTTGTCACAATGCACATGCATGTTTGCTGTGACAGCACACATTCCTGCTTGATGTGAGAGTGTCCATCTGTGATAGTATGCATGCATGTTTGCTCTAACAGCACACATTTGTGCTTGTTGTGACAGCGCCCATTTGTGACAGTGTACTTGCATGTTTGCTGTGACAGCGCCCATGTGTGATAGATAGGACAGCAGGTCTTACTTCTCAAGCAGCGCCCTCTCACTTAACACTCCTCTGTCATTAGCTGCTTAATGTTTTCTGCTATCACGGCTAGACGTGCTCGACACACCACTCACACCACTACTCAGCACCCCACTCACACCTCGCACATCACACCCATCTCACCTCCACACCCAACTCACACCTATTCCTCATACCCCTAGCCCAGCATAAAACACTCACCACCCCGCCCTCACACCTCACCCATCACACCATTATCACCTCCACACCCACCTCACACCTACTTCTCATGCCCCTACCCCAGCATAAAACAGTCACCACCCTCCCTCACACCTCACCCATCACACCCATCTCACCTCCACACCCACCTCACACCTACTCCTCATGCCCCTACCCCAGCATAAAACAGTCACCACCCGCCCTCACACCTCACCCATCAAACCATTATCACCTCCACGCCCACCTCACACCTACTTCTCATGCCCCTGCCCCAGCATAAAACACTCATCACCCCGCCCTCACACCTCACCCATCACACCCATCTCACCTCCACACCCACCTCACACCTACTTCTCATGCCCCTACCCCAGCATAAAACAGTCACCACCCGCCCTCACACCTTATACATCACACCCATCTCATATTCACACCCACCTCACACCTACTCCTCATGCCCCTACCCCAGCATAAAACAGTCACCACCCGCCCTCACACCTCACCCATCACACCATTATCACCTCCATGCCCACCTCACACCTACTCCTCATGCCCCTACCGCGGCTACCCACCACCCCGCCCTCACACCTTACACATCACACCCATCTCATATTCACACCCACATCACACCTGATATGGTTTTGTTTGTATGTTTGTTCTTATAGGTCCTAGCAACATCTACGGTCATATCAGGACGGGAGTGATATAT
>JASIRB010002365.1:0-56882 GCA_030323885.1 Branchipolynoe longqiensis | reverse complement strand
AGATAGACACATACATATAGATACATATATGCACAGACAGATAGATACAGATATACACAGACATATATCTACAGATATACACAGACAGATAGAGACAGATAGACCCATCAGATATATACAGATATACACAGACATAGATACAGATAGACACATACATATATATACAGATATACACAGACAGATAGATACAGATATAGACAGACAGATAGATACAGATATACACAGCAGATAGATACAAATAGACACATATACATATATACACATACATATAGATAAAGATATACACAGACAGATAGAGACAGATAGACCCATCAGATAGATTCATATATACACAGACATAGATACAGATAGACACACGCCCCGTCCTGATATGACCTTAGATGTTGCTAGGACGTAAAACAACAACAAACAAACAACAAACAAACGATAGACACAGACATATAGATAAAGATATACACATACAGATAGATACAGATATACACAGACAGATATACACAGCAAATAGATACATATATACACATACAGATAGATACAGATAGACACATACATACACAGACAGATATATACAAATAGACACAGATACATATATACACAGACAGCTAGGCACATATAGACATAGATACAGATATACACAGACAGCTAGATACAGATATACACAGCAGATAGATACAAATATACACAGATACAGATATACACAGACAGATATATACAGATAGACACAGAGCCAGAAAGGAATACACAGATAGACACATATAGAAACAGATACAGATATACACAGACATATATATATACATATAGAGACAGAGAGATATATACACAGACATATAGGCACATATAGACACATAGACAGATAGACACATACAGATAGATACAGATAGATACAGAGATATATAGATACATACAGATAGGCACAGATAGGCACAGATAGACACAGATACCAATAGACACAGTCATATAGACACATACATATAGATACAGAGAGACAGAGTGACACATGCATATAGACACAGACAGATAGATACATATAGACACAGAGAGAGATATACACAAACTTATAGGCACATATAGACACAGAGACAGATATACACAGACAGATAGATACAGATAAGCACAGATATGGATATATACAAACAGACAGGCACAGATAGACACAGAGACAGATAGACACAGACAGATATGCACAGATAGACACAGAGACATATATGCACATATAGACACAGAGACAAATAGATACAACCAGATAGATACAGAGAGACAGAGCAACACATATACAGATATACACAGACAGATAGATACATATAGACAGACAGAGGTATACACAGATAGATAGGCACATATAGACACAGAGACATATATACACAGACATATAGATACAGATAGACAGAGACAGATAGACACATACAGATAGGCACATATAGACACAGATATAGATAGACACGTACATATAGATACAGACAGATAAGTACATATAGACACAGAGACAGACAGACACAGATACAGATAGGCACACATATAGGCACAGCTAGACATACACAGATAGATAGGCACATATAGACACAGATGCAGATAGACAGACATAGATAGATACAGAGACAGATAGACACAGTCACAAACAGGCCCAGATAGGCCCAGATAGACATTCACAGACAGATAGGCACATATAGACACAGACACACAAACACACACACAAACATGCAAACGCTCACACAATCAAACATACAGACACACCAACACACAGACAGATAGACAAGCAGATGCACAACTGTACACACATATGCTGATGCGCAGACACACAGACACGCAGACTCACACGGACACAGACACCAATGGACACAGCAACGCAGACACACAGATACATACAGACGGAAACACAGACCCATACAGCCAGACACACACAGACACACACACAGAGGGACACACAAACATGCACACAGACAGACACATGCACACATAAACACACACTGACACACACACACTCAGTGCTGCCATACCAACATGACCTTCGTGTCTCTTTGCTCAAGGTCAGAGCCTCCGCTAATTAAGTCAGAGGGTGGAAGCTGATATTGATGCAGGGTGGCTCCTCCTGGCGGGTTGTGACTGTGCGGGGTGGCTCCACCTGGCGGGTTGCGGCTGTGCGGGGTGGCTCCCTCTGGCGGGTTGTGGCTGTGCGGGGTGGCTCCACCTGACGGGTTGCGGCTGTGCGGGGTGGCTCCCCCTGGCGGGTTGTGGCTGTGCGGGGTGGCTCCCCCTGGCGGGTTGTGGCTGTGCGGGGTGGCTCCACCTGGCGGGTTGGGGTGGTGTGGGGTGACTCCACCTGGTGGGTTGAGTGGTGGTCTGGTGCTCGGGTGGACCTCTGGTAATCAGAATTCAGCTGCTTGCTCATTTAAATGAACTTAGGAGTGTTTCAGGGTACGGCTTTTGTGTTTTGAAATAGGTCATATTTACCAGACCTGGGAGGGGTATGTAGGTTTGTTTGTTGGGGTTTTACATCCTAGTGACATCTATCTCTCTGTCTCTATCAGTCTATTGGTGGCTGCGTGTGTCTCTGGCTTTCTGTCTCTTTGGCTGTCTGTTTCTATCTCTCTGGCTTTCTGTCTCTGACTTTCTGTCTCTCTGGTTTTCCCGTCTCTCTGTCTATCTGGCTTTCTGGCTTTCTGTGTCTGATTTCTTCTCTCTCTGGCTTTCTGCCTGACTTTCTGTCTCTCTGTCCCCCTGTCTCTCTGGTTTTCTCCCTCTGTCTTTCTGACTCTGTCTTTCTGTCTTTCTGACTATCTGTCTTTCTGACTGTCTTTCTGTCTCTCTGTCTATCAGTCTCTATGGTTTTCTGTCTCTCTGTCTTTCTGCCTCTGTTTTTCTGTCTCTCTGATTTCCTATCCCCTTTGACTTGTCTTTCTGACTCTGTCTTTCTGTCTTTCTGACTATCTGTCTTTCTGACTGTCTTTCTTCCTCTCTGTCTATCGGTCTCTATGGTTTTCTGTCTCTCTGTCTTTCTGCCTGTGTTTTTCTGTCTCTCTGGTTTCCTGTCCCCTTTGGCTTTCTATCTCTCTGTCTTTCTGTATCTCTGTTTTTCTGTCTTTCTGTCTCTCTGGTTCTGTGTCTGGTTTTCTGTCTCGCTGGTTTTCTGTCTCTCTGGTTGTCTGTCTCTGGTTGTCTGTCTCTCTGTCTTTCTGTCTCTTTGGTGTCCTGTCCATCTGGCTTTCTCTCTGGTTTTCTGTCTCTCTGGTTTTCTGTCTCTCTGATTTTCTGTCTCTGATTTTCTGTCTCTCTGATTTTCTGTCTCTCTAGTTTCCTGTCCCTCTGGTTACCGTTTTCTGGTTTTCTGTCTTTTCTGTCTCTGGCTTTCTCTCTGCCTGAGGCTCTGTTTTTTGTCTGTCTCTCTAGTTTTCTGTCTTTCTGTCTCTGGTTTTCTGTCTCTGGTTGTCTGTCTCTTTGTCTCTGTCTTTCCGGCTGTCTGGCTCTTGGCTGTCAACTCTGTTTGACTGTGAACCAATTCTGTTATGCCTATGCTAAGAATCTTATTTAATCTTATTTTAATTTGTTGTGAACTACATCGACGGAATCCTCTTTTGGGGATTTACATGTTTATTCAAAGATATGTATTAAATCAATTTGAATCATAAAAACCGTATATAAAACGGCAGTTTATATATATATATATATATATATATATATATATATATATATATATATAACTTCCGGAGCGTGTGCGGCTCACCCCGCTCAGGGGGGGGGGGGGCGCAGGAGGATGCTGGGAGAATCCCCCCCCCCCCCACCAACAGGGGGGGGGGCACTATACACTGCAGAGCTTATTACAGGCGATAAGGGGGCTTATCACTATCCATATATATATGTATATATATATATATATATATATATATATATATATATATATATTGATATTCATGACCCTATGTATTTTCATTGAATGCCCTAGACAGCCACCCTAATAGTTTGAGATTTGCTTCGTTATATTTGGATATATATATTTATATAACATCCAAACATGTTTTAATTTATATGAACTAGCAGTCCACATCTGGTTCATCAAAGGCTGTGTGGTATGTGCTGTCCTGTCTTTGGGAAAGTGCATATAAAAGACCCATTGCTGCTTATCGGAAAGAGTAGCCTATGTGGTGGCAGCAGGGTTCCTCCAAAGAAATATGTCAGAATGACCATATGTTTGACGTCTAATAGCCGATGATAAAAATCAATGCGCCCTAGAAGCGTCCTTAAATAAAACAAACTTGTTTAATCATTTATATTAGATTTAGTGATTTAATTAGTTAAATACATAGCTTTGAATAAAAAGGTGAATATAATATGTGTTATATATAACAAAGTAAATTGTTTAAGACTGAAATAAGAGTAAATTGTTGTTTAAGACTGAAATAAGTATCCCTCCATTTGCTGTGCGCCCCCCCCCCCCGTGTCGTGTTTTCTGTCCACCCGGTGGGAACACAGTTAATTTGTATATACAAACATAACACCTGCCCCCACGTGACCCCACGTGACCCTCCCGTCCTCTCAGCAAACATGGCCGCCCTCTGACGTCACACATAACGCTAGCCTAGAGCTGGGCCTCGGAGCCTGGATGTGAACATTGTTTTGTGAGTTAATTAATAACCTAACAGATGCTTGCTTTTTATTTGTTGACCAGACGCAATGGCCAAATCTGTAAAGCAGCTGTCACACATCACCGGGTTGAGCAACGGACAGAATTGTGTGGTCCGGTGGTGTTTCGGCGTGACAAGTATCAAAATGTATTAAAATGTGTCAAAATATTGCGATATCGGGACAAGGGGGCTGGACGAACAGACATGAAACGGACATGAAACGGACATGAACGGATAACCAATGGATGGTAAGCAGACTAAACGGACTCAAACCAGACAAGAACCATAGACGTCAATCCGGCAGCATCCGTTCCAAGTTTTGAGCATGTTCAAAACTTGTACTGAATCGTGCTGGATAGCAACAGATATGCAATGGATATGCAATGGACACAAACCAGACTTTGCCGGATATCAATGGACTTTGTTCAGTTTCTTTCTGTTTCCCCAATCCAGTGATGTGTGACAGCCGCTTAAAGCGCAGGCTTCCCGTGCGGGAGATCGGGAGTTCAATTCTAGGTCCAGTCAAGACAATGACTTACAAAATTGATACTTGTCGTTTGTAACTAGGCGCTTGGCATTAATAGTGTCATGGGGTGGGTGATAAAAATGGGAAAATATTGCGCCTAGAGCGCGACTCGAACGCACATCTCTTTCCGTTCCGCGCAAGTATGCTAACCATTACACCACCTAGGCTCCCTGATATCACCATACTACCCACGCCTACCTGTCTATGCGGCTCCTTGCCTGAGAGGTCAGTGTAGACTACTACAATAGGATAGGGCAAGGACTGCTTAGCTCAGTGTCAGGATAATGTGACTGAGTGGGATATCGGGTCATGGTGCTGGTGGCTTGATTTCCCAGTGGGGCAGCACTATAAAGTCACCATGAGTGTGCGCTGTCACATGTCGGCACCCATCCTTATATGACCTTAGATGTTGTCAGGATCTAAAGCTCCAACAATCAACCAACCAACGAATCTCCAGTCCACACCCGCAAATATATGAAGCCGGGAAACAACTGCGGCCATTCTTGGTTCCGCGTCTCCAAGTACTCCGCACTGTGAGGGGTAGCATCCTAGTTTATATTCCCATAATGGGTTATAGAGCACATATATAATGAGCACACATATAATGTGTACCAAGAACTGCCGGTGGCGGCGCCACCGTAGGCAAATGAGTGCCGCAGTGAATAGATCTGGGTCTGTTAGTGGAGAATAACGGATCATAACAATAATAGGAAATAATAAGAAATACCTCATACCGATGATTTTATACATGTATATAAATTTACTAACTATAAATAGTGTACGTATAAACTTCCCCTGATCTTAGATGTTGCTAGGACGTAATACAACAAACAAATAATGTATAGGTATATTGAAATGTGATATATATAGTGGCAAAAAAAACCACCAGTACAACGACGAAGTGGGACACAGTTATTGAAAACAATATTTAAATTGTACCACCAAACAGACTGCGTAGACTATCTGTTTTCGCAGTGGAAAATAAAAATGACTCGAAGAGACTTGCTGACAAACCTGGCTGACCGACATTTTTACCTTTCTTGACAGTCGTGTCCCTTCAAAAGGGGAACATTTTGTGGTGCGTAAATAAATATGAAATACATGAATATATAATCCTTCTGTAAATATGGCGACTGAATATGGTAAGGTTAATGTGTGCTCTTTGTTGGCACCATTATGTGCGGCTCCTATCACACCTTTAGCCACTTCCGGTTTGTGACCAGACGGGATGGACGAATGAGTTGAGCGTCCGTCTCCCGCTATGGTAGATCATGGTATTCAAACCACAGTCGAGTCACACCAATGACTTACAAATTTATACTTGTCGCTTCCTAGCCAGGCGCTCAACATTATTAGGATAGGGCAGTGAGTGGTTGGTAGCTCAGTGTCGAGATAATGTGACTGGGTGGGATATCAGGTCATGGTGCTGGTGGCCTGGTCTCAGTGGGCAAGCATTATAAAATCACCACGAATACCCTTAGATGTTGCCAGGATGTAAAACTTCAACAACCAACCAACAACCGGTACACCCTCCCCATGTCACCATGGCAACGCCCTACCCCCCACAACATATTATCTTAAAGTTGCCCCGTCCTGATATGACCTTAGATGTTGCCAGGACGTAAGACCAACGAACTTAAAGGTGCATAATTCACGACACGGACAAAGAAGTGCTATATAATGGTGTGGTTTAAAAAAAAAAATTAAAAGGACTTAAAAACAGAAAATGAATATGGAATCTGCTATTATTTTGGAATATTTTCTACTATTATTTGAAATATTTTCTACTATTATTTGAAATATTTTCTACTATTATTTGAAATATTTTCTGCTATTATTTGGCATGTTTTCACTTTTGGTTTCCATGTCACAACTGTGGTATACTTTCTATGAACGACCCCCCTATGCAAGCACATTGCCTGTATATGTGTGCAATTGTAAGCATTAAGCGACTTATGAATCACAATTCCAGGGGAACAAGTGTAGTAAAGTACTCTGTGCTGACCTCTCAGGCAAAGAGCCATCACATAGGCAAGTAGGCGTGGATAGGGTGATTGCATCAGGTAGCCTAGATAGCCTAAAGCTAAGATTCCTTATATGCGGTATGCGGCATGTGAATGCGAATGCGAATGCGAATAAAAATCGAAAAGCATGTAAATGAATAGTGGTGCTTCCATACGTCCAAATGCGAATGCGGGAAATGTATCGACCCATGGACCGATCGGTGCGGCATGCGGATGCGGATGCGGATGCGAATGCGAATACTGTTGCGTTTGCCATAGAAAACAATACTGTTCCTTCACAAATTTGGAGGAAAAACCGCAACAAATGTTGGGGGTTGGCATATATCTATGCCGCATATACAACATTCGCATGCCGCATGCCACATACCACGTATAAAGATTCTTAGCTTTATGGTACAGACGCTAGACCTGGAATGACAAGAAGCGTGGTGAATTTGAAATCTGCTCAAGGCGCAATATTTCCCATTCGACAATTCTATTATATCGGAGTAAATATGCATTACGTGGTTCAATAAAAGAGCGACATATACACAGAAGCCGTCTGGTCCCCCCCCCCCCACTGAATGCCGATTGAAGGCAGCCCTCCACCCACTTCGACAACCATGACTCTTGTATTGTCACCATCTTTGAGTGAGAGTTTGTAAATATGTCCTTATTATCAAAAGACATGATTCTATGTTTGTGTAGTTGGACCGGGTGATTTCAAATGGGCGGAAGAAAGTTTCGGTGAACGCTTTTCACATGGGACCCGTTAAAAATGGCTCGCTCCACCCATTCACGCTATTATTTACTACTATTCATGTAAAAAAGACTTCACGTGTATTTTATTTATACTACAACTGTTCTAAGATGTTTCATTTTCGCTATATTATTCTATATTATATGCGCTGACAGTGACAGTGCTATATTATTCTATATTATATTTTCTGACTGCTATTTTATTCTATAATATATGTGCTGACAGTGCTACATTATGCTATATTATATGTGCTGACAGTGCTATAGTATATGTGCTGACAGAGCTACATTATTCTATATTATATGTGCTGACAGTGCTATAGTATATGTGCTGACAGTGCTACATTATTCTATGTTATATGTGCTGACAGTGCTATATTATATGTGCTGACAGTGCTACATTATGCTATATTATATTTTCTGACAATGCTACATTATGCTATATTGTATGTGCTGACAGTGCTATATTATATGTGCTGACAGTGCTACATTATTCTATATTATATGTGCTGAAAGTGCTATATTATATGTGCTGACAGTGCTACATTATTCTGTATTATATGTGTTGACAGTGCTATATTATATGTGCTGACGGTGCTACATTATTCTATATTATATGTGCTGTGCTGACAGTACAATATTATTCTATATTATATCTGGTGACAGTGCTATATTTTTCTATACTATATGTACTATGAGTGCACACTGTCACAAGTTGGTACCCCTCCTGATATGACCTTACATGTTGCCATGACGTAAATCCCCAACAACCAACCAACCGACCATATAGTTCACACACAAAATTATGAGGGAAAACAAGACTAAAAAAAAACATTCATATAAAAAAAGTAAAATTACACACACACACATATAATTTACATTATAATTAAAGTTACGTAAAGACAGCCCGGCAGTGCGTGTGGCCGGGCCTTGGTGTAAACGATGTCGTGTTTGCTGATGGTTATCTGCCCAGACTGCGTGGTCCCAGATCCACCTGTTTGATGATCCCCACTTTTATGGTTACCCCCGATAACAAAGCTCGTCTTTGGTCCTGCTCCAGCCCCCCCCCCCCCCACCTCACCCCCACCTCACCCCCACCTGCCGGCCACGGGTTTCACCAACATCTCGCTTGTTTGGTTGGGTGGTTGTTGGGAGTTTTATGTCCTGGCTACATCTAAGGTCATACATATCAGGACGGGTACCTACAGACTTGTGACAGTGCGCGCTCGTGCTGACTTTATAGTGCTGCCCCACTGTGAAATCAGGCCACTGGCACCATGACCTGATATCCCACTCAGTCACATTATCCTGACACTGAGCTAACAAGTGCTTGCTCTATCCTATTAATGCCGATGACCAGGCTAGGGGTAACGACAAGTATCAATTTTATAAGTCATCGGTTTGACTCGACTGGGAACCAAACTCTGGATCTCCCACATGGGGAGGCCAGCGCTCTACAAATTTGGCCACAACGCCTGGCGAGGCTCACTCCTAGGTTGGTTGTTGGAGTTTTACGTCCTGGCAACATTTAAGGTCATATCAGGACGGGGCTCGTTGATGAGTTAGTAAAACATAGTTGGTACCGCGCGGACATGGCAGGTCAGGTGGAACTCTCCTGAAAGAGAGGGCGGAATATCACCCACCACGAAGGTCACGAGAGCAGCGCTTTACGGCTCACACTCAGACACCGCGCTGTGACCTTGGCATGACCTTGAGATGACCTTGGTGTGACCTTAATGTGACGCAGTATGTGGCGACTGACATGCAATGTCCGGACGAATGATAGTCAAGTCATCCATTTTGATGAAACTGACATCTTTTGGCGTTAGCGCTGAGGCACGATGTACTCCCTTGAATAGCACTAGTGCCGTATGAAATGGCGGGGAATATGGTTATATGGTGAATAGCGAAGTGATAGTTAAGTACGAAATGAACAAAACAAAACACACAAAAAAGAGAAAAACAATAAAAAGAACAGAAAATGACACGATTGCTATTAAGAGGCTCGAGGGAAGAAGGGTGGGTGGTTTGTTTGTTTATTTGTTGGAGTTTTATGTCTTGGCAACATCTATGGTCATATCAGGACCGGCACCGACTTGTGACATTGACAGTGCAAGCTCATGGTGACTTTATAGTGCTGCTCAACTGGCACTATGACCTGATAGTGATATCCCACTCAGTCAGATTATGGTGACACTGAGCTAACCAGTCCTTGTCATATCCTATTAATGCCGAGTGCCAGGCTTGGAAGTGACAAGTATCAATTTTGTAAGTCATTGGTTTGAATCGGATGGGAATCGAACTCCCGACCTTCCACGTCCGAGTTCCTGTGAGTGTCATCTACCAACAAATTTGATTGGATTGAATAGGGGACATATCGTATAGTTATTTTTTCCGATGATAGGTGGCGCATCGGTACTAGTAGGCCTAAACAGAGATATTAAAAGACAACATGCAGCCAGTTTGCAGGACCATACCATTACTATGATAGTATACATGACCATACTATCAGCATGTCAGTGCACAGGACTACAGTCAGTATGTCAGTACACCGGACTACAGTCAGTAGAGAGAACTATACTATCAGTATGTCAGTACACAAAACTAGTCTGTCAGTTTCTCAGTACACAGGACTACAGTCAGTACACAGGACCATTCCGTCAGTATGTCAGCACACAGGACTAGTCAGTACACAGGACAATACTGTCAGTACACAGGACTGGAGTCAGTACACAGGACAATACCGTCAGTGTCTCAGTACACAGGACTATACAATCAGTATGTCAGTACTCAGGAGTAGTCAGTACACAGGACTAGTCAGTACACAGGACAATACTGTTAGTGTCTCAGTACATAGGACTACACCGTCAGTATGTCAGTACACAGGAGTAGTCAGTACACAGGACTATACCATCAGTATGTTAGTACACTGGACTATAGTCAGTACACAGGACTACACCATCAGTATGTCAGTACAGAGGAGTAGTCAGTACACAGGACTATACCATCAGTATGTCAGTACACAGGACTACAGTTAGTACACAGGACTACACCGTCAGTATGTCAGTTCAAAGGATGACCATCAGTACACAGGACCATACCATCAGTGTGTCAGTACACAGGACTACAGTCAGGAGACAGGACTATACAATCAGTAAGTCAGTACACAGGAGTAGTCAGTACACAGGATTATAATATCAGTAAGTATGTCAGTACACCAGTACACCAGACTACAGTCAGACACAGGACTATACAATCAGTATGTCAGTACAAAGGACTACCATCAGTACACAGGACAGTGCCATCAGTATGTCAGTACACAGGACAATGCCATCAGTATGTCAGTACACAGGACTACTTACTGTCAGTATGCAGAACTATTGTACTATCAATATGTTTTTAGGCCAACTGTTTCAGTGGTGACGCCAATGGCAATGGACGAGATGGATGCAATATAATAATATAATGAATATGTTTAAGACACAACTCTCCATAATTAAACATTTTGAGCTAAGAAACATACAATTTCATTCACTTTACAGGCTGATGTTTACATCACTATAGATTAGCCATAAGTAATTCTTGTTCTAAATATTAAAATGTCAAATGTGTGAACAAAAACTTGTTTCAAAGATATATATAACCAATATCTGATTAACCCTACTCATTTTCTATTTCTACATATGTCATTAACCATAGGATATAAATAAAAACATTAATAAAGTAAGTAAAACTGACTCTCGCTATGGCCCTAACACTAGTCTGAGTGCCCAGATTTGTCTAAATCTAAATGCACATGCAGATGTGCTGAGTATATTGATGTCAATGCAATGGTGGATAAAAGATTAATATCTTAATTTATTATATTTATTTATTTAGTTGGTATTCTATGTTTCAAACAAGAGCTGAGATGAGCTGAAACTAGCACATTTCATAAATGCACCCAGTGTGTTAGCATGTGCCATGTGCTTCTCACTGGTTTGTTTTGCTTTGATGTATCCCACAATGCACCACGCCACTGGAATGGCGAGGTAGTCTATTGTTTGAACCACAAAATCGTAATGTCCGCCATTGAATAATTACATCTATGTCCGAGTTCCTGTCACAGTGTGTTTGTTTGTTGTTGTTTTAAGTCCTATCAACATCTAAGGTCATATCAGTACGGGTATCAACTTGTGACAGTGCGCACTCATGGTGACTTTATGGTGCTGCCCCACTGGGAGACCAGGCTGTCAGGACCATGACCTGATATCCCACTCAGTCATATTATCCTGACACTGAGCCAACCAGTCTTTGCCCTATCCTAATAATGCTGAGCGCCTGGCTAGGAAGTAACAAGTATCAATTTTTAAGTCATCGGTTTGACTCGACCAGGGTTCGAACCGATGACCCCACGATCTACCAACACGGGAGACGGACGCTCTAACTCATTCGGCCATCCCGTCTGGTCCCTGTCAGTCTTAGTGCCATCTACCATCTCAGTCTTGATATTAATTCTGCCTACTTGTCTCTTATTTTAGGTGAGTTTCGGTCACAATTCTGCTGTACATTTATACTCTTCACAAATTTGTGTGGAAAAACACAGGTAAGTGTGGTAGGTTAGTTGGTTGTTGGGGTTTTACATCCTGGCAACATCTATGGTCATATCAGGACAGCAGGTAAGTGTCCATCGTCCATCGTAAGTTAAATCCCGAATGTCAAGTTACTCCCCGGATGGGGTGGTTGGGTTCGAATCCCGGCCGAGTCAAAGCAATGACTTACAAAATTGATACTTGTCACTACCTAGCCTGGTGCTCGTCATTAATAGGATAGGGTAAGGACTGGTTAGCTTAGTGTCAGAATAATGTGACTGAGTGGGATATTAGGTCATGGTGCTGGTGGCCTGGTCTACCAGCATGCTGGGTCACAGCTTCGGCTTACATGACCTAAGATGTTGCTAGGACGCCAACCAACAAACAAACAAAACCCGGAAAGGTTGGGGATGGTGGTGAATACACATAACGCCATGATACACAAAATGGTATTTTATCTAATGTAAAATATTTGCTGCGACAATTTCACTGCAATCTACATTAGAAACAAAATGTCTGACGAGAATCCTTCCATGGTATGGTCATCAGTAGGAATGTGGTTATCCGTGAAAAGTGAGTTTAAGGTATAGGGTCTGCAGTGAAGGATAGGGCTGGGTGTGGCGGCAACCTCAACTTCCGGTGTGTAAGCTGAAGCTGTGACTTAACCACGGTCGGTCGCAGCTTCAATCCTCACTGAGCCAACAAGTCCTTGCCCTATCCTATTAATGCCGAGTGTCTGGCTAGGAAGCGACAAGTATCAATTTTATGTCATTGGTTTGACTCGACCGGGAACCAAACTCCCGATCTCCCACGCAAGAGGCCTGTGCTCTACCGATTTGGCCACCGCGCCCATTATGTCTACTTAGAAGGTAAAGGCGGTTCAATTTCTTACTAGTTGGTTTCTGACGATACTATTGCTAAGGTAAAGAGTTCCATGGAGAAATTTGTTATTTGGTGAGTTGATAGTGTTTAGTAAAGGGTGCTCAATGCGCAGGTGCGGCCACTTAGGGGTGATTAATGAGGTCAATGGTTAAGGTCACCTTTGGGAAGGTGTGGGCGAAAAGGTTCTGCATTTTAAAGCTGCATAGCACCGGGCGCGGTGGCCGATTCGGTAGAGTGCGGGCCTCGCGTGTGGGAGATCGGGATTTAGGTTCCTGGTCGAGTCAACCAAATGACTTATCAAATTGATACTTGTCGCTTCCTAGTCTAGCGCTTGGCATTAATAGGATAGCACAAGGACCGGTTAGCTCAGTGTCAGGATAATGTGACTGAGTGGGATATCAGGATGGTGCCAGCGGCCTGATTTCCCAGTGGGGCAGAACTATGTAGTTATCATGAGTGCGCACTGTCACAAGTCGGTACCCGTCCTGATACGACCTTAGATGTTGCCAGAACGTAAAACTCCAACAACCAACCAACTGCATAGTCTGATGAAAGTATCAAATTTTCGAAACTAAGACACTTATCTAGCACCCCCACCCCCCACTTTAATGTTACATGGTGCAAATTGTCTATTCAACAGGTATTGTACACCTTATTCTATATACCTTTTGTGTAAATAACCCTGAATTGAAAAATGGCTGGAAGACCAGGGGCCATATGCAGGAGTCAGTGTTAGCGAGCCAAAACGCGTTTATGTGGGATTTCTGGTTTAGCGCCGAAAAGTTGGTATGCAGGAGGCGGTGTTACGCTAACACCGCGCGTTTAAGGTCTGCGACACTAACCCCGTTTCATAGGACGTTTAAGGGCGGTGTTAGCGTAAGGTTGTGCCCAAATCTATTCAATGCTGTCATATTTAACAGAATTACATACGCAATAAGTGAAATTTGATCAATTTAACCCTAAATTCGAAGCGTTATTAAGGCTACCGCTGCATTGGCGGCGATATTAATAGTTATATTTTCGAATCGACGAACGTAAAGTAAACAAACCGCCGCCGCCAGTATGGAAAGCGACGTCGATGTGGCGGCGGCGGCGGTGATTTGTTTACTTTACGTTCGTCGATTCGAAAATATAACTATTAATATCGCTGCCGTTACGGCGGCAGCGTTAATATTGCTTCGAATTTAGGGTTAATTTCATCAAATTTCACTTATTGCATATCTAATTCTGTTAAATATGATAGCATTTAATATATTTAAGCCTAATATATGGGTACAGACGCAGAGGGATTTCCCAAATCTATAAATAAATTCACGTTTAGCTATAATGAAAGTGTTACGCACTCCTGCATACGACTTGACACAGTTCCCGACGTCAGTGATAGCTAAACGGTAATAGGCTCTAACACCAAACCCCGCTAACACTGACTCTTGCATATGGCCCCAGTGCTTCGGCACTGACAAAAGACTTATTCAGCAGAATAAACATATTTACCAAAAAAAAACACAAAAATATCCAACTTAGAATTAAGTTAGATACTGGTGCACTTATTAAGCATTTGTTGCTGCGTAGAAGGGCACATTACGCTAATTTAACAGAACCTGTTACTGCTGAAGCCCAGCTATGGTGTCAGTGTTTTGACATGCACGCCAAAATAAAAGATGCATAGTCTGAAGATTTTGAGATTGTCATTTACTGAGATAAAATATACAAGGTTGATTGTAGCTTGCTTTAGTTTGAATTAATTTTGCTTTAGAATGATTAACTTCTGAGATATTTGAAGTGTAAACATTTAAAATTAATTTAGGCATGCTCATTAAAACTCCATGGATCAGTAATAGCAGGTTCTATTAAATTGGTTTGGTTTGTTTGTTGTTTTACATCCTAGCAACATCTAAGGTCATATCAGGATGGGTACCGACTTATGACAGTGTGCACTCATGGCGACTTTATAGTGCTGTCCCACTAGGAAACCAGGCCGCCGGCACCATGACCCGATATCCGACTCAGTCACATTATCCTGACACTGAGCTAACTAGTCCTTGACCTATCCTAATAATGGCGAGCGCCAGGCTAGGAAGCGACAAGTATCAATTTTTAAGTCATTGGTTTGACTCGACCAGGGTTCGAACCCACGACGGTATTCCATTCTATGTAGCACCAAATGCTTAATATGTTCACCAGTAGCTAAGCCCCGTTAACACATGCACCTTAAGTCGCCTCAACTAGTTTGCCTCATCTAATCTACCTCGCGAAGTGGTTTACATGAGGCAAACTAGTTGAGTCGAATCAGCCTAATTCGTCTCAGCTGTGTGTTCACATGCACGTTTTGAGGTGACTAAAGATGAGGTGGCCTAGTTGAGACGACTTAAGGTGTGTGTGTGAACGGGGGCTTTAGTTGGATATGTAGGTTCAAATCTGGATAAGCGCTTTCCTTTTTTTGTAAATTTGATCCTTTTATCGGTTTTGTTTGTTTGTTGTTGTTTTACGTCCTAGCAACATCTAAGGTCATATCAGAACAAGTACCAACTTATGACAGTGCACACTCATGGCAAATTTATAGTGCTGCCCCACTGGGAGACCAGGCCGCCAGCACCATGACCTGATATCCCACTCAGTCACATTATCCTGACACTGAGCCAACCAGTCCTTGCCCTATACTAATAATGCCGAGTGCCTGGCTAGGAAGTGACAAGTATAAACTTTTAAGTCATTGATTTGACTCGACCAGGGTTCGAACACGATCCCATGGTCTACCAACACGGGAGACGGACGCTCTAACTCATTCGATTATCCCCGTCTGGTTTCCTTTTATTGGACTATGCAACTTCAATTCATCATATTTGCATTTAAAATATCTCTTAAAGTTAGCCATTTAAAATAGAAATTACTTCAAAGTAAACTAAGGTAGATTTCAGCGATCAACCTGATATGTGCATCTAAAATAAAAAGGAAATTATAAAAAAGGACAGAAGCTCAAAGCCGTCGTACTGTGCACCTTTAAGAGATGGGATGTGAGTGTGGGGGTGTGTGGGGGTGTGTGGGGGTGTGTGGGGGCGGTATGGTGGGAGTAGGTGGATCACACAAGGGATGGGGTGTAATATACTAGGCTCACTTGAGGGTGAGACCTGAATAGTCTCCGGCTGGGATGAGCACCCCCTGGCGGATGAATACCAGCATTATCAGACAAGTAGGTCTTCTGCGCAAGACCAGACGGGATGGCCGAATGAGTTGAGCATCCATCTCCCGCTTTGGTACATCGCGGGATCGAATCAAATAACTTAAGAAGTTGATACTTGTCGCTTCCTAGCCAGACGCTCAACATTATTAGGATAGGGCAAGGACTGGTTGGCTCAGTGTCAGGATAATGTGACTGAGTGGGATATCAGGTCATGGTGCTGGCAGCATGGCAGCACTATAAAGTCACCATGAGTGTGCATTGTCACAAGTCCATACTCATCCTGGTATGACCTTAGATGTTGCCAGGACTTAAAACTCCAACAACCAGGCCTTCTGCGCATGCACCGTTGGAACTCGTCTGGTAAAATGACTTGGCTTAAAGTGGCTGACATTTTTATATTTTCTTTATAGAAAGATGCTATGCAACAATGTGAGAGTTATGTTTATGAGTGCTGTCACAATATGGCAGCTTTTCAGATGCAATGCAACAATGTGAGAGCTATGTCCGGAGTACTGTCACAGTATGACAGTTATACGTGGACAATGACAGGTATGCATTGTATGGTGTCATAAGGTTGGTTGTTAGAGATTTACGTCCTGGCAACATCTAAGGTCATATCATTATCAGGACGGGTATGGTCTCATAATATGAGAGCTGTGAATGGGGTTGTGTCACAGTATGACAGCTACATATGGAGGGGACGGGGGACAGTGAGAGGCAGGGGGACAGTGAGAGACAGGGGAGACAGGGGGAAGTAGGGAAAGGGACCGACAGGAACCGGGAGAGGGACAGAGAGGGAGAGGGACAGGGGAGAGTGACAGGGAGAGTGACAGGGAGAGCAACAGGGAGAGCGACATGGAGAGCGACAGGGAGAGGGACAGGGAGAGGGACAGAGAGAGGGACAGGGAGAGGGACAGGGAGAGGGACAGAGAGAGTGACAGGGAGAGCGACAGGGAGAGCGACAGGGAGAGGGACAGGGAGAGGGACAGGGAGAGGGACAGGGAGAGGGACATGGAGAGGGACAAGGAGAGGGACAAGGAGAGGGACAAGGAGAGGGACAGTGAGGGACAGGGAGAGGGACAGGGAGAGTGACAGGGAGAGGGACAAGGAGAGGGACAGGGAGAGGGACAGGGAGAGGGACAGGGAGAGGGACAGGGAGAGCGACAGGGAGAGCGACAGGGAGAGCGACAGGGAGAGCGACAGGGAGAGCGACAGGGAGAGCGACAGGGAGAGCGACAGGGAGAGCGACAGGGAGAGCGACAGGGAGAGCGACAGGGAGAGCGACAGGGAGAGCGACAGGGAGAGGTACAATGAAAGGTACAGGGAGTGGGACAGGGAGAGGGACAGGGACAGGAAGAGGTACATGGACAGGGACAGGAGAGGGACAGGGGGACGGACGGGGACAGGGAGAGGTATGGGGGCAGGGAGAGGTACAGGGAGAGGGACAGGGACAGGGAGATGAACAGGTACATGGACAGGGACAGGGGGGACAGGGACGGGTAGAGGGGCACAGAGGCACACGGAGAGGTACAGGGAGAAGGACAGGGACAGAAAGACGGGACCCATTCATTTCTAACCCGGTTCTGTATCAGGTGAGAGCCATGACTCCTGCCTTCAACCCCCCCCCCCCCCGCACACACACACACTCACACTCTCTCCTGTCACCAGTGCCTATTGACTGCGCCTGCGCCGACAACTGACTATGCCCTAAGCCGGTCCCCTGGCCGTAACTCACCACGCCCGGTTTGTTTGCTTTTGTTTTACGTCCCAGCAACATGTAAGGTTATATCAGGACGGGTACCCCTCATGGCGATTTTATAATGCTGCCCCACTGGGAAATCAGGCCACCGGCAACAGGACCCAATATCCCACTAAGTCACATTATCCTGACACTGAGCTAACCAGTCCTTGACCCTATCCTATTAATACCGAGCGCCATGCTAGGAAGCGACAAGTATCAATTTTGTAAGTCATTGGTTTGAATCGACTGGGAACTAAACTACCGACCTCCCGCACATGAGAGTCACGCTCTACCGATTGGGCCACCCGGCTCGGTCACGCCGCCTGCTGGCGCCGCCTGGTGGCGCTGCGAGCGGACGCTGCCCGCGCTTTTTCAGTGTCGTCTGCTGCCGAACCGAATGTCGTCTGCTCGTCTGCCTGTCACACCTGCCTCTTTTGACCGCGGTGAATGGCGGGCGACTTTCTCTGTCCTCAATGCCCCGTGGTGCATGCACGCGGGGGTTCTTTGTGGGGGGGGGGGGGGGGGAGAGGTAGGGGGATAGATTAGTTAAATGTGTTTGTTTGTTGTTGTTTTACGTCCTAGCAACATCTAAGGTCATATCAGGACGGGCACTGACTTGTGACAGTGTGCACTCATGGCGACTTTATAGTGCTGCCCCACTGGAAGACCATGCCACCAGGACCAGGACCTGATATCCCACTCAGTCACATTATCCTGACACTGAGCCAACCAGTCCTTGCCCTATCCTATTAATGCAGAGCACCAGGCTAGGAAGTGGCAAGTATCTATTTTTAAGTCATTGCTTCGACTCGACCAGGGTTCGAACCCATGACCCCACGATCTATCAACACGGGAGATGGACGCTCTAACTCATTCGGCCATCCCATGTGGTTTAGTTAGATGTGTCGTCATGTTGCTTAGAATAGACGAGCTCACCGTTCCGACTGCGCTTTCGCTGAAAATGGCACTGGCAGCAAAGCAAATGCGTACGGCCATTCAGTTTGCCGATACGCGTAGGGCAAAACCTCCATTTTATTCTAAATTAATAGAAATACATAGCAATTTGACATAAACATGTATGCACACATGCAATATAATGATCTGATGAATATAACTAAGACAAATCTAGCCATAGTTAAACATTTTGAGCTTAGAAACATACAATTCCACACAAAACAATCAGTAACTTTAAGGCTGATATCCACATCACTATTATTAATTCTTGTTCTAAATATTAAAATGGCAAATGTGTCAAGAGACACTTGTTTCAGAGAAATATATAACCAATATATGATTAACCTTACTAATTTTCTAGTTCTAGATATGTCATTAACCATAGGATATACATAAAAACATGAATAAAATAAGTAAAACTGGCTCTGGCTATGGCTCTAACACTAGTCTGAGTGCCCAGATTTGTCTAAATCTAAATGCACATGGCATAAGATGTGCTGATTATATTGATGATGTAAATGCAATGCTGGATAAAAGATTAATATCTTAATGTATTATATATATATATATTTAGTTGGTATTCTATGTATCAAACAAGAGCTGAGATGAGCTGAAACTAGCACATTTCATAGCTGCACCCAGTGTGTGCCATGTGCTTCTCGCGGGTTTGTTTTTCTTCCATGCATCCCACAATGCACCCCACCACTGGATCGGCGATGTAGTCTATTGCATAATCCGATGAAACTAGTATAACAATTTTGCAAAACCAAAACATTTATTATATACTTTGTGGGATAGATTTAAGTACATGTAGTACTGCTAACATACATATTCAACGCACAGACTGGTTAGCTCGGTGTCAGGATAATGTGACTGTTTGGGATATCCGGTCATGGTGCCGGCGGCCTGATTTCCCAGTGGGGCAGCACTATAAAATCGCCATGAGTGCCTACTGTCACAAGTCGGTACCTGTCCTGATATGACCTTAGATGTTGCTAGGACGTAAAAACAACAACAAACAAACTTAACACAACGATTATTATCATTTGCTGTCAATAAAATACATTTTTATTTATCACCATCGTAACATTGAAGCCAAATATGTGGTGGCCACTTTCAGAGAATGACCCATATATCTGTGTGTCACTGTCAGAGTAGGAATAAATTAAATACACGTGATCTAGCTAATATACTTAACGCGCAGAGGCAACAATAATTATTTGACTTACTGCCAATAAAATAAAATTAGTTATCACCATCGTACCATGGAAACCAAATATGTGGTGCGCAGTTTCAGAGAATGACCCATATATCTGTGTCTGTATGATTGTTTGGCTACACGCGGTTAGCTTTGTCATTGTTTTATTGGTGTTGTTTTATTGGTGTTTTATCGGTTGGTGTTGTTTTATTGGTTGGTATTGTTTTATTGGCGTCGTTTAACTGGTGTTGTTTTACCGGTGTTGATTTCCTGGTGTTGCTTTACTGGTGTTGTTTTATTGGTGTTGCCTTATTCGTATTGCCTTATTGGTGTTGCCTTATTGGTGTTGTTTTACTTACTGGTGTTGTTTTACTGGTGTTGGTTTACGGGTGTTGTTTTACGGGTGTTGTTTTATGGGTGTTCTTTTACAGGTGTTCTTTTACGGGTGTTCTTCTTTTACTGGTGTTGTTTTATTGGTGTTGTTTTATTGGTGTTGTTTTATTGGTGTTGTTTTATTGGTGTTTTATCGGTGTTGCCTTATTGGTGTTGTTTTATTGGTGTTGTTTTAGTGGTGTTGCTTTACTGGTGTTGCTTTATGGGTGTGTTATTGGTGTTGCCTTATCGGTGTTGCCTTACTGGTGTTGTTTTATTGGTGTTGTTTTATTGGTGTTGTTTTATTGGTGTTGTTTTACTGGTGTTGTTTTACTGGTGTTGTTTTACTGGTGTTGTTTTACTGGTGTTGTTTTACTGGTGTTGTTTTACTGGTGTTGTTTTATTGGTGTTGTTTTATTGGTGTGCTTAGTTATTCCCCACGCTAATTGAATCAATTCCGCCCCAGGTCAATAGGTGGCGCGCGCGGCGGTGAGCGCCCACGTAGGTGAGGTGTGAACGCGCGCCGTATACCCGATTTTCGGCGAGAGGTGGGGGGCGGGGGGTCGTTTGTTTGTTGGCGTTTTACATCATAGCAACATCTAAGGTCATATCATGAACGGTACTGACTTGAGACAGTGCACACTCATGGTGATTTTATAGTGCTGCCCCACCAGGACATCAGGGCATTACCACCATCACCCCAATATCCCACTCAGTCGTATTATCCTAATACTGAGCTAACCAGTACTTGCCCTATCTTGATAATGCCGAGCACCAGGCTAGGGTAGCGACAAGTAGCAATTTATAAGTCATTGGTTTGATTTGGCCTGGTTCGAAATCCGTGACCTACCAAAGCGGGAGGCAGACGCTCAACTCATTTGCTGATCCCAACTGGTTGAATACTTGCTGTGGTTGGAAGGTGGTGTGTGGTGGCATTGTTAGTGACGTCTGAAGGGTCTCCGGGGAGAGGTAAGTTAATTACCAGCGCCATTCCGATTAGCCGTTGGGCCCGGTAGGTGGGAGGTGGGGGTTGAGGGGGGGGGTAGATAAAAGATTCACCCCGTACTTCCAGTACAGAGGTGAACAACAACATAGTCTAAATACTGGCGAAAATAGCTTTAGTATGGAATGGGAAGTAGAATGCCTGGCACCAGTGTCAAATGGTTACTTATATCAACACAGAGTTGGTGAAATGGGAGAGAATGCAAAAAGACAAGATGGCGACCAGAGAATGCCGTCGATTTCACTTTTAAATTGCATTGAAGTATATGTTTTATTATATTTTCCAACTCAAAATTAGGGGGTAAATATTAAGACGTACATAAAGAATATATTGTGCTTCTTAAATTAAGAATTTATCAGCTCAGTTAATTAACCCAGCATGTCAAAATTCTTCGCCAGCTTTTCTAATGGGTTGGTTTTCACCCCTGTACTGGAAGCACGGGGTGAATCTTTTATCTAAGGGGAGGGGTGGATCTGGGTCTGGGAGTTGGGGGTGGGGTCGGGGGGGAATTGGCTATTATATTAGAAAAAAATCGTCTGGTGTGACTAAAGCCTGGTACACATCTCCCATATAAAACCTAAAAACACCCTGTAAAGTCTAATGACTAATCCACTCGTCCTGGTCCCCAATTATGTAAAGGCTAAAGCTAGAATCTGTGGCTGTGTAGCCAGGCTATGGTGAAATCAATACAGACAAAGAGAAAGGAAGAGTATAATGTGTAAAGAAGAAGAGAGAGTCAAGCCCTCTGGTTTATTATTTATATGGTTACATGGGTTCATTGTAGAGTATCACCCCACCCCTTTCCCCCAATGGGAAACGAGCATTCATGGCCCTACCAATAGGGATCCAGCATTCCTGGTCCCCATGGATACCAGGGGTCTGCCCATCACCACAAGCTGTATGGCCTCATGGCCACCACCAACCTTGACCTTTGAGTATGGTGATCACTATCCCAGCAGAGGGGGTGGGCCCTGAGTGCACTCACACCCAGACCTGCCAGCACCACGATGTCTATTTACATTCCACTCAGGCACCACCAACCCATACATATATATATATATATATATATATATATATATATATATATATATATATATATATATACATGTACATACATGCGCCTGGTCACATACACCGATCAGTAATAGAACATTTGCATTCCCCCCTATGCCGAATATCGGAATATTTTACAGCCCGTTTCGCGACTAAAGTTCGGTTTTTCATCTAACGAAGAATAATAAATCCATGCACTCATGGCCAATTTATAGTGCTGCCCTACTGGGAAATCAGGCCGCAGGCACCATTACCCAATATCCCTCTCACTAGCCTCAGTCACAGTATCCTGACTGAGCTAACCAGTCCTTGCTCTATTCTTTTAATTCCGAGCGCTAAGCTAGGAAGTGACAAGTATCAATTTTATAATTCATAGGTTTGACTAGACCGGGAACCAAACTCCCAACCTTCCACACCAGCAGAGTCTCATGCTCTACCGATTCGGCCACTGCGCCCGGTAGGGTTTTCAGAGTGACGTAAACCTATGTGTGGTATTGGTATGCACACTGCCCCTGAAAACCCTGGAGCTCGAATGTTGAGAGTTTGAATCCCAGTCGAGTCAAACCAATTGCTTATCAAATTAATACTTGTTGCTACCAAGGCTGGTGCTCGGCATTAATAGGACAGGGACTGGTTCACACGGTATCAGGATAATGTGTATTAGGTCATGGTGCTGGCGGCCTGGTCTCTCAGTGGGGCAGCACTATAAAGTTGCCATGAGTGTATACTGTCACACTTGCTATCCGGACCGCACTTCGTCCACACCTCTCTCTATCTCCTCTCCGCTGGCCGTGCTCCTCCTTGATATTGTCTGAAAAGAGTTCCAGGAGGGGGAGCCTTCCAGCATTTCACTTTCTACTCTTACTCTGTCCGTGTCTTTGGCTCGCCGGCTGGTCACCATAGAGCAATTAGACACGGTCCTTTGACTCAACTCTCCTCATTTCTATACTATACCCTTTTTTTCCCCTCCTTGGCTTACTTCTCTCCCTGATCAAGGGAGTTGTTTGCTTGGGTGGGGCCCTTTACCTTTTTGTTTCTCTCACTTTGTTCTTGTTGCTGGAACCTCTGGATCCACCTTTACCTGTCCCTTCCTCGTAAACCCTTGCTGCTGTCTGCTGGATACAAGTGATGTGCTACTGTCGGACCAGAGTGATTTGGGGACGCCCCAACGACTCGTCGTTTAATCATTGTAAAGACATCCCCCAGTTTCTACAACCATCCCACCAGAAGATTAATCTTCAACCAAAGATTGGGCCGATTTATCGGTGCCTCTCTATATTGCTGCAGTTCTGCAGGCTACAAACACCCCAGAAGTCAAATCAAGTCACTGTCACAAATCGGTACCCATCCTCATATGACCTCAGATGTTGCTAGGATGTAAAACAACAACAAACAAACAAAAAGACCAAGCCTGGTGCGTAGCATTACTAGGACGGACAAGGGATGGTTTTCACAGTGTCAGGATAACGTGACTGAGTGGGATATCGGCCCATGGTGCTGGCGGCCTGGCCTCCCAGTGGGGCAGCACTAGAAAGTCACCGTGAGTGTGCACTGTCACAAGTCGGTACTTGTCCTGATATGACCTTAGATGTTGTTAGGACATAAATCAACAAACACACCGGAGAAGTACAGTGGCGGTGGCTGTGACGACCCTCCATTATTCTATCTGAAAGCAATTCTCCGAGGGGGGGGGGGTGGAGGGGGGGCATAGATATTGCACATTTCTTTTACAAAATTGAATGGGACGACCAGACATACCTAGTCACCTCAAATAAAATTTGATTTTTTTTTTTTTTTACTCACCCACCCGCCCTCCCTCTCTCAATCTTAAGTCCCCCCTTTCATAAAGGAGAGTGAAACTTATGTACACTTCCTTTTATTTACAGTCGGTAAGGGGGGGGGGGGGGGGGGTCGCCAGTGAGGCTTACATTGCAGTTACTTGTATAAGCAACACCCGCCTTATCTCCTGCCGTAGTCGGTTCACAAAGGCCAGTCGCATCCGGCTGGGTGTTAGCCAATGCCAGGAAGCGACTTGTGTTTGTGAATTGGAACTGGATCTGCCCCGTTGGTACATTGGTGGTCGGCTGAGTATTGATTGACTTGATGGTGAGGAGGGTAGGGTGGGTGTGTGTGTGGGGGGGGTGTATCTTTTAAATCTAGGAAATGAATCTTTTAAAAGGCGTATGTATAGTTCGGTCTCAACCTGTTTACCTGTGGCTGTACACAGCGCTAACTGTCCTGACTGACTGCCTGGCACTACACCTACACACCTCCCCCCACACACTACCACACACGCTACACCACACACTACACCACACACTACCCCCACCACTACCCCAGCACTACCCCACACACTACCCCAGACTACCCCCACACACTATCCCAGACAGTACCCCACACACTACCCCCACACACTACACCCACACACTACCCCACACACTACACCACACCTACCCCCACACACTACCACCACACACTACCCCCACACACTACCACCACCACTACCCCCACACACTACCACCACAACTTCCCCACACACTTACCACACACCACTCACCACACCACTACCACACACACTTACCACACTACACTACCACCACACACTACCTCACCACTACTCCCAACCCACTACCCCCACACACTACCCCCACACACTACCCACACACACACCACACTCTACCCCACACACTACCCCCACACATACAACTAGCCACCAACACTACCCCCACATTACCCCAGACACTACCACCACACACTACCACCACACACCTACCACCACACACTACCACCACACACTACGGCCACACACAATACCCCTACACTTCCCACACTACCCCCAACAATACACCACACACGACCCCACCACACTACACCACACACTACCCCCACACACTACCACCACACATACCACCACACCACTATCACCACAATTACCGCCACACACTACCTAAACTTCCACACTACCCCAATGCTATCCCCCAGATGCTCCCCCCAGACACTACCCCCACATGCTACCCCCAATGCTATCCCACCTTGCTACCCCCACTTGCGACACCCACCTGCATACCCCTACTCCCCCCGGCAACACACTACACTTACCCCACACACTCCCCCCCACATACTCCCCAAACACACTCATCGTATCCCCCACACTGCCCCCACACTGCCCCACACACACGCCCCCCACACACTACCCCATACACTACCCACCAAAGACTACCCCAAGGACTACCCACTCGCTACCCCACCCACACCTACCCAGCACACTCCACCACACTCCCCTCCCCCTCCTCCCACACACTCCCCCCACACAACGTTCCCACCTCTACCCACACACTACCCCCACCCCAACCTCCACACACTACCCACACCACACTACCCCCAACCCCCCCAACATACCCCCACACCACACACTACCCCACACATACTCCACACATTCCCCCACACTACCTGACAGCGAGACTAACTCACTGACCCCCACTCACACTACCCCCACAACACTTCCCCCACACAAACCCCCAACACTGCACACTACCCTCACAAGACCCGCACACTACCCGCCCCTCTTACCCCTACACACTACCCCCCCACACTCCCCCACACCTCTCCCATCCTCTACCCCCACCACTACCCACATTACCCCCACACACTACCCCCCACACATACCCCCACACACACTACCCACACCACTACCCCCACCACACCACTACCCCACACACTACTCCTCCCCACACACACTACCCCTACACTGACCATCCTAAGTTATGTGACCTTAGAAGTTATATGTTGCCAGGACGTAAAACTCCAACAACCAACCAACCTACCCTCACACACTACCCCCACACACTACCCAAAACATTGAAACCTTTCCCAGATTCCCCCCCCCCCCCCCCCCCCCCCCCCCCCCCCCCACCCCGGACGCGGCGTTCCGGCGTGGCTCCGGTTCGAGGTAAGTTGCGGCTGTGTCCCGCTGGGGGCGCCACCGTGCGGTGCGCGCTGGTTCGCGGCGTGTCTGAGGGGCGTGGCAGTGCACAGTTCTGTGCACACCGACTTTGAAACTGCACAGGCTGATGAAAGCCTAGCGTTAGCCAGGTTCAGTCCATCTTAGGAACTTATACACGCATTAAACATTTAGCGAATGCTAAGTTAGCTTAAAGCTGCATAGTCTGGAAAGGAATTATTATTGTCGTGGGGGTGATGAAAATGGGAAATATTGCGCCTAGAGCGGGACTCGAACCCACATCTCTTTGCATTCCGGGCCAGTGTGCTAACCATTACACCACCTGGGCTCCCTGATATCAACACACTACCCACGCCTACCTGTCTATGTGGTTACTTGCCTGAGAGGTCAGTGCATACCACTACACTCGTCCCCCTGGAATTGTAAGTCTTTTAATGCTTACAATTACATACAGGCAATGCAACGCACTTACATACACAGGGTAGGTTCAACAACTATACAGCGTGTAGCTTGTACAGGATCATGGTCATGGCACCAGTGTCATGGGGGTGATGAAAATGGGAAATATTGTGCCTATAGCGGGACTCGAACCCACATCTCTTTGCATTCCGGGCCAGTGTGCTAACCATTACACCACCTAGGCTCCCTGATATCAACACACTACCCACGCCTACCTGTCTATGCGGCTCCTTGCCTGAGAGGTCAGTGCAGACCGCTACATTATGTATGTATTGTACCTGTTAAAGTTGCATAGTCCGATGTAATTATCAAATTTTCAAAAATCTTTCTAAATATGATTCTACATATCTAACTTAGATAGTGGTGCACTTATTAAACATTTGTCACCACACAGAAGGGGATACCGAGGCAATTGAATAGAATCTGTTACTACAGAAGCCTATGGGGTCAGAGTTTTGGCGTGCTTGCCAAAATTAATTTTGCATGGTTCCACTTCAAATATCTCAAAAGTTAGCCACTTAAAATAAATGTTACTTAAACTTAAAGCTAAAGTAAGGTACATAATAACGATCAACCTAATGTATTTATCTCAGAAAATTTCAGAAACTCAAAACCATCGGACTATGCGACTTTAATCTATATACTGTTCATGATCAGTGGCGCCGCCACCGGCCCTCATTGTCCCTACCGGGCGGGCCAAACCGCGACTCACCCCGGAGGATATATATGTATATTACGTATGTAACATGTCTTTATGATAATTTTATCCATGGCAAGTTAAATGTCTTTGCTTGTCTTCAAAACTTAAAAGGCCGGACGGCATGGCCAAATGAGTTGAGCATCCGTCTCCTGTCTTGGGAGATTGGGAGATTCAAACCCATGGGTTTGTGGGTTTGAACCCTGGTCGAGTTAAACCAATGACTTAAAAATTGATACTTGTCACTTCCTAGCCAGGTACTCGACATTATTAGGATAGGGCAAGGACCTGTTGGCTCAGTGTCAGGATAGTGTGACTGAGTGGGATATCAGGTCATGGTGCTGGTTGCCTGGTCTCCCAGTGGGGCAGCACTATAAAGTTGCCATGAATGCACACTGTCACAAGTCGTCGGTGCCCATCCCGATATGACCTTAGATGTTGCCAGGACGTAAAAACTCCAACAACTAACCAACCAACCAACTAACCAGTATTGAGGCGGTAATTCCAGGTTTGCCCGCAGAACATTCATGATGATCACGAAGAGCTTCGCACACACAAAATGTCTCCGAAGTACCGAAGCGCAAGCGATCCTAAATGCAACATCTTCAATGGCTACTCCCACATTGAACTACAATTTAGGAAGGCGGTTCCTAAACCGAAACCCCTGGTGGCATTTACGGTTTTGAGTGCGGATTCAGGCAGACTTTTGGGAAGGTGGGGGAGGGGTAAAGGGTGGGGGGCGTCTGCAAAGACTTCTTCCAGTGTGTGTGTGAATCCTGACGGAAAATGCGCGAGCGATGCCGTATTCACGCTGGCCTGTCAATCAACTCGGGGGCCCTGCGCTGGCCACGCCCCCTTTGCCACGCCCCCTTTTTCTCTTTGAACTGACGTGAATTGTGAGCGTGCGGGGCGGCGTTCTCTCTCACTGCGTAACTTCACACACACACACACACACACACACACACACACACACACACACACACACACACACACACACGCACAGAGCTCGCGCAAAAACCAGACGGGCCACTGAAGGTGAAGGAGGCGGTAGGAGGTGGAGAGGGGATTGTGTGTGAGGGGAGGGGCAGTTTTATTTACTCCAGTTGAAGCTGCATAGTCCGATGAAATATCAAATTTTCAAAACCAAACCAATTATCTAGATTTGATTTTGCATATCTAACTTAGATACTGATGCACTTATTAAGCATTTGTTTCTGCGTAGAAGGCAATACGGAGCCAATTTAACAGAACCTGTTAATGCAGAAGTCTATGGTGTCAGAGTTTTGGCATGCTTGCCAAAACTAATTTTCCATGTTTGCACTCAAAATATCTCAGAAGTTTACCATTTCAAATAAAAGTAACTTTGAACTAATGTAAAGTAGATACTAGTGATCGATCTAATATATTTATCTCATAAAAAAATACAGAAATTCAAAACCATCGGACTGTGCAACTTTAATTTCGACTGCCACAAACATTATTGGCGCACAGAGGCGTCACATGTCTGAGAGGTCAGTGCAAACTACTACAGTAACTTTGATAGAAAAGTGCTAACCTTGGAGATATTTTAAGTATTTATATAAATATGCTAACTTAGTTCTACCGGGCGTGGTGGCCGAATCGGTAGAGCACAGGCCTCACGTGCGGAAGATCGGGAGTTCACGAGTTCGATTCCCGGTCGAGTCAAACCAATGACTTAAAAATTTATATTTGTCGCTTCCGAGCCTGGTGCTTGGCATTATTAGGATAGGGCAAGGACTGGTTGGCTCAGTGTCAGGATAATGTGACGGAGTGGGATATCGGGCCATGGTGCCGGCGGCCTGATTTCCTAGTGGGGCAGCACTATAAAATCGCCATGAGTGCATACTGTCACAAGTCGGTACCCGTCCTGATATGACCTTAGATGTTGCTGGGACGTAAAACAACAAACAAACAAACTTAATTTTTGACGTGCTTGTCAAAGCTCTGACCTCAGATGATCAAAGCTGCACAGTCCGATGAAAGCTTCAACTTTTCAAAACCAAAACCGTTATCTGAATTTGATTCTACATCTCCAACTTATATACTGATACACTTCTTATATACTGATACACTTCTTATATACTGATACACTTCTTATATACTGATACACTTCTTATATACTGATGCACTTCTTATATACCGATACACTTATATACTGATACATTTCTTATATACTGATACACTTCTTATATACTGATGCACTTCTTATATACTGATGCACTTCTTATATACTGATGCACTTCTTATATACTGATGTACTTCTTATATACTGATACACTTCTTATATACTGATGCACTTCTTATATACTGATACACTTCTTATATACTGATGCACTTCTTATATACTGATGCACTTCTTATATACTGATACACTTCTTATATACTGATGCACTTCTTATATACTGATGCACTTCTTATATACTGATGCACTTCTTATATACTGATGACTTCTTATATACTGATGCACTTCTTATATACTGATACACTTCTTATATACTGATGCACTTCTTATATACTGATGCACTTCTTATATACTGATGCACTTCTTATATACTGATGCACTTCTTATATACTGATGCACTTCTTATATACTGATGCACTTCTTATATACTGATGCACTTCTTATATACTGATACACTTCTTATATACTGATACACTTCTTATATACTGATACACTTCTTATATACTGATGCACTTCTTATATACTGATACACTTCTTAATACTGATGACTTCTTATATACTGATGCACTTCTTATATACTGATGCACTTCTATATACTGATACACTTCTTATATACTGAACACTTCTTATATACTGATACACTTCTTATATACTGATGCACTTCTTATATACTGAACTTTCGATACACTTCTTATATACTGATGCACTTCTTATATACTGATGCACTTCTTATATACTGATCACTTCTATATACTGATGCACTTCTTATATACTGATGCACTTCTTATATACTGATGCACTTCTTATATACTGATGCACTTCTTATATACTGATGCACTTCTTATATACTGATGCACTTCTTATATACTGATGCACTTCTTATATACTGATACACTTCTTATATACTGATACACTTCTTATATACTGATGCACTTCTTATATACTGATACACTTCTTATATACTGATACACTTCTTATATACTGATACACTTCTTATATACTGATGCACTTCTTATATACTGATACACTTCTTATATACTGATACACTTCTTATATACTGATACACTTCTTATATACTGATACACTTCTTATATACTGATACACTTCTTAGATACTGATACACTTCTTATATACTGATACACTTCTTATATACTGATGCACTTCTTAGATACTGATGTACTTCTTATATACTGATACACTTCTTATATACTGATGTACTTCTTAGATACTGATACACTACTTAGGCATTCGTTGGTGTCTAGAAGGGAATACTGTTTCTGTTCAAGCCTACCAGACAGGATGATCGAATGAGTTCAGCGTCCGTCTCCCGTTTTGGTAGATTGTGGGATTCGATCCCATGGGTTAGAACCCTGGTCGAATCAAACCAAAGACTTAATAATTGATACCTTTCGCTTCCTAGCCAGGCGTTCGGCATTATTAGGATAGGGCAAGGACCCCATGCCATCACTTCTGCCAATTTGGATTTCCACTGCTGTGTATAACTTACAGCGTCATCAAAAGTCAGTTGCTCTCATACCATGTCTATATCGTGTGGGAGGTTAAAAATCCCTTGGGTTGGTAAAAGTGTAGGCTCGGGCTTTCTATCCACCAACTGTCTAATGATGAAAACAAGTTTATTCAGACTTGTCCACGATAGGCCGTATAAATCTTCAAGAAAAGGACTGGTTGGCTCAGTGTCAGGATAATGTGACTGAGTGGGATATCAAATCATGGTGCTGGCAGCCTGGTCTCCCAGTGGGGCAGCACTATAATAATCTCACCATGAGTGTGCACTGTCACAAGCCGGTACCCGTCCTGATATGACCCTAGTTGTTGCCAGGACGTAAAACTCCAACAACCAACCATCTGCTGAAGTCTTTGGTGTCTGTATTTCCCCCGGCCTAGACGTTGTGGCTGGCTCAAGTTCTGGGGGCAGGCCCCCCCTGTTATTTTCCCAGCAGGGGGTAGGTCTGCCTGACAATACTCTAATTATAGATCAGCGCCTGTGAAGGGGGCGGGGGGGGGGGCTAATCCTAAATAGAATTCTTGTATAGGCTGGCCGTGTGTTTAGGGGCGATTCAGGAACAGGTCATTTAGGTGGGTTTACCTGGAAATTAGCCTCAAATTACCTGAGATAATATCCAGGTGTTGTCTTTACCTGGTGGAACTTACACCCCTGTGCACAGAGTTCACTGTAATTGTCAATTTGGTCTGAAATAATATTTTTAAATAGAAATATGACGGAAATTAAAGCTGCATAAGCCAATAAAAAAAAGCCTCACATTTTTTCTTACACCAAAGTTACCGTTACCTGAATTTGATCCGACATATTTAACTTTGATACTGGTGCAGGTATTACATGTTTATTGCAGTTTGGTGCTCCTGTGTTACTCTGCTACGCTAAAGACTAGGTAAACAAAGCCTCTGTCCAGCATTTCGGTGTGCACATCGAAATTAAATTTGAATAATTTCATTTCCAAAATCTCCAAGGGTAATCCTTTGAAATTTATCTTCGGTGCCAATAAAAATAGGTCATAATTATTAACTAAATATATTTATATTAAAAAATATATATTTATATTTAATTTTTTTAAATTTATATTACAAAAAAATAATTTTATATTAAACAAATATATATTTATATTAAACAAATATATATTTATATTAAAAAAATATGGCGGAAGCTGAAAACCATCCGATTATGTAAATTCTAATCCGTTTAAAAATTACCTTTAATAAAACCTTTTATTTACTTTGAAATAACTTTGTAAATTGATAGTGACACTAATTGAATTGGTCGTTTTGGTCTTTTCTTTTGGCATTTCCCTTATTGTAAATGACATATTTGGAATAATTTCGGAAATATTTGTAATTTTATTTACGCGGGGTTACTCAAGTAAGTACTGTACACATATCCAAAATTGATCAAGTGCAAAAATTAAAGAAGTAATGTGAACTAGGAAATTAAATATTTCCCCACGAATTGTGACTATAAAGCTAATAATTATTCACGAATCAACTAAATTCAACTACGAATGACAAAATAAATAATGTAAAAAAAGTTGAATTTCTTAGTTTCATATTAAATTATTTTAGAAACAAGTAGGGTTGTTGTATTTTCTCGACCTTTACCTTCAGGATAAATTTAAGAAATTTCCAACACATGTGTAAATGCTAAACTATAATTATGCCGTTCAATGCTGACATCCAATGGTCGACACCGACATCTTTAAAAGATGTCGGCGTCGCAATTGTTATCACATTTCTTTGTTTTTATCCTAGAAACAAATATGGTTGTTGAATTTTCTCTAACTTTACATTCACTATCAAGTTAAGAACTTTTGAAGACCTCTGTCAATGATAAACTATAAGTATGCCGACATCTTTCCCCGATGCACCGATTGACCTGGTAACAATGTGCACTCATGGTGACTTTATAGTGCTGCCCCACTGGGAAACAAGACCACTGGCACCATGACCCGATATCCCACTCAGTCACATTATCTTGACACTCAACCAACCAGTTTTTGCCTTATCCGATTAATGCCGAGCACCAGGCTAGGTAGCGACAAGTATAAATTTGGTAAGTCATCGGTTTGACTCAGCTGGGAGTCTTCAAATGCTCGATCTTCTGCACGGGAAGCCAGCGTTCAAACTGATTCAGCCACCGCATCCGAACCCCTTCTGCTCTAGTTAGGTCTGACCCCACCAGGGGTTATGTAACTTGTGAGCGCTCCTTACTGGGCTATAAAAATAACACTATTTGTGGGATACCTTCATTTGTAGGGTGCAACCAGTGGTCCACAACTGGTTCATCTTTATTTGTGGGGTGCAACCAGTTGTCCACAACTGGTTCATCTTCATTTGTAGGGTGCAACCAGTGCTTCACAACTGGTTCAGCAAAGGCTGTGGTATATGCTGTCCTGTCTGTGGGAAAGTGCATATAAAAGACCCCTTGCTGCTTATCGGAAAGAGTAGCCTATATGGCGGCAGCAGGTTTCCTCCAAAGAAATATGTCAAAATGACCATATGTTTGACGTCCACTAGACGATGATAAAAATCAATGCGCTCTATGGGCATCGTTAAATAGAACAAACTTTTATTTTTCATTGGTGGATACTGTCAGCCCACCATGGCGGCAGGTTGTGGGTTCGATCCCTGATCGAGTCAGCAATCGCGGTAGATGAATCGGTAAAGCGCAGGCCTCGCGTCCGGGAGATCGGGAGATCGAGAGATCGGTAGTTCGGGAGTTCAGTTCCCGATTGAGTCAAACCTACCACTTATAAAATTGATACTTGTCGCTACCAAGCCTGACGCTTGGCATTAATAGGATAGGACAAGGACTGATTTTGCACAGTTATAGTATCAGGATAATGTGACTGTGTGAGATATCGGGTCATGGTTGGTGCCTACAGCCTGGTCTCCCAGTGGGGCAGCACTATAAAAGTATCCCTGAGTGCGCACGCACTGTCACAAGTCGGTGTATCTGTCCTGATATGACCTTAGATGTTGCTAGGCCATGAACAACAATCAATGCATTTGTGGGTGCTTCCTGTTGTCAGCCCACCAAAGCGGCAGATCGTGGGTTCGATCCCCGATAGAGTCAAACCAAAGACTTAGTAAGGTGATATTTGCCGCCACCTACCTTAGTGCGTGATCTTGGTACGATAGGGCAAGGACTGGTTGGATCAGTGCCAGGATAATGTGACTGAGTGGGATATCGGTGTTATGGTGCTGGCGAATGGTATAGCAATGGGGCAGCACTATAAAAATCCACCCTCCAAGCCCCCTGATGTGTTTACCTGACGTGTTGATAGGAAAGAGAACCCCAAGCACACGCACACAGGTTCTGTGGATTTACTTGAATTGGGATTGGGAGTCGAACCCAGGGCCTCCCATGTAGGAAGCGGGCATTGCACAGCTGGTCAATTATATTTGGTTTGCACTGGCTGCATGTCAAATAAAGCTCTTAAGTAGGTGAATCCAAATGAAGCGAAACGAACATTTCAATGGAGGTTTGTCCTTAAAAAGCTCTTAACTTTCTTATCTAAGTACCGGGCAACTTGTATAGCAGAATTTGTTTGGTTTCTTTGTTGGAGTTTTACATCCTAGCAATATTTAAGGTTATATGAGGACAAGTACCGACTTGTGACAGTGTATACTCATGGTGACTTCATACTTTTGCCACACTGGGAGACCAGGCGACCATCACCATGGCGCCGATATCCCTTCAGTGTAAAGTGCCTGTCACACCTTACCGGATTGAGCAATGGACATAAACCGGACAAAGAATTGTCTAGTCCAGTGGTGTTCGGTATTAAGATGTACCGAAATGTGTCGATATGTTGCAATGGCCGCCTGACGAAACGGATGCTTAAACAGACAAGAAAGGTACATTAACGAATATCCACCGGATGATAACCGGACGATAACTGGATGACAACTGAATGTCAACTGGACGGACCGAACACCAAACGGACACGTACCAGACTGTTCACGGACGCGCCGAAAAAAAATGACGGACCGAATTCCCCCAACACCGTCAACGGACTATTCAGGAAGCAAACCGAAGACGTAACGGATGGGTACTGGACATGAAACAGACTAAACAGACTTAAACCAGACTCCAAAGTACACGTCAGTCCGGCGATGTCCGGTATAAGTTTTGTGTATGTGCAAAACTTCCCACCGTACACACCGGACACCACCGGGCAGAGAACGGACACCACCGGACAGAGAACGGACACGCCGGATTCGTACCATATATATAACGGACATTGACATATTTAACTGGACAGTGTCCATTTTCTATCCGTTTCCCCAGTCCGGTAAGGAGTGACTGAGCCTTAAAGAAACCACCAATCAATCAAAACCCAGATATCCCACTCATATCAGGCATATTATCCTGATACTGATCTAATCAGTCCTTGCTCTATCCTACTAATGCCGATCGCCAGGGTAGGTACAGACGAGTATACATCTTGTAGATCATTGGTTTCATTCGGTCAGGGTTCGAACCCACACTATGAGTATGACCAGCAGGTTAACCCACAACTGGATTAAATATTTACTTACCCCTACCCCCTCCTCCACCTCCTCCTCCTCCTCCTCCTAAATAAATCCAGATTCATTTTGCATATCCTTAATAAGATTTGAATCCTCGTATTAACGGTCTATTGTAAGCATCTAATTAACACCATATCTTGTTACGGAATGAATAATGATTCTAATTACAGATCATTGATTAAAATGATAATTAAACAAGCCGACAGCTGTCACTCACACAATAGCGGGCGTGGTCTACACCAGAAAGGGGCGTGGCCTGGACAATGGTGGGCGTGGCTTGCTGTAATAGACAGCTGTCAGAGTGGCAGGCCTGGAGGCAAAATTGCTGAGTCATCAATGAGTCCGTTGGATTGGCGCAGTAATAAATCATTACACATTTGTGGTGGGGCGGGGGAGATTAACAGTTTACTTACAAAATTGCTGGCTTCAAGTTCTAACGGAATGCAATGTTGGGATACTGTTACCACGTGGTGCCAAGGTCAAGGCCATGGTAAGAGACAGAGAGAGAGAGGGGGAGAGGAGGGGCGAGAGAGAGAGGGGAGAGAGAGAGTGAGGGGGAGAGAAGAGGGAGGAGGAGAGATGAGGGGAAAGAGAGAGGGGGGAGAGAGAAGGGGGGAGAGAGAAAAGAACAGAGAAAATTAGAAAAGTGGATAGAGAAAGGGAGAGAAAGAGAGATGTTGGTTGTTGGAGTTTTACGTCCTGACAACATATAAGGTCACATCAGGACGGGGGGGGGGGGGGGGGAGAGAAGAGAGAAAGAGATAACCAGGTCCGTACACAACCAAGTCTTTGGTTCCATCGGGGATCGGGGATCGAACCCAGGACCTGCCACATGGGAAGCGGGCACCATTACCCAATAGTCCACCCGGTCCGGTTTCACACTGTGGGGGAGGTGGGTTGGGAGGGGGAGGGAGGGAGTTGACCGTCGGGTAGGGCCGACATAAATCTCAGCGGCGTTGTCATGGTACTTATAGATTATGGCGGGAAAAAATGTGAATTGTCGTCTGCTTCATCGGATCAAGCCAACCGGAAGGCGGGAACGTTCTGAAGCCGGAGGAATTGTTGTCAGGGGGCGCCAGAGTGTGTGTTGGGTGATAGAAGACTGCCTCGCCCTCCCCCCTTCTCCCCCTCTCCCCCTCTCTCCCTTGCCCCTGATCCCTGGCTTGATAAGGAGCTGCCAGTTCCATTGTCTGACCGGTCTGGGTCATTTATTTACCTTCGACTCGACGCGGTCCTTGACAGCCAACAAAGAGTGTCTGTCGCCTCCTGACGTGTAAGAAGTGACACCCACGGCTGGCTTTGGCAAACGGCGTTTATAATTATAGCAGGTCGGTCGGTCTGTTCTTATCAGCTACAAACCGGGCGCGGTGGCCGAATCGGTGAGGTTGTGGGTTCGAGCCTTGACTGAGTCAAACCAATGACTTAACAAATGTATTCTTGTCGGTACCTATCCTGGCGCTCGGCATTAATATCATAGGGTAAAACACTGGTTTGTATCAGTATCAGGATAATGTGACTGAGTGGGATATTAGGTCATGGCCTGATTTCCCACAACCAACAACCAACCTACTCATTCGGCCATCCCGTCTGGTCGGTTGTGATTGGCTGGAGTTGTGTGGCCTGCGTTGTTGTTCTCCATGTCCACAGCAATGACAGCAAATGAACGCCGCCCTGCTCCTTTAGCTTAATTAAGTCGCTAGAGGAAACTAAACAAAGAGCGACAGACAGGACAGTTATTGTGGTTAGCTGGCATCATGGCACCTGTGTTGCTGTCACAGCAAAAAGGTTGGTTTTATTGAATGACACCTCTAGAGCACATTGATTTTTATCATCAGCTATTGGACGTCAAACATTTGGTAATTCTGACACATTTCTTTAGAGGAAACCTGCTACTCTTTCTGATAAGCAGCAAGGAGTCTTTTATATGTCCTTTCCCACAGACAGGAAATCACATACCACAGCCTTTGATGAACCAGTTGTGGACCACTGATTGAAACGGAAAATAACCAAAACTGCAAATGGATCCACCATGCCCGCAACAATGACATTAAATTAACGCCCCCCTCTTGTTTAACCCAATCAAGCCGCGAGAGCAAACTAAACAAACAAAGGCAGAAAGGACAATTATTTGTTAGTAGGCCAGCCCCTGGTCAGTGCGACTTCCTGTCTAAATACCCAGACAAAGAACTACGGCGTCAGCCGCCATCTTGGAATTGGCATGATGTCGGCCGATTGTGATTGGTTGGTGTCATGGCGTCTGCGTTGCTGTTCTCCATGAACAGCAAATGAACGCCCCCCCTACTCCTTTAACCCAATTAAGCCGCTAGAGCAAACTAAACAAACAAAGACAGAAATGACAGTTATTTCTTAGTAGCCCAACCGCTGGTCAGTGCGACTTCCTGCCTAAAGACCCGGATGAAGAACAACGGCGTCGGCAGCCATCTTGGAATTGGCGTGACGTCGGCAGTTCACAATCACAGGAACGCGGCAGACGACATTCAGTCGGCGCAGACGACATTTTCCGGGCGGGCAGACAAAATTCCCGCTTCTGGTTCACTTGGTGGGCCGTGACCACGTGGCTTTTTTGTCTTCTTTCTTTTTTAGGGTTGGTGGGGTGTGTGGTGAGGGGGGCGGTTTGTATTTTTGTTTGGAGCTTGGCGAGTTTGTGTTTATGATTGGAGGGCGTGTCCAGTCTTGTGTGCTGGGCGTGAAGTCTTTTTTCTTCTACTTTTTTTTTGGGGGGGGGGGCGAGTTTGTGAGAGGCTTCCCTCCCTCTTCCCCCACCCCTCCCCGAAAAAAAACCCAGATGTGTAAAGGACAATGTGAGAGAACGAGAACGAGAGAACGAGAAAGAGGGAAGGGGTGAAGGGAAGCTAAACTGGTCAGAGAGAAAGAGCAAAGTAGAGAGCAAACTATTGAAAGAGAGGAAGAGAGAAAACGATAAAGAAAAGGAGAGAGAGATGGGAGAGAAAGAAAGAGAAAGACAGAAATAAAGAGAGGAAGTGAAAGAAGAAGAGAGAAAAGGAGACAGAAAGAAAGAGAAAGAAAGAGAAAGACAGAAATAAAGAAAGGAAGAGAAAGAAGAAAAGAGAAAAGGAGACAGAAAGAAAGAAAGAGACAGAAAAAGAAAGACAGAAATAAAGAAAGAGAGAACGAGAGAGAACAATAGAAAGAGAGCGAGAAAGAGAAAAAAGGGGACAATGGAAAGAAAGGTTAAAATAGAAATAGCAAAAGAGAGAGATAGGGCGAAATAGAAAGAGCAAAATGACGAGTAAAATAGAAATATTGAAGCAAACTCGAAAGAAAGAGTAAAAAAGAGGAAGAATGAAATGGAGATAAAGAGTGAAATAGAGAGAAAGAGAAAGAGGCAACTGGTCTGAATGAGGGATCGATTTGAGACATTTTGGTTGGGAACCTTTTTAAGAAGTTTGTTTTATTTAACGACGCCTGTAGAGCACATTGATTTCTATCAACCATTTGGTCATTCTGACACATTTCTTTTGAGGAAATCCGCTGATGCCACATAGGCTACTCTTTCCGATAAGCAGCAAGGGGTCTTTTATATGCACTTTCCCACAGACAGGACAGCACACACCACAGCCTTTGATGAACCAGTTGTGGACCACTGGTTGAAACGGAAAATAGCCCAAACTGCAAATGGGTCTACTGAGCAGTATTCAATCGAATGACCCAAACCTTCACAGGTGTACACTCTACTGCCTGATCTACGTCCCGCTCCGGAAACCTTTTTTAAAAAAACTACCACATATCTGATTGATTAGATAGATGCTTATTGAAGTGAATCTATGAATATGCACTTATGGTTTAAAAATGAGTGTGGTTACTGTAATTGGGTGCATTATTGGTCACTTAAATAATTTAGAAAAAAACCATGAGAGAATAAATATGATAAATGTGATAAATATGATAAATATGATAAATATGATAAGTATGATAAGTATGATAAGTATGATAGATATGATAGATATGATAGGTATGATAGATATGATAGATATGATAGGTATGATAGATATGATAAATATGATGAATATGATGAATATGATGAATATGATAAATATGGTATGCAGGTATTGCAGGTATTGCAGGTATAGCAATAGTTCAGGGAGTTTGACGCCCCTGCCCTGCAGAGTTGTAAACCACTGCCTTGTGGTACAGGTTCTTGACAGAACCGAAGGCTAAGGGAGCAAACCCTGAACAGAAAACCATGTCACTGTGGCAGCATTAAGGGTGGTTGATGGATGGAACTCCCAACATCTCCCGACCAGCCACTGCAGGGACAAATAGTTTTGCACCTGTCTTGACATGTTCTTGCCGGTGTGAAACCTCTATTTGCTCCCCGAGAGAGTGCCGCTGGTAACTTGCAAAAGCCAGCAGCGCTTCAACACTTTTGCAGGCAGCTTTCATGAAATGTACAACCACACAATGGAGAGCAGCAGTCAAGTAATGAAAGCAGTCTTTGTCGCATCGCGATTGACAGCATGATGATGATAAATATGATAAATATGTTAAATATGTTAACTATGTAAATATAATAAATACATATAAGTACACTGTAAATATTTGCATGTATGTAAACTATGTAAATACCTAGTGAGCACTTCTATTAAGATATATAGAACTATATATCACACAGAATCCTTTTAATTTTGTCTACATTTATTTTTAAATGAGCAAATACACATAGAACTGGCCACATATATTACAGGCTAACTGGGTAAGTGGGTGATTTGCCTTTAATGTAGACCTGCTGATAATCGCCCTGGTTTGACCTTGTTGATGCAGACTGAACACACACCTCTGTCAGGAGGCAGACAGTCACCCCTCCCTCCGATTTGTAAGAGGGGTGGGTGGTGGCTGTTTTATGCGATGATCTATAGAGCCATCTTTGTATTTGAAGAGAAAACGAGTTTATCCGCGTGGCCGGGGCAGGCAATGGCTCGACTTATTTTCAGAGTCCAACGATTTATTTTCAGTGTTGGACAAAGACTTAAGTCTGCTCTGACGTCGTCAAGCCTGTCAAGAACTCCGATTCTGTTTTATTTTTCAGGCAGTGGGAAGGTCATACATTTAGGGAAATCATGATGAATCTATTTGGGCATTTGAGTGTTTAGAACGGGCTTTTATTTTATTTGTGTGGGTTTTGTTTGTTTGATTGCATTCATATATCTAAAAAAAAATTAATTTCTTTTAATTTCTTTATTTTTCTTTGTTTATATTTATTTTTATTTTTGTATTGTATTCACATTTATTCACGTTTATTCACTTTTATTCACTGTATTCACATTTATTCACGTTTATTCACGTTTATTCACGTTTATTCACATTTATTCACTTTTATTCACTTTTATTCACTTTTATTCACTTGTATTCACTTTGATTCACTTTTATTCACGTTTATTCACGTTTATTCACATTTATTCACATTTATTCACATTTATTCACTTTTGTTTACTTTTATTCACTTTTATTCACATTTATTCACTTTTATTCACTTTTATTCACTTCTATTCACTTTTATTCACTTTTATTTACAGTAAAGCCTCCTTAACCGACCACCTCTACCGATCGACCACTCTCCTATATCGATCGCTTTATTTGTAACCATATTGTAGCTCCCTAATCCGACCACCTCCCAAAATGGACCACTTAACGTCGGTCCCAAGGTCAGTCGATGTAGAGAGGTTTTACTGTATTTACATTTATTGATATTTTCTTATATTTACGTATATTTTTTTATATGTATATCTATTTCTCTATACTTCTATATTATATAGTTTTATAGATCTACACATTTATTAAAATATTTAGATATATTATTAAATTACGTATGTTTATTTATATGTATATCTATTTCCATATACTTATTTATAGTTATTTTGTTTATCGATCTATGCATTTATTTAAATATGTATTTAAATATTAAAATATTATAAAAGGATGTGCTATAGAAAGAAAAAACTGTGACGTTACATATGCAAGTATGCGTACCAAATTAAATCTCTTCACAACACAAATCCATCCAGAGTAAGACATTCAACCCGGCAATGGATGAACTTGACTTTGTTGTGTGTGTAATTAGTGTGATTTGTATTTAAGTATATAGCTGGTATTGATGTGCGTATTAGTTTATTTTAGCTAACTGTGTCCATGCACTCATGCCCATTACTTGGGACTGGATAGGATGGCCAAATCCGAAAGAGTGGCGGCCGGCTTCCTGTGCGCTAGGTTAGGATTTATCCGTAGCCAAGTCAAACTAAATCTTGGAACCTTAGCCGAGTCAAGCCAAGGACTTAGTAAATTGATACTTGTCACCACCTAGCCTGGCACCCGGCATTAATAGGATAGGGAAAGGACTGGTTAGCTCAGTGTCAGGATAATGTCATGGGGGTAATGAAAATGGGAAATATTGCACCTAGAGTGGGAATCGAGCCCACATCTCTTTGCATTCCGGGCCAGTGTGCTAACCATTACACCACCTAGGCTCCCTGATGTCACCACCCTACCCACGCCCAACTGTCTATGTGGCTACTTGGCTGAGATTGAGGTCGGTGCAGACTACTGCACTAACCATTACACCACCTAGGCTCCCTGGTGTCACCACACTACCCACACCCACCTGTCTATGTGGCTCCTTGACTGAGATTGAGAGGTTGGTGCAGACTACTCAACTAACCATTACACCACCTAGGCTCCCTGATGTCACCACCCTACCCACGCCCAACTGTCTATGTGACTCCTTGACTGAGATTGAGAGGTCGGTGCAGATTACTACAGTAACCATTACACCACCTAGGCTCCCTGATGTCACCACCCTACCCACGCCCAACTGTCTATGTGACTCATTGGCTGAGATTGAGAGGCGGTGCAGACTACTGCACTAACCATTTCACCACCTAGGCTTCCTGATGTCACCACCCTACCCACACCCAAGTGTCTATGTGAGTCCTTGACTGAGATTGAGAGGTCAGTGCAGATTACTACACTAACCATTACACCACCTAGGCTCCCAGATGCCACCACACTACCCACACCCACCTGCCTATGCGGCTCCTTGACTGAGATTGAGAGGTCAGTGCAGACTACTACAGTCAGGGATGAAAGATCTCCGCGTTTGCGCAGATTTCCGGGATTTTTCAATCCCGCAGCACCATCAGCGTAGATCTAATACTAATACGTGGTGCAGACACCGCAGCACCAGCAGCGTATACCACTAATAAATGCTCCGAAAGCCGCAGCTCTATCAGCGTATACTACTAGTATACATGCTTCAAACAGCGCAGCACTATCAGCGTATACCAATATATATGAAACACAACTTCCGGAAATTTTCCGCGATTCCCTGACAGGGTTAAACCTATGGGAGAATATCAGCATTTCCGCTTTTTTCCCTGGAGATCACTTTCATCCCTGTACACTAACCATTACACCACCTAGGCTCCCTGATGTCACCACCCTACCCACACCCAACTGTCTATGTGACTCCTTGACTGAGATTGACAGGTCGGTGCAGATTACTACACTAACCATTACACCACCTAGGCTCCCTTATGTCATCACCCTACCCACACCCACCTGTCTATGTGACTCCTTGCCTGATACTGAGAGGTCGGTGTAGACTACTACAATAATATGAGTAGGATATTATGGTTTCATGGTGCCACTGGCCTGATCTTCCAGTTGGACAGGACCATGCAGTGGCCAAATGTTGCTCGGAGCTAAAACCCCAATAAGCAAACAATCCGGTCAGTAGTGTCTTCTGTGGAGGCTGACTTGCATTTATTGTGTGGCTGTCGTGTCAACCACGTTGTTGTGGGTGGGCAGGCTGAGGGGAAAGGTCATCTGACCTTCATGACCTCCCCCCCCCCCCCCCCCCCCCCCCCCCCCCCCACACACACCGATCAGACATCTCATCTCAGCTTGACCAGTCGGGATGGCCGAATGAGTTGAGCGTCCGTCTCCCGTTTTTGTAAATCATGGGGTCCGAACCTACGGGATCGGACGCTGGTCGAGTAAAATCAATATAAAATTGATACTTGTCACTACCTAGCCAGGCCCTCGGCATTAATAGGATAGGGCAAGGATGGGTTAGCTCAGTGTCAGGATAATGTAGCTGAGTGGGATATCGGCTCATGGTGCCAGCGGTGTCATTTCCCAGTGGGGCAGCACTATAAAATCGCCATGAGTGCACACTGTCACAAGTCAGTACCTAGATAAAAGATTCACCCGGTACTTGTAGTCCACGGGTGAAGACCAGCCTTATATAAATACGGGCGAAGATAGGCGTTAGGATGGAACAAGAAGTACAATGCCTGGCACCAGTATCAAATGGTTACTTATATCAGAACAGAGTTGGTGAAAGTTGAGAGAATGCAAAAAGACAAGATGACGGCCAGAGAACGCCATTGATTTCACTTTTAAATTGCATTAAAGTATATGTTTTATTATACTTTCCAACTCAATAGTAGTGGCTAAACATGAAGACATATACAAAGAATAAATGTTGCTTCTTAGATTGTGAAATTAGGCTCTCATAAAGACTCAGTTCATTAGCCCGATTTTTCGACCGTTTTTATATAAGGCTGGATTTTACCCCTGTACTGGAAGTACGGGGTGAATCTTTTATCTAGTCAGTATCCATCCTGATATGACCTCAGATGTTGCCAGGATGTTTAAACTCCAACAACCAACAACGATCACTAAAAGATATAATTGTGTGTTTTTTTATCAGTGTCAATAACATTCTGCACTGTGCCTCTTTAAGGAAAAAGACCAACAACGTAGTTGGTAGTTGCCTAATTAGGCTCATCACTAACACCTGCACACACCAATGATCGTGTAACAATCCTGACACCTGGCGGCAATTTGGGGCAGTATGGCGGACCTCGACCTGACCTGAATTCATGCAGGATATGTGTACAACCAGGGCATGTGGACAACGTGTGTGGGATGCCGTGTCATGCCAATGGCAGCACTGTAAATCCGCCTTCGGTGTGAATTTTCACACGTCGGGGATAATGCGACTGAGTATGATATTGCACTGTGGTGCATGTGGCCTGGTTTCCCAGTGGGGTAGCGCTATTAAATTTGCCACGAGTGTGCACTTTCACAAGTCGGTACCTGTCCTGATATGGATTAAATGTTGCCAGGGCATAAAACTCCAACAAACATGTAGTGACTGAGACTGCCACAGATGGCGCCAGTACCGAAGTATTTGGCAGAACAATGAACATTAGGGGATGGACAACATGGTTAGAATGATATTCTGTGTTTATATTCACATAACGTATTATATGATACACATATCGTATCGTGGGTTCTAACCCTGGTCGAGTCAACACAATGACTTAGAAATTGATACTTGTCGCTTCCTAGCCTGGCGCTCGGCATTATTAGGATAGGACAAGGATTGGTTGACTCAGTGTCAGAATAATGTGACTGAGTGGGATATCAGGTCATGGTGCTGGTGGCCTGGTCTTCCAGTGGGGCAGCACTGTAAAGTCGTCATGAGTGCGTACTGTCACAAGTCGGTACCCGTCCTGATATGACCTTAGATGTTGCTATGACGTAAAACAACAAACAAACAAACATATCGTACATACAGTCATGTGTTTGGATGTACTAATAATGTACCTCGGAAGTATACCTATAATATAAGTACTAGTTTAAGTAGTAATATATGCCTGGCAAAATCTTTCACCAGTTTTCAGTTTACCTGCGCATGAGATTTTGTGATGGACTGGATGCTCCTTCTAAGCCGTGATTACACGGGCAATTGTAAAGCGAATTAGACAAAGCGATTTATATGAAGCGAAATAGTGGCGCGTTTACACACGGAGCGGTTTAAGGCGGAAATCGATATCTGCGCATGAGCAAGTCCAGACTAACCAGCGCCAGTTTCGGTTAGTTGACGTCGCCACGAGAGAGTGTGGGATCGACCTAGATATGTATGGACTGAATCATATTGTTTTGGAACGATCAAAACTTCTGCTGGGTAGTGAAAACCTAAAAATAAATGATGAAAAAAATATCTGCACGCAGCTAGCGGTTTCATAGACTAAATTCTATAATATGCGCTTTTGTTCGACCGGAAAATCAACAAACTCAGGTCTCGACTGCGCATGCATGTGACGTGCTTAAGCTAGTTCGCTTTATATAAACTACCTCGCGAGGCGGTTTACATAAAGTGAATAATATGAATCGAATCAGCCCTAATCCGCCTCAGAGTCGCGTTTACACGGCGAATGTAAACCGAACTAGACAAGGCGATTTATATGACGCAGTTTAACTCGCCCGTGTAAACACGGCTTTAGACTTATAGGAGTAAAGAATGACACACCGACACACCTCAGATGCTTCAGTCCTCGGGGGTTATTCGTTGGTTGATTCTGCCTAGGTCAGAATAGAAGTGACCTACACGTAACTGGGGGGTGGGGGGGGGGGGGCGCTAGCAAACGCTTGGAACAGCCGACAGCTCTCGGGTCCGCCGTTACTAGCGTGCTATCAACTACTGGTCCTTCTGAACTGAACAGCAAGGTTCAGCATATATAAATGAAAAGATTCACCCTGTACTTGTAGTACATGGGTGAACGACAACGTAGTGTAAATACGGGCAAAAATAGCTTTAGTATGGAACAGGAAGTAGAATGTTTGCCTCCAGTATCAAATGGATACTTATATCGGCACAGAGTTGGTAAAATGGGAGAGATAGAACGCCGTCGATTTCACCTTTAAATTCGATTAAACTATGTTTTATTATATTTTTCAACTCAAAGGTAGCGGGCAAATATTAAGACATGTATAAAGAATAAGTATTGCTTTTTAGATTGTGGATTTAGGCTGTCATTTCATTTCCCCGCTTTTTCGACAGCTTTTATATAGGGCTGGTATTCACCCGTGTACTGCGAGTACAGGGTGAATTCTTTATCTAGGTTCAGAGTAGTCGAGACTGCCACCATGTGGTGGTAGGATTAATTATGGAATAGTACACTATCAAATTGGGATCGTTATAGACTTCTACACAATCAAATTAAACCGCTTCATTTCCCAAATTGAAATTTGGCGCTTAGAATATGATATGAAATACTTAATTAAAAATTAGTTTTTAAAATCTATTTTCTTTGACAAAAAACATCCAGATTCATTTCCCATATGGATTGTTGCATATCAAATTAAAGGTCTTGCTGAGACGAATCTAAATATGTGATTAATAATGTGAAATCTTTGTGAAAATTAAATGTATTTTATTTTATTTGTTTAGAGTGAGTCCTTCATCTGCTGACTCACGTCTGCCATCATTAAGTCCTGAGGCCAGAGGACTATAAAGTAACTGTAAGACTGGTCTGACTTAGATTGTCTAAACTTCAACTCGACCTCTGACCTGACCTCTGACCCTGTACCTGCCGAGACGCCGTGATGAACCCTTTCTTGTGTCCCCTCACGAATGACCCTCGGCTGTTTTGATCTGGTTAATTCCGGAGTGGACTGCATTAGCCTCATCAGGCGAGAGTCTACACTGCATATAGAATAAGGAGATACTCTGTATTCAGACCATTGTTGTCCTCATATAGCAGGTGTCCTGTCATCGGCACTACAGTAGTACCTGTCTACAAAGCCAACTCTCCACTTAGACCAATGTTGTCATCAGTACTACAGTCACACCTGTCTACAAGGATAATTCTGCATCTAAACATATGTTGTCCTCACATAGCAGATGTAATGTCATCGGGACTACAGTAGTACCTGTCTATAAGGACACCTCTTCATCCAGACCAATGTTGTCGTAACATAGCATGAGTGCCTGTTTACAAGGAATACTCTGTATCCAGACCACTGTTGTCCTCACACAGGAGGTGCCCTGTCATTGATACTACAGTAGTACCTCTCTAAAAGGGGCAACTGGACATTCAGACCACTGTTGTCCTAACATAGCAGGTGTCCTCTCATCGGTACTACAGTCACACCTGTATACAAGGACAACTCTACACTCAGACCACTGTTGTCCTCATATAGCAGGTGTCCTGTCATCGGTACTACAGTCATGCCTGTATACAAGGACAACTCTACACTCAGACCACTCTTGTCATCACATAGAAGGTGTCCTGTCATTGGTACTACAGTCATACCTGTCTAAAAAGACTCCTGCACCCAGACCTATGTAGTCCTCACAAAACACCGGACACAGTAGCCACATCAGTAAGAGTTCAGGCTCCTCGTGTGGAAGGTCGGGAGTTTGAAACCCAGCCGAGTCAAACCAATGACTTACAAAGTTGATACTTGTCACTACCTAGCCTGGCACTTGACATTATTAGGATAGGGCAAGGACGGGTTAGTTCAGTGTCAGGATAATGTGACTGAGTGGGAAATTGGGTCATGGTGCTGGCAGCCTGATCTCCCAATGGGGCATCACTATAAAGTCATCATGAGTGTGCACTGTCACACGTCGGTACCCATACTGATAGGACCTTAGATGTTGCTAGGATATAAAACAACAAACAAACCTTAGATATGCTAGAACATAAAACCCCAAACAAACAAAGAGCATACTGTCACAAGTCGTTTCCCATTCAATATATGACCTTAGATGTTGCCAAGATGTAAACCCCCAACAAACAAACCCTCCTCACCCCCTCATCCCCCCTTCCACCGACACGAGGCAGATTGGCCAATTAGCATACAATGGGAGCAGACAACATTTGACTTGGCCACATTGCAACCAGCTCTATTCATTGAACGCCACCTGACATCCTGTTTAAAAAAACCACATCAAACAACGCTCCAGTTAAAGCTCTATAGTCTGACGAAAGGTAACAATAGTCTAAGCCAAACCACCTGTACACCACATACAGAGTCAGGTACAGTTAGTTGTGTGTTAGTGAGGTATGAAGCCGATCGGGGCGCCACCAGTACACCAGATACAGAGTCAGGTACAGTCAGTAGTCGGTAATGCTAGGTACACACCTACCGTTTTTCCGCACCCACCTACTGTATACGATCTAAAACTGCCCAAAAGTCGTGAGGTGTGCACTCCCCTAGCACACCTACCGATTGCGATTCGCGACTTTTTAGGGCTAAAAGTGCTTCCTTGCGATTGCGATTCGCGATTCGAAAAATGAATTGGCCCGTTTTCAGTTTTAAGCGGGTCAGGTCAGGTCGCGAATTTTAGTGCGCGAATCGTAAACGGTAGGTGTGTACCTAGCATTAGTGAGGTATGAAGCCGATGGGGGCACCACCAGTACACTACATACAGAGTCAGATACAGTCAGTAGTCGGTTAGTGAGGTATGAAGCCGATGGGGGCACCACCAGTACACCACATACAGAGTCAGATACAGTCAGTAGTCGGTTAGTGAGGCATGAGGCCGATGTGGGCGCCACCAGTACACCACATACAGAGTCAGGTACAGTCAGTAGTCGGTTAGTGAGGTATGAGGCCGATGGGGGCGCCACCTGTACACCACATACAGAGTCAGGTACAGTCAGTAGTCGGTTAGTGAGGTATGAGGCCGATGGGGGCGCCATCTGTACCTCACATACAGAGACAGCAACAGTCAGTAGTCAGTTAGTGTGGTATGAAGCCGATGGGGGCGCCACCAGTACCTCACATACAGAGTTAGGTACAGTCAGTAGTCCATTAGTGGGGCGATTAGTCGATAGGGGCGCCACCTGTACACCACATAAATACATTCAATGCTCTTCTAATAAAATCATCTCCTCTCCTATAACAATTTTTAGACTAAACCATTGAAAAAACTAATTTTTTAAATAATAATTTGTCGAAATTATGGTCTATTTCACGGCTACAGTATTTGACGTAAAGTGATAGCAGACGACTCCAGAACGAATGGAATGTTTTGCGTCACCTCTTCTCTGCAATCGTGACTGGTATTTGGTGTCTGGTGGTGTGTGTGTGGGGGGGGGGGGGTGAGTATTTTATCACATATATATTACCTTTGAACCCGATATGGCGAACATTTATCAGTAAATCTAGGAGCCAAACCAACATGAAGTTAGATTAGCTCTTGAGATATCTCTGAATGGAAAGTTAAATATTCTGAGCACAGCGACGTTCCTGAACGGGAGGTTGCGGGTTCGATGCCATTCAAACCAGAAGACGTTCACATCAGCACCTTTTGTTTGCTTGTTTCACCTGGCATTGTACAATAGGACAAGGACTGGTTAGGTCGGTATCAGGATAATGTGACTGAGTGGGATATCGCCTCATGGTGCTTGGCAGCATGACCTTAGATGTTGCTAGGATGCAAAACCCCATCAAATAAACGAACTATTCCTTGTATGCAGTAATAAGTATTTAATGGGCGCACCAATATTTAAGATGGAAATGCAAGTTTTGAATCTGAATCATTATTTTGACTTTGACAATTTGACGCTTTGATTATTATTCTGGTTTGTTGTTTTGAATGGGATGGGAAGGCAAACTCTGCCTTTCTTTTACTCTCTTTCTCCTCTTTCCTTCTTTCCTTCTCTTTCCTTCTCTTTCCTTCTCTTTCCTTCTCTTTCCTTCTCTTTCCTTCTCTTTCCTTCTCTTTCCATCCGTTTCCATCTCTTTGCTTCCCTTTCCCTCTGTTTCCCTCTGTTTCCCTCTATTTCATTCTCCTTCCTTCTCCTTCATTCTCCTTCCTTCTCCTTCCTTCCCTTTCCTTCTCTTCTCTTTCCTTCTCTTTCCTTCTCTTTCCTTCTCATTCCTTCTCCTTCCTTCCCCTTCCTTTCCTTTCCTTCCCTTTCCTTCTCGTTCCTTCTCGTTCCTTCTCTTTCATTCTCGTTCCTTCCCTTTCCTTCCCTTTCCTTCCCTTTCCTTCCATTTCCTTCCCTTTCCTTCCCTTTCCTTCCCTTTCCTTCTCTTTCCTTCTCTTTCCTTCTCTTTCCTTCTCTTTCCTTCTCTTTCCTTCTCTTTCCTTCTCTTTCCTTCTCTTTCTCTCTTTCTTTCTCTTTCCTTCTCTTTCCTTTTCTGTCCTTCTCTTTCCTTCTCTTTCCTTCTCTTTCCTTCTCTTTCCTTCTATTTCTTTCTCTTTCTCTCCTTTTCTGTCTTTCCCTTTCTTATTCTTTCACGCTGTCTTTCTTTCTTTTTCTCTTTCACTTTGTTTCTCTTCGTTTCTATTTCTTTGTTTCTTTGCTTCTCCTTATTTCTCTTTGTTTTTCTTTCTTTCTCTTTCTTCCTATTTCGTCCTCTTTGTTTCTCTTTCTTCCTTCTTTCTCTTTCTTCCCCTTTCTTCCACTTAGTTTCTCTTTCTCATTGTTTCTCTTTCTCTTTGTTTCTCTTTGTTTCTCTTCTTTCCCCTTTTCTTTCTTTCTGTCTTTTTCTTTCATTCTTTCTCTCTTTCTATTTCTTTCTTTTCTTCTTTCTTTCTTTATTTCTTTCTTTCTTTCTTACTCTCTCTTTCTTTGCTTCTCTCTTTCTTTGCTTCTCTCTTTGTCTCTTTCACTCTTTATTCTAATTGCCTTTCTCCTCTCCACCTCCCCTTTTCATGTTTTACTGTTATTTCAGAAGCGGGTGGGAGTGGCTGAGGGGAGAAGGGATGACTAAATTGAGTGTCGTCCATCACGCTGGTTCTAGTGGCTGCTCGTGGTTATCTCAGTATGGGGTCCCTGTAAGCGAACCCGGAGAAGGGCCCACATTCAGGCAGCCAGACAAATCTTCTCTACCCACCCCACCAGACGGGATGGCCGAATGAGTTAGAGCGTCCGTCTCCCGTGTTGGTAGACAATGGGATCGTGGGTTCGAACGCTGGTCGAGTCAAACCAATGATTTAAAAATGTATACTAGTCGCTTCCTAGCCAGGCGTTCAGCGTTATTAGGATAGGGAAAGGACTGGTTGGCTCAGTGTCAGGATAATGTGACTGAGTGGGATATCAGGCCTTGGTGCTGGTGGCCTGGTCTCCCAGTGGGGTAGCACTATAAAGTTGCCATGAGTGCGCACTGTCACAAGTCTGCACTCAGTTGCTAGGGCATAAAACAACAACAACAAACAAACAAACAATCTCTACCCACCTCCCAATTCTCTCCACTCTCCTCTCTGAAACAAAACAAAACTAAGGGAAATAAACAGACTACCCGGGTGTGTGTCGAGTAAGCTGGTTTCTGAATTTAACTCAGTTGTCAATGTCATGCAGATAATTCAGTGGAGGAACACATTATGTGATCAAACTGGTCAGTTTTTAACCAACCCACCCACTCAAAGCTTCTACTTACACACTTACAATACATCCAAGCACAAGCCACACACACTCTGTGTGTGTGGGGGGGGGGGGGTGAAGGTGGGTGTGAGTGTGGGAGTGTGTATGTCAAGGTGTGGGTGTGTGAGAGGGAGTGTGAGTGTGTGAATGTGTGTGTGAGAGGGAGTATGTGTGAGTGTGGAGTGTGTGTCGGTGTGTGTCGGTGTGAGTGTGTGTGAGTGTGTGTGAGTGTGTGTGAGTGTGTGTGTGTGTGTGAGTGTGTGAGTTTGGAGTGTGTGTGTGGATATATGTGGGGGTATGGAGTGTGTGTGTCTGAGTGTGTGTGTGTGAATGTGGAGTGTGTGTGCGGGTGTGTGTGAGAGTGTGTGTAAGTGTGTGTGGAGTGTTTGTAGGAGGGTGGGTCGGTAAAAAACTGACCAGTTCGATCACATGCCGTGTCCGAGTGCCCGCCCAGAACCCCCAGCCTGTTGGTTACTGTCTGTTTCACAGTCGCCTAGTGGTTAGAGCACTCACCTCCCGCGCGATAGATGGCGAGTACAATTCTCCAGCCACCCACCGACCACCTGAAAACTAAACTAACAAAAAAAACACCAAAATATCACAAACCTCTTGTAGACTATACAAAGTATAACATTGAGTCAACTGAACAGTTGGGGTTTTACATCCCAGCAACATCTAAAGTACTAGCAGAATCGACACCAATCTGTAACAGTCCGTAGTCGTGGCGACTTTATAGTACTGCCCCACAGATGCCATGTCGTTGACACCATGACAAAATATCCCACTCAGTCACATTATTCTGACACTGAGGTAACCAGTCCTTGCTCTATCCTAATAATGCCAAGTGATAGATTAGGTAGCTACAAGTGTCAGTTTTTGTAAGTCATCGATTTTACCCGGTTGGGGATCGAACCTAGGGCGTATTGTATGGTCACCCAGTAAGGCTCTACTCAATCGGTTATGTTTGTAATATTCACGTAAAGATTTCAGTACTCCAGTGGTTGTTCAGTTAGGTTGATTGTTTTGACCCACCTTACTTCAGTTTGAAGTAACTTTGCTTTTTTTCTTCTTCTTTTTTCTTGAAGATTTATACCGCCTATCATGGATAAGTCTGCATAGACTTGTTTTCACCATTAGACAGTTTGTCGATAGAAAGCCCGAGCCTACACTTTTACCGACCCAAGGGATTTTTAACCTCCCACACCACATAGACATGGTATGAGAGCAACTGGCCTTTGATGACGCTGTAAGTTATACACAGCGGTGGAAATCCAAATTGGCAGAGGTGGGGGCATGGGGAATCGAACCACTGACCTTCAAATTAGGAGTTTGACCTAGAAAAAAAAGTCAGACACTCTAACCACTCCGCCACAGAGAATCTCAGAGCTTAAAATGGCTAACTTTAGAGATATTTGAAGTGAAAACATGCCAAATTAATTTTGGCATGCACGTTGAAACTCCTACACCATGGTCTTCATCAGTAACATGTTCTGTTAAAGCTGCATAGTCCGATGAAAACATCAAATTTTCAAAACCAAAACACTTATCTAGATTTGATTCTACGTATTCAACTTAGACACTGATTCAGTTATTAAGCATTTGTTGCTGCATAGAAGGGCATAATAAGTCAATTAATATAACCTGTTACTACAGACTATCTATCTGCTACTGAAATGCAGACAATCAAATAACTTATCAGCAGCTACTGTGTGATAAGACAACACCAACACTACAGCTGGCCAGCATTGAAAGCAAGCCTGGGTACCCGGGCTTACATGCTATGGACAGTATAAATACAGCCTCATTAAAAAATTAAAAAAATTAAAATGGTGTCAGAGTTTTTGCCAAAATTATTTTGGCATGTTTTGAAGTCAAATATCTCCAAAGTTAGCCATTTAAAATTAAAGTTACTTCAAACTAAAGTAAAGTAGATTATAACGATTAGTATAATATATTTATCTCAGAAAATAGCAAAAACTCAAAAGCATCGGACTATGCAACTTTAAATTGACTTAGTATGTAGACCTAATCCCTTCTACGCATCAACAAATGATTCAGAAGTGTGCCATTATCCTAAGTTGGAAATGTAGAATCAAATCTAAATAAGTGTTTTGTGTTTAGAAAAGTGTATGCTTTCATTGGACTGCTTTGAGAAACCATTATGTGACGGTACAGTATGTCCCGGTACAGCAATCTACCGGTACAGCAATGTACCCCTCACCCCCCTTCTTAGGCTAAATAAAACAAATATTGTGTCGGTGATCGTCCATTTGATCACACAAATCAGAGTCAGGTGGGCGGTTTTAATTCCAATTTAAAAAATAATTCTGGCGTATGACATAGATGTAATACGTAACAACTCAGTAGGCACTTGGAAATCTGCTGTGCTTTCCCTTTTGTTAGTACTTTTAAAGCATCATATCTCGGGTTCTAATAAAGCTATTATAATAAATGAGGGTATTTTTTATGCAGCATTTGGAAGCCTCTTGCTGATAAAACAGGAATTTGATGCATCCAGGGTGCTTGAAAAAAAGATTTCAAGTGCCTAATCTATGTTTCACAGATTTTGTGCTTACGAAAGTTGAATTGCTGCTACTGCTAGCCCGACACATTTTGAACTGTTTAAAAATAAATAAATAAATAAATAATGAAATATATATAAATAAATATTTTAAAAAATATAAAGAAATCAGGTGGGCGATTTTTCAGCTACGGGCGGGGACATTCACCAATATTTTCTTTTTGGCCTTAGATTTGAACACACCTCACTGCGCACACCTCTGGGGTGGGGTATGTGGGGGTGGGGTATGTGGGATAGGTGGGGTTGGGGTTGGGGGGTGCTCGAGAACTGGGTTATCACCCCTCTAGGCTACATGACAACTGCATTGGGACAGATAAGCGGCATTGTTGGTCGGTGGCTTATCTTCCACATATATTGTATGCGGCTTGGAATCTGACGGGACACTGCTGAAGCAGACGACTTTTGATAGAAGTTGATGGCGTTTGGTGAGAGGGAACCGACTTTTGGGAAAAGCAGACGACATTTGAGAGAAGCAGATGACATTTGGTAAAAGCAGACAACATTCGATAGAAGCAGACATTTAGTAGAAGCATATGACATTCGGTACAAGCAGATGACATTCGATAGAAGCAGACATTTAGTAGAAGCATATGACATTCGGTACAAGCAGATGACATTCGATAGAAGCAGACATTTAGTAGAAGCATATGACATTCGGTACAAGCAGATGACATTCGATAGAAGCAGACATTTAGTAGAAGCATATGACATTCGGTACAAGCAGATGACATTCGATAGAAGCAGACATTTAGTAGAAGCATATGACATTCGGTACAAGCAGATGACATTCGATAGAAGCAGACATTTAGTAGAAGCATATGACATTCGGTACAAGCAGACGACATTCGATAGAAGCAGACATTTAGTCGAAGCATATGACATTTGAAAAAAGGAAACATTTGGTGGAAGCAGATGACATTCAGTAAAACTAAAAGCAGATGACATTCGAAAGAAGCAGACGACATTCAATAGGTTTGTTTATTTGTTTGTTGGGGTGTTACATCCTGGGAACATCTAAGGTCATATCAGTGCGGATACCAACTTGTGACAGTGAGCACTCATGGTGACTTTATTGTGCTGTCCCACTGGGAGAGACCATGCCGCTGGTACCACAACCCAATATCCCATTCAGTCACATTATCCTGACACTGAGCTAACCAGTCCTTGCCCTATCCTAATAATGCAGAGCGCCAGGCTAGGTAGTGACAAGTGGTTGGTTGATTGGTTGGAGTTTTACGTCCTGGTAACATCTAAGATCATATCAGGACTAGGCGACAAGTGTAAACTTTTGTAAAGTCATTGACTCTCCTGGGGATCGAACCCACGCCCTCCTCCTTCCTACACGGGCAGGTTGTGCCGCCTGGTTGACAGCCCACAGATGGAGCGTCTCCCGGTGGTCCGGGTATTGTTTACACCTCCCGTTGTCAGGGTGACGGATGGAGCCTGGTTGTCATGGTGACGTAGCGTTCGTTGACGGACCATGTCAATGTAATGAAGCGATCGGGCCGTGACGTTGCTCATGGCAATACGTCATGTCATCACTGGTACCAGTGAGAAATGACGTAGCGGGATGACGTCACGCCTAACCGGGTTCGTCTGCCGAGTCTAGAAGGAAACAAAAGTAACTAAATAAATAGATATATATATATATATAGATAGATAGATAGATAGATAGATAGATAGATAGATAGATAGATAGATAGATAGATAGATAGATAGATAGATAGATATAAATAAATGTATAAATAAAAGCCAATTGTGAAATATCGTCTGCTTCGATAAACTTTCTCTTCTTTCTGATCTTTAAAAAAAACTGTATCCATTTGATTTATTTCTGATCTTTTAAAA
>JASIRB010002261.1:0-10897 GCA_030323885.1 Branchipolynoe longqiensis | reverse complement strand
CCATATTGAAATGTAACAGTGACAAGCCGTTATCACCCATTTTAAATGCACGATTTAGAATTGTCCATATTGAAATGTAACAGTGACAAGCCGTTATCACCCATTTTAAATGCACGATTTAGAATTGTCCATATTGAAATGTAACAGTGACAAGCCGTTATCACCCATTTTAAATGCATGATTTAGAATTGTCCATATTGAAATGTAACAGTGACAAGCCGTTATACCCATTTTAAATGCACTGATTTAGAATTGTCCATATTGAAATGTAACAGTGACAAGCCGTTATCACCCATTTTAAATGCATGATTTAGAATTGTCCATATTGAAATGTAACAGTGACAAGCCGTTGTCACCCATTTTAAATGCATGATTTAGAATTGTCCATATTGAAATGTAACAGTGACAAGCCGTTGTCACCCATTTTAAATGTATGATTTAGAATTGTCCATATTGAAATGTAACAGTGACAAGCCGTTATCACCCATTTTAAATGCACGATTTAGAATTGTCCATATTGAAATGTAACAGTGACAAGCCGTTGTCACCCATTTTAAATACACATAGCCCTTTTTCTTTCGCCTTCTCCTTGATCGCTCAATCGTAACCCCTGTAGCCTCAACCGAGTAATTGTTTGTGGTTGCGTGCATGCACATGTAGGCAAGGTGACCGAGATAACCTATCAGCACCTCCACATCCATATCCGCCTTCTTAGCCTGCCTCGATCCCCAGACACAGGCCGCATACATCAGTTCATTAAAGTTCAAATTTGTTACATTATTTCTCCCTTTCGTGTATTTATCTAACGAAGACTTGCTGCGCTTCTTGCGTCGTCGCTGCCTCCATTCCCGGCTCTGTTCCCTGCTGCTATCAGAGTCAGACGATTCTGATGAGGAGCTTGATGAAGAGCTGCTTGGGCTTGTGGAGGGGTCAGTCCCCCCTGCGTCATCCTCTTCTCCATTTTCTTCTTCCGTGAGTGCGAGGCCATCTTCTCCGCCTCTTCCGAGCTTGACTCTTTCTCCAACTCCGCTCTCAGTTTCGCCTTTCGACGTTCCAGGACACGTTCAGCCAACCTGCGGCACAGCTCCAGCTCCTCCTCGTCTACTGCCACGGACTCCTTTTTTCGGCTTGATTTTTGGCTCCTTCTCCTCATTGACCGAGAGGGCCAGCATACCGTCCACTGTCTCCTCCATCCCTCCCGTAGCTTGCAAGTCTTCATCGTCCACTTGTTCGCTCTTTACTACTTTCCGTGATAATCTTGCTTTCACCACCTTGCATTTGGCACCACGTGGGGCCTCATGCTCATCCCCACACCCTGGACACAACTCCACACCCATGCTTATCACACCTCAACACGCCCCGAACACGAATGAACGGCGTTGCCTTGGGCGAGCGCAGCTGCCAGTCCAACCAGTTCCACGGCCAACCCGACAGTTGGGCTCGAAGACACCTCGGATGTGAGACGAACGAGCCACACACGTCCGACTCGAAGTAAATTTCTCGCCGACTGACGGCAGATAGTGTCGTGCGCATACGCACATCGGCCCCAGCGCGCTGTCACCGCCGGGCAGTGCGGGCTGTCCCTTAGACCGGCCTGACTTCAAAGTCCCGGCCTGTGTTACCAACAAGTAACTTACACTTTGCTTAATAATATTTGCGTAACTAGTTACACGCCACATAAATAAAAGAAAACAGAAATGAAGTTTCTATATAATTGGACCAATGATAAAAGATACAACAATATCAGGTGTATTTTGTAGCCCATTTGTGTTGTATAGATACATAGAGGCCACTACACACCACCCTCACACACAGGACTTTTGGAAAGCTTGCCGAAATTATTGTGGCTTCTTTCAGCTCAAATTGTTCCAAAATTATCAATGATCAACCTGATATATTTATCTAATATATAAGGCAACACTTAAAAAGGCATCACATTTTACAACTTTAACATTTGCGCTGCATGACCCGCACTAGTGGCGGTGAATACCACCGTTCTCACTGGTGGACATTCTTCTTGTTGGATACGTGTGTGCTTTGATAGATGGAGTAGCTACTGACACCACGTGACCCGGTGACTGGGCTTCACTCACCATGCCGACCCAGAAGGCAATGAAGATGACGAGGAAGACGATGTCGGTGCAGCACACATTGCGCTTCAGGGGGTTTGATGACATTGATCTCTTCGACTCCTAGTAGAAGAAAACAATTTGCTTTTAACAATATTGAGATGTGAAATTTTGACAAGTTACGTGATCCAAAAATTACCAACAAATCCAATCTGTACTTATACTGTTATAGGGAATTTTCAAAGCCTGATTTCAAAGCTACTCTAAAATTGAATGCTCTCAATGTCAGTATTTCATGTAGATGAGATTACGTCACAAACAGATTACGTCGCATCAGTTTCAAAATAGAAATATGAATATAATTAACAACAATACTACCAAACCACTTACATATTTGAAAGAATAACCTAAAATATTTTCAGATAATTTAGCAACGTAACTTATTCTAGTCCCAGGAGACAGTACCCACACCTTCAGGCCACAAGATTCGTCCATAATTATTAATAACTTCAAGATATTGCATTCTAAAACACCAATAAGGTGCACAATCATGGTTTGCTGCTTTGCTGCAAATCACTCAAGTAGGGTGATGCCTAAACTCAACTAGCCAGCAGTGAATCCGGTTAATGCTGATGTGTAATTGTCTTTCAACTAAATTAATATTTTTACCACCACTCTAGATAAGAAATTTATTTATTTACACACAGGGTAGTAGTACTCTATTGATAACACCGTTAATTACTTTTGGGCTACAAAACCTGTATTTCAAACTCTTGATTTAATCAATTTAAGGCAGTGGTTCGTACCTCAGGAGTTTCTTTCTCACAGCAGCAGCAGCAGCCCAAACTGGCACCCATGGTTCCCGTGTGTGGCGCCACCTGTACGAGTCAGATAATGCACTGTAGGCAGCGACACAGTAAATCATGTAGGAGGTCTTCAAATACAGCAACACTAATATAGGTCATAATTACTAGGTCATCACTTAGCTGAATTGTGAAGGGGGTCTTCAAACACAGTGACACTAATGTAGGTCACTACTTAGTTTAATTATGAAAGGAGTCTTCAAATACATCAACACTACTGGAGGTCATCACTTCGCTGAATGATGAAGGGGGTCTTCAAATACAGGGAGACTAATATAGGCCACCACTTAGCTGAATGATGAAGGGGGTCTTCAAATACAGCTACACTAATATAGGTCATCACTTCGCTGAATGATGAAGGGGGTCTTCAAATACAGTGAGACTAATATAGGTCACCACTTAGCTGAATGATGAAGGGGTCTTCAAATACAGCTACACTAATATAGGTCATCACTTAGCTGAACGATGAAGGGGGGTCTTCAAATACAGCGACACTAATATAGGTCACCACTTAGCTGAATGATGAAGGGGGTCTTCAAATACAGCTAAACTAATATAGGTCATCACTTCGCTGAATGATGAAGGGGGTCTTCAAATACAGTGAGACTAATATAGGTCACCACTTAGCTGCATGATGAAGGGGGTCTTCAAATACAGCTAAACTAATATAGGTTACCACTTAGCTGCATGATGAAGGGGGTCTTCAAATACAGCTACACTAATATAGGTAATCACTTAGTTGAATGATGAAAGGGGTCTTCAAATATAGCAACACTAATCACTCAGCTGCATGATGGACGAAGTCTTCAAATACAGCGGCACTAATGTAGGTCAGCACTTAGTTTAAGGATGAAGGGGGGTCTTCAAATACAGCAACACTAATGTAGGTCACCACTTATCTGAATGATGAAGTGCGTGTTCAAATACAGCGACACTATTATAGGTCACCACTTAGTTTAATGATGAAGGGAGTCTTCAAATACAGCGACACTATTATAGGTCATCACTTAGCTGAATGATGAAGGGGGTCTTCAAATACAGCGACACTAATATAGGTCATCACTTAGTTTAATGATGAAAGGGGGGGGGGGTCTTCAAATATTGCGACACTAATATAGGTCACCAATTAGCTGAATGATGAAGTGCGTCTTCAAATACAGCAACACTAATATAGGTCATCACTTAGTTTAATGATGAAAGGCATCTTCAAATACAGTGACACTAATGTAGGTCACCACTTAGCTGATCATGAAGGGACTGTTAAATGTATTGCACAACGTATGAGAGCGTAGTGCCAGCACATGAGCGACACATGTCAAACGACAGTCCAGCAGATTTTGGCGGTGTGCCAGCGTGCACCCAGCGCGCGCAACGTTGGCGTAACGCAGGCCAACATGCAGGGGGCACCCGACCCACCCGCGCCTTGAGTATAAATAACGCTGCAGTCTGGCTCTCTCCTCACAACACCTCCAGCATGCCAGGGAAGAAGACCTCATCAGCGCCCAGCCAGTTTGGCCAGGGATGTAGCAAAGGGAAAGGGAAAGGCAGGAAGAGGATGATGGGGGAGGCATCAGCATCTCCACCACAATCTCCAGCATCTCCTCCTCTGGGATCTCCTCAGTGGACATCACCATCTAGCCAGCCCGAGGAGACACAGTTCACGTCTCCGTCGCCTCCTCGGTCCCGCCCCTCATCCGTCGCCTCCACCTCCTCAAACATACAGCAGGGGCCAAACAAGAGTAGAGTGAGGAAGTGTGACTGCACTCTGAACGCAGGAGATGAGGAGCTGATGCTGGAGTTCCTGCAGGACAACCCTGTCATATGGAACATCAGGATGAGTGACTACTGGCGGATGGCCAAAAAAAGGGAAGCTCTGGGAGGACAAGGGCGAAAGGCTGGGAAAAACTGTGGGGCATCTCCAGGGCTAGTTCAAGTTCCTACGTGACTCAAACACGAGGCTGCACAAGAAAAAGAGTGGTGACAGGCCTCCCCTGTGCACTGAGAGGGAGCAGTGGATCATGGACAAGTTTGGCTTCCTGAGTTCAGTCATCAGGCCTGAGCCCTGCAGAACTATAAGTACTATATATTTTACTGACATTGTAACTTGCAATGATGTGGATTTTTATTTATTATTGACCACATTCTGGATAAATCTATGTATATATTTTAATGGCATTATAATTTGCAATGATGAGCTTTTTTGTATTCTTTACCTCATTTTGATCAATTTGTATTCATGTTACTTATGGTGCTTTATTATTGTGTCTTGGAGGTGCTTGCTGCGATAGACGCAGCACAGGGCGATCAGGCTGGACAAGCAGCCGGGCAGACCCAGACACCCAGCCACGGCCCGAGGCAAGGCGAAGGAGGAGGGCAGTCTGCTGACAACTCTCCAGCAGCGCGTCGATGAGTCGGGGAAGCTGCTGGAGACCCTGAAGCTGGTTGCATCATGGGGGCCATGACAGTGGGGACGGCCTTTGGAAATTTCATCAGGATGCGATGGGGGGATTTCAAATGTCTCAAACTTGAACATTGAGCTGCAGGAGCTGTTTGCTCCAGTGGGGGACATCGACATCCCACCAAAGTCTCCGGAGGCTAAGTGACTCTAATGTTGGTATTGTATATATGTATATATTTATAGTTTGTAGTATGTAATATATTTATAGTTTGTAGTTTGTTGGCGTGTATATATGTATATTTGTTATAATGTAATTATTATGTGCCTCTATACACTATTTATAACATTTTTGTGGGGTGTTTTGGTGTTTTTTTGTGACAAGTTATTTATTCTGCCCATAACGTATAAGCTCCTGTGAGGATGCTTGTTTTCAATGCTGGACAGCTGTGATACTGGATTGGTCTGATCCCGCACTCAGGAGTGTATACCTGATCTTTCTCGGGCCAACCTTTGACGTTTTGGGTGTTAATAGTTTCTATATTAGTTTTTTTGAATTTTCAAAGTTTTTTCCTAACCTGTATATGATAACTTAGCCTACTATGTACATCTACGCAGATGACATACAGGCCTGTGGGAGAGGATCCCATCCCATCCCATTGTGGTTTGTTATAGCATCCTTTCACCCACGCCGTGTCCTTAGATAGTACACCAGTGTGCCAGAACACCCCTGGACCCTTCAGGACTGTGACTAGGTGGGATGGTTGTGTTGTATGGTTAGCCATTTTGTATTTCAGGGTGAATTGGATGCATGACCGTGGCCTGCCCGGTTCTGCTTTGGTTTGTGCCAGTACACATACCCAGATGGACTGCGCCCTATGGTGATAGTCATTTCAAATTCCTTAGTACTTAGTAGGGCTAGTTTCTGTATTTGTAATATCTACCATCTTTTCTGGCCTGTCTTTTGCTTTTTGTGCCAGAAGGCAGCAAGCAGTGACTGCGCCCACAGTCAGGTGAGATATTGTTCCTTCAGTAGGTGGTTGTGTATTATGTTTTCTTAAAGAACCTCTTATAGTGGTCCAGGTTTTTGATTGCCCGTTGTTTTGTGGGTTGATTATTCCAGGCATGCGCCGCCATGGCTAGTACACTTCTCTCATAAATCTTTGTGTTACTTATTGCTCTCAGTAGCATTGGGGCCGCCATTTGCCTGGTGTCCCTACGGGGGGTTGCTGTGTAGCCTGGTTTTGTGGTGTAATGGTGTGCTAGTATTTTGAGGTGCGTTTCCCTTCTACTCGTTAGTAGTGTTGCATTGCATTTTTTGTGTAATTCGATTGTGGGATATCTTTTGTGCACCTGAAGGCATCGTCGTCTTCCTCTTCTATTTTGTAGCACCTGTAGTTTGTTTGGATATGCAGGTATTGCAATACCTCAGGGAGTTTGACGTCCCTGTCCTGCAGAGTTGTAAACCATTGCCGTGTGGTACAGGTTCTTGACAGAACCGAAGGCTAAGGGAGCAAACCCTGAACAGAAAACCATGTCACTGTGGCAGCATCAAGGGCGGTTGATGTATGGAACTCCCAACATCTCCTGACCAGCCACTGCAGGGGCCTGTCTGGACATGTTCTTGCCGGTGTAAAACCTCTATTTGATCCCTGAGCGAGTACTGCTGGTAACTTGCAAAAGCCAGCAGCACTTCAACACTTTTGCAGGCAGCTTTCATGAAATGTCGACAGGTGAAAAAGCTGCATGCCTTCATGATGTGACATCTGCGTTCAATCATGAGGCTAACCTGGAAGGACAAAGTGACAAATAAGGAAATACTCAAATGGACGGGACTGCCCTCTATGGAAGATCTTCTGATCAAAAAGAATCTCCGGTGGACTGGGCACCTCATGAGGATGCCATCAGACAGGCTACCAAAGCAGATCCTCTACTCTCAACTGTCTTCTGGTTACAGAAAGCGAGGGCGCCCTCGTCTCCGGTTCAAGGATACCATCAAGAGAAACCTGAAGCTGAGAGACATTAAGAGCGACTCATGGACATCACTCTCACAGCAGAGAGCTAAATGGAGAGCGGCAGTCAAGTAATGAAAGCAGTCTTTGTCGCATCGCGACCAACAGCATGATGATGATGATGATGATGTAGTTTGTTTAATAGTTTTGTATTTCCTCCCATGTATACTACATTGCCATAGTCAAAGTAGGGGAGGATCATGCCTTTATATATTTTAATTGCCATGTTTTCAGTCATGTAGTACCTCAGTTTAGCCAGTAGCCATATTTTATGGTTTACTTTTTTGATAGTATTTGTATGCAGAGGTAATAATTTAGGTGTCTGTCTAGATACACTCCCAGATATCGGTAGTTGTCTACTTGTTCCAGTACGGTGTTTCCCAGAAGACACTTTATTTTATTGTTACTCGTTAGCCTGGTACCAAATAGTACTGTTTTGACTTGCTGTTGTTTATGGTTATCCTATTTAGTTGGCACCACTCGATTAGTTTTTTCAGTGTTAGATTCAGTTTCATTTCTATTTCTTCGGTTATTTTGCCTGCGCCATATACCACGTATCATCTGCATATAGTTGGATGTTTTCAATTTCTAGCCAGTTGTTTAGATCATTAATATATATGAGGAAGAGAAGTGGCCCCATGACTGACCCTTGGGGTTCTCCACAAGTTATCTTTTCCTCATTGGATATGGATACATTTACTGCATTGCTTTCGGTTTTCTAGATAGCTTGCTAGCCATTTTCTTGTTACTCCTGTTATTCCCATTTCGGTTAGTTTACCCCTTAGAATAGGGTGGTCCACTGTATCAAGCGCTTTGCTGAAGTCTATGAACGCTGCACCGACTAGGTTCTTTTTATTGATACTGTTTGCAATATCAGTTATTAAGTTAGCAATTGTTTTTATTGTCGAGTGGTATTTTCTGAAACCGCCCTGTTTACTGTTTAATATTTTGTGTTCATTTAGGTGGTCCATAATATGTCTATGCATTATTTTTTCCATTAGCTTACCAGGCAGTGGGAGTATGGAGATTGGTCTATAGTTTCCCAGCACCTGTTTATCCCCTCCTTTGTGGAGTGGTGTTACTTTGGCTAGTTTCCAGCAGTCCACATAAGTACCTTCTGTGAACGATTTGTTGTATAGCTCACATATAACATCTGGGATGCATCTGAATGCATCTTTCAATACTATACTTCAGGTATTTTCAAAGCCCGAGGGCCAATCTCCAATGTCTGTGTTTAATTGTGGCGCTTCCGTGGTCCAGTTTGTGGTGAACTGTTTGGATAGTTTATTGTCTATGGTAGAAAAATGTTTGTTCATTATATTAGTGGTATCATTGTTGCTGATTTCCATTCCCTTGTTGTTGTAAAGGGTAATCAATTTTTATATTTTTTTATTTGGTACTAGGATTTTCACATTGTTCCAAAATTTGTGTGATTTTTTTCCCCATTGTTGGTCTTGTTTGACGATGTACCGTCTTTTGGCTTTTCTCACTGATTTCTGGCTATGATTTCTTGCTTTATGGTAGTTTTCTATGTCTAGTAGTCGCTCGCTTGCTTTAGCTAATTTACCTGTTTTATATTTGTCCATAATTAGGTTGATTAATTCTGGGGTTACCCATGGGTCTTGGTTGTTTTTGATTTTAAGTTTTCTTATTCAGCAGGTAGTGTCCAGATGGTTTCTGACTTCCCCAGTGATATTGTTCCATTGGTCATTTACACCTATGTCAGTTGGAAATGGTAATTTAATTTTTTCTTTCAGATGAGTTTCTAGTGCCTCTTTTGTGTAGTTTTTGTATGATCTTCCCATACACGGAGTAGTTTTGTTTTTTGTTTTTATTTTCTTTCTAGTAACATTCATGATTGCTAATGCCCCAGTTTCTTCTTCCTGAGGTGTGGGTATGAATTGAGTCTGTTATTATTAGGTCTATTATCGAGCTGTTTTCTCCAAGCCTTGTTCGCTCACTCATTTTTTGCTTTAACCCTCTGCCTTTGATTAAGTTCTCTAGTGAGTGTTTGTTTTTGTTGTTTGTAGTTGTAGTTTATATTGAAGTCCCCTAGTAAGAATATCTCGGCCTTCGTCAGTTTCGACACACTTTCTAGGGATGTCTCCAGTTGGGCAATGAATTCTTCGATGTTTCCATTCGGCAGTCTATATAGCCTCCCTACAGCTATGTTAGCTTGTTTCTCATTTTTTATTAGTGTCCATGCTAGTTCAATATTTGTCTCTGATTTGTTTGCTTCTTGTAATGGCCTATGTTCGGAGTTTAGGTTTTTGTTGGTGTATATTGCAACTCCTCCACCCCTATTTTGTATTTGTGCATTGGCCAGTGTTTTTCTATCCTCTCACAAGCCTGTACCCACCAATTTCTAGTAGTTGGTCACTATGCAGTTCATGAAACCATGTTTCTGAGAGTGTTAACACATCAAATTTACAGATATCTAAGGGTAGTGTAATGCTGTCAATTTTGTTGCAGGCACTTTGGCAGTTTAGATGGGCAAAATGCATGCCTCTGCCTAGTCTACAATCAATCTCTTCCACCATATTTGTGCGGCAGTCAGGTCTAAATAACTGTTTGCGCTGGAGGTGGTTTTTAGTGTGGAATTGGGATTTGTATTTAAAACTATATGAATAAAACTATATGAATTTTAATCTAGATTTTGGTCTCTGAGTCTATTTTCTTTGTAAACATTATTTATCCTTATTATACAAATCACCCAAATCCAATGTGATAAATAATTTAGGCCTTTGCCAAGTTAGCCTACTTCACAAAAACTAATCTGACATGTAACTTAGTCCCTGTAAATAGCCCTGCCCCCTCCCCTTAAAATAAGTGACATGTTAAATTTGGCCCTTAAAAAGTAAGTAATCTTCCCCATAAAGTAACCTTCCCCACCCAAATTAATAAGTGACATGTTAATCTTAGTTCGGTATCAACAACAGATATTGATACCTTTTATTTAAACCAATAGAACTATCACATATTTTTAATATACAAATATCACAGTACATATCACAAATGACAGAGATCACGGTACAATAACATCACAGTACAAAGGCTTCACTAGATCATATTGTCTTGGCATTCAACTGAACCAGCTGGGGAGTTGGTCCAGTCCATGAGGAGATTTCGCTGCTCGTTTCCTGCCCTGGAGCCATTATTCATGCCAGGTACTTGAGCGGGTAGGTCTGGCAGGTTTAGGCCCTCTCTCCATGTTCCGGGGATGATGTTGTCGTTGCCATTCTCTTCACGGTCTAGCTGCTGATTCTGCAGCATGGGATATCACATCCTCATCATGTTGTATAGGATCATGCATGTGGTGATGATCAGCTTCACGGTGGAGGGGAGGTGCTGCATCGTGGTGAGCAGAACCTGGAATCGGTTTGCCAGGATGCCAAACGCATTCACCACGACTCTCCTAGCTCGGGAAATCCTGTAGTTGAAGATGTGTTCCTCATGCGTCATACCCCTCTGGCTATATGGCTTCATCATTGTCACCAATCAGGAAGTACGGTACAGCATCCTGGCCGTTCATGATAGGCTCGCTGGCAGGGAGACTGA
>JASIRB010002253.1:0-10896 GCA_030323885.1 Branchipolynoe longqiensis | reverse complement strand
ACCCATTATGGGGGGGGGACAATAGGAACGCTAAAGGCAAGAAAATTGAGGACCTTGTGGCCGCTCATGCTCTGTGTGTATTGAACGATGGTTCATACACATATTTGCATCCCGGCTACGGAACATATTCCGCCATCGATCTCAGCATTGTAGAACCAGAACTGGCGCTGGACTTTTCGTGGAGGGTCTGGGATGACCTCTGCGGGAGCGACCACTTCTCAATTATTCTTAATTGTGGGGGGGCATCTCCCATAGAGCGAGAGAGGAGCTGGCGGCTTTGTAAAGCCGACTGGCCCACCTTCCAGACCGTATGTTGCGAGAAGTTCACTCCAGACATCAGTGACATCGATGCCTTCACTGAGATGCTGAGATGGATCGCGGAGAAAACTGTTCCGAAGACCTCGGCAACTCCCAAGCGTTTGACGCCTCCATGGTTAGATGACGGCTGTAGGAGGGCTATTAAGGAACGAAAGTAAGCTCAGCGTAAATTCCACAGGAGACCGACTGCTGAAAATCTGGCGCTCTTTAAAATTATGCGCGCTCGCGCTCGCAGAACAATCAAAGAAGCGCGGAGGCAGTGTTAGGAGACAATTTGTTTCTAGCATCACCATGCACACAGCCATTGGACAAGTAAGGACAATGATCAGGAGAATCAAATGAAGGGGAGGTGATTCTTTTGTAGTCCAGCACTTGAAACACAACGGCACCATTCTCACATCACTCGACGAAATAAGTGAAGAATTGGCTCACACCTTTGCTGGAAACTCGTCTTTGGCAAACTGCCTCCCGGGCTTTCGGGTGGTCAAGGAACGCCAAGAGCAAAAGCTCTTGGACTTTTCTTCCGATGGCGAGGAGCACTACAACTCCCCATTCAGTATGGATGAGTTGAGGTGTTCTTTGGAAAGCTCGCATGACACAGCAGTTGGACCTGATGGAATTTATTATCAATTTTTGAAACATCTCCCTGAACATGGACTGAGACTGTTGCTTCAACTCTTCAACAACATCTGGGAGTCGGGTGTCGTCCCCGCCTCTTGGCGGGAGGCGACAGTAATACCGACTCCCAAACCTGGTAAAGACCAGAGTGAAGCCCACAACTATCGTCCCATAGCCCTTACAAGCTGCATCTGTAAAACCATGGAGCGCACGATAAACAACCGCCTCGTCTGGCTACTGGAGTCAGGACACCACCTGTCCAACCTCCAATGTGGCTTCAGACGGGGCCGCAGCACCCTCGACCATTTGGTGTGCATGGAGACCTTCATAAGAGATGCTTTCCTTAAGAAGGAGCACGTTGTGGCTGTCTTTTTCGACCTCGAAAAAGCCTATGACACAACGTGGCAGCATGGCATCATGGAGGATCTTCATGCGCTTGGCCTTCGTGGCCACTTGCCAATTTTCATCAGGAACTTTTTTCTAGCCTTCAGGCAATTCCGCGTCCGTGTCAAGACTACCTATTTCCCCGCCACACTCACAGGAACTAGGAGTAAACCTCAAGGCAGCATACTGGCCGAGGACCTTTTCGGGGTCAAGGTCAATGGTATGCGCTGCTGTAAAGCAGGGTGTCTCCTGTTAGTCATTTCGTGGACGACTTTGTTTTATATTACAGTGGTGCTAACATGAATGTCATAGAGAGACAGCTACAACCAAGCATAAATGGGATCCATCGATGGTCAGTTCTGAACGGTTTCAAATTTTCCAAGACCAAAACAGTCTGCATGCACTTCTGCCAGCTGCGTAGAATACATGCGGAACCGGAGCTGACCCTGGATGGGGATCCCATTAAAGTCGTTGAGAAAACCAAATTTCTGGGCCTCATTCTCGACGCAAAACTGTCTTTTGTGCCACATATAAAGTACATGAAAACAAGATGCCTGAAAGCGCTGGATATTCTGAGGGTGCTGTCCAGCTCAGAGTGGGGAGCGGACAGAGATGTTCTGCTCTCCGTGTACAGAACCTTGGTTCGTTCACGAGTGGATTACGGCAGCATAGTATACGGTTCCGCAAGGAAATCATATATTGGGCTGCTAGACACGATCAACCACCAGGGACTGCGCCTGGCCCTTGGGGCCTTCCGCACCTCACCAGTTCAGAACCTTTATGTCGAAGCCAATGAACCATCACTTAACAACAGGAGAATCAAACTGGCCGTGCAATATGTAGTCAAGATAAAAACTAATGCATTGAATCCTGCACACAATTGTCTATTCGAGCAACATGACAAATCCAGGTATGAAGCCAGGCCAAATTACATCCGGCCACTGAGGCTCCGAATGAAACCTCATTTGGAGGCCTTAGGCATGGATTTGGACGTGTTGCCAAAGTCCCAGAACATCCCCCGTGGTCGTTGAGAAAGCCATCGGTTATCCTCCGACTCACGGAACTGAGGAAGTCTGGGACACATCCACTCGAGTACCAAGGACTGCATGCAGAGATTCAAGGCCAGTTTGCAGACCACCTCTCCATATACACTGATGGTTCGAAAGACCAAAGCCGGGTAGCTGCTGCAGCAGTCTGCCGACGGGAAAAATTTGGTGTACGTTTGCCCGATCAGAGCTCGATTTTCACTGCAGAGGCCCGAGCACTCCTTCTCGCTTTGGAGTGTATCGAGGTATCCAACCACACTAACTATGTTATATACAGTGATTCCTTCTCTTGCCTCCTGGCTGTTGCTGGACTGAAAACGAATCACCCTATTCTAGCAACGGTCATTTATAAAATGAACCAACTGACAACAGATGGGTATGATATCCACCTGTGCTGGGTGCCTGGCCATGCTGGCATACAAGGAAACGAACGAGCTGATCGGGCTGCGAAGAAGGCCCTGAACTGTGATCTTGAACCGTGTCTGATCCCTCAGTCTGATCTGAAACCACTAATAGCCACCCACATAAAATCCAAATGGCAACATGAGTGGGATGAAAACATCAATAAACTTAAAGAAATTGAACCATCTGTGGGAAAGCCACCACAGACTCATGCGGGAGGTCGGCGGGACCAAGTGGTCCTTAGTCGCTGCCGTGTTGGCCACTCGTGGCTTACACATGCTTTTCTGCTCAAGGGGGAACCTCCCCCTGAATGTATTGGGTGTCAGTCCCCACTGACACTCAAACACATTTTACTAAGTTGCGTTGATTTTTTGGCCCTGCGCCAACGGTTCTACACTGCAGGCAGTATGCATGACCTTTTTACTAAGGTAAAACAGGAAAACATTTTAGCCTTTTTGAGGGCAGCTGGACTGTACCACCTTATATAGTTTACTAAATGGATTCTATTAATTATTAATGAAACTTTTCTTTTTCTATGGGAATTTGTTTCCCTTGACCACAGATATATCATTGTGAGCTTTCTAATTTAATTAGTGTCTATTGGCACATAATTGATTGTCTGCTTTTACATGTAAAAGCGATGGTTTGAACAAAAAACAAACATTTCTCGCCGTGAATATGGCCTATGCTGCCGACACGGCGTAAAGCAACCACCAATCAATCAATCAATCAAACATTCGGCCACAGACGCGATGGGATGGCCTAATGAGTTGAGCGTCCATCTCTCATCACACACTGGTCGAGTCAAACCAATGACTTTAACATTGATACTTGTCGCTTCCTATCCTGGCGCTTGGCATTAATAGGATAGGCCAATGATTCATTAGTTCACTGTCAGGATAATGCAACTGAGTGCGATATTGGATCCTGATTTTGGCAGTCTGATTTCCCAATGGGGCAGCACTATAAAGTTGCCATGAGTGTGCACTGTCACAAATCAGTACTGATCCTATTATAACCTTAAATGTTGCCAGGACGTAACACTCCAACAACCAACCAACCATAGCGAAAAACTCCCACACACAAACTACACTGCGCCCCCCCCCCCTCATACACCCACACCCTCACCCCCCACCCACACACATGCACACCCACACTCACACTCACACACACGCATGCATAGAGTCGCGAGTTCTCTTCTCTCCTTATTTCACATTTCATTAAATGTCTATTAAATGCATTGACCTGCTATGCATGAGGCTTCGCCGATTCCCCGAAGAATGCCGAAGTAGGTGATGAAGTGACACTGACAGTGACGGTGCAAGGTCAAGGCCACTTCCGTCCACTCCGGCCGACTTCCGTTCACGCGCAAGTCGTATGCCCCCCGGTTGCGAACCTGTACAGTGGGATTGGGCTTGTTTGGCCAACATTTCCCCACCCACCATTACCAAATAATAAGTATATTAGTCATTACTACTCTGTTCATCATCATCATCATCATCATCACCACCACCACCACCATCAGCACCATCATTATGATAAGTATTGTCATTAGTATCTGCTTAGGACCTTGCAAAGAAAGGAAACATGATGTGGTGTTCTCTGTGGCAGAGTGTTTAGAGTGTCTGACTTTTTTCCAGGTCGGATTCCTAATCTGAAGGTTGGTGGTTCGATTGCCCATCCCCCCTCCCCAAACTCTGCCAAATTTGATTTCCACCGCTGTGTATAACTTACACAGTTACAGTGTCATCAAAGGCTGGTTGCTCTCAATCTCATGCCATGTCTATGTGGTGTGGGAGATTAAAAATCCCTTGAGTCGGTAAAAGTGTAGGCTTGGGCTTTCTATCGACAAACTGTCTAATGGTGAAAACAAGTATATTCAGACTTATCCATGATAGGCAGTATAAATCTTCAACAACAGAAATGAAAAAAGAAACACTGTGTCTAAAGCGGGACGTGAACCAACAATTGGTTGCTCTCATACCATGTCTATGATGTGGTGTGGGAGGTTAGAAATCCCTTGAGTCTGTACAAGTGTAGGCTCGGGCTTTCTATTGACAAACTCTCTAATGGTGAAAACAAGTTTTTTCAGAGTTATCCATGATAGGCAGTATAAATCTTCAAGGAAAAGAACAAAGAAACACTGTGTCTAAAGCGGGACTTGAACCAACTATTGCTGCAGCATTAATGAACGGCGCCGTTAAAACGGCCCATTTTTGGGTGTTTTTTTTTCTCTTTCTTTTCCCTTCTCTAACCGACACTCTTGTTTGGGCAACATTTCTCAACCACCAACCAGACGTGATGGCCGAATGAGGTAAAGCGTCCGTCTCCCATATTGGTAGACCATGCGCTCATGGGTTCGAACCCTGGTCGAGTCAAACCGATGACTTAAAAAAATGATACTTGTCGCTTCCTAGCCACGTGCTTGGCATTATTAGGATAGGGCAAGGACTGGTTCGTGCAGTGTCAGCATAAAGTGACTGAGTGGGATATCAGGTCATGATCCTGGCGGCCTGGTCACCCAGTGGGGCAGCACTATAAAGTCGCCATGAGTGCGCAGTCACAAGTCGGTACCCATCCTGATATCACCTTAGATGTTGCTAGGACATAAAACCACAACAAACAAAACAGATCTCACCCACCATTACCCAAATAATAATAACATTAACTATTATTATTATTTTCATTATCATCGTCATTATTCTTGTTGTAGCATAGTATTGCAAAGAAAGAACAGATTGTACCAACACTCTTGCCATTTTGGGACAAACATCCTAAATATAAAAATATATTAGTTCTCGGATGCAATCGCCCTACCCATGCTAGATGTATTTGTGACTCCTTGCCTTTGATGTCAGCGCAGACTACCAAAGTACCATCCTCATCCCCTCGGAATGTTATGTCTTGTAAATGGTTTACACACATACAAGCCATGTACTTGCCCCGCAGCGTGAAGAGTTGCATAGTCCGATAGTTTTGAATTTCTGTATTTTTTCTGAGATAAATATATTAGATCGACCACTAGTTTCTACTTTACATTAATTCAAAGTTACTTTTATTTTAAATGGTAAACTTTTTAGATATTTTGAGTGTAAACATGGAAAATTAGTTTTGGCAAGCTTGCCAAAACTCTGACACCATAGATTTCTGTGGTAACAGGTTTTGTTAAATTGACTCAGTATTGCCTTCTACGCAGAAACAAATGCTTAATAAGTGCATCAGTATCAAAGTTAGATATGTAAGATCAAATCTAGATAATTGGTTTGGTTTTGAAAATTTGATATTTCATCAGACTATGCAGCTTTAACATACACAGGGAAATGTCAACACCAAATCATGTGCGGTGGCCGAATCGGTAGAGCAAAGGCTTCCCGTGTCGAAGGTTGGGAGTTCGAATTCCAGCTGAGACAAACCACAGACATATGTATAGAATTGATACTTGCTGTTACCTAGCCTGGGGCTTGTCAGTAATAGGATAGAACCAGGACTGGTTAGCGCAGTATCCAGATAATGTGACTGTGTGGGATATCGGGTCATGGTACCCAGAGTCGGATGTGTCAGTGGTGTAGCACTATAAAGATGTCTTGAGTGCACACTCGCACAAGTCGGTACCCGTCCTGATATAACCATAAATGTTGCTAGGACGTAAACCCCAGTAAGAAAGCAACCAATATGCGTAACAATGGAGCTAAATTTTGTTTAATTTTAAACCGTCGAAATATGGCGAGTCGTCATTACTACTGTCCGGCCCATAAGTGTCAGTCGCCTTGCAGACGTCGATCTGTGCTGCGTCGAGGCGCCTGACCTTTCTGGATCGCCAGACGACAATTAGTGCGTCCCTATATGCAAATGAGGACCTCATTACCGTATGCTTGCATACAATTCCACTTCCGGTATCGAGCGGGTCAGTTTGTTGCCAAACCTGAGGCAGTGTGTGGATATATATCTGGGGCGGCGGGGGGGAGAGTTTCGATGTCACGTCCTAGTGGCATCTAATGCTAGGTACACACCTACCGTATACGATTTGCACACTAAAACTCGTGACCCGACCCGACCCGCTTAAAACTGAAAATGGGCCGATTCATTTTTCGAATTGCGAATCGCAATCGTAAGGAAGCAGTTTTAGCCCTAAAACTGAGTTTTAAGTCGTGAATCGCAATTGGTAGGTGTGCTAGGGGAGCGCACACCTCATGACTTTTGGGCAGTTTTAGATCGTATACGTAGGTGGGTGTGGACAAACAGTAGGTGTGTACCTAGCATAAGGTCCTTATACACAAATATTTAATAACGAATACAAAGTTAAATAAATAAAAATCCACTGATAGTTCAAGCAAACTCTTAGAAAGTATACATGCTAGGCATTATACACTCAGGAGGTAAACTTAAAACTTAAACTAAAACTAATGACCACTAACACAACAAGGTGAAGGCAGTCGAGGAAAATAACTATAGATAACAAAACAACTCACCACTTGTAGAACTAACAGACCCACAGAGGGTAGGGAGATGTAAGAGAATGCTTACAAACAGAGAAAGAATGCACAGCTACACAACTGAGCGTAACAAGATTAGGTGAACCACGATACTACTACTGTCTAGCTCCGAAAACAAGGTGGCATAAAAATTGTTTGTTTGTTTAACAACCCCCCAGCACAAAAATGGAACAGGGCAGCATAAATACACCATCACCAAAAAATAGAAAAATAAGTCGTAGCTGTATGGGTACTGACTTGTGACAGTGGGAACATATGGCAACTTGATAGGGCTGCCCCACTGGGCGACCAAGCCACTGGCACCATGACCTGACATCCCAATCAGTCACATTATCCTGATTCTGAACCCACCAGTCTTTGCCCATTCCTAGTAATGTCAAGTGCCAGGCTACATATTGACAAGTTTCAATTGGTTTAGCTCAGCCGGGTTTCTCGATCCCCTGACCTTCCCCACATGAAGGCAACACTCGTACCCTAAGATTCCATATACACAGTATATGCGGCATGCACATGTGAATGCATACGCAGCATGTGGCACGTGAATGCAAATGCATATGTGGCATGCGGCATGAATATCCCTGCAATTGTCAGGCTTTCTTGCTACAAATTTGTGAAGGAAAGTCAAAGTTGCTGGTAAATTGAGCAACCGATCGGCCCATTGAGTGATCCACTTTGCCGCATTCACATTCACATTCGCATCCGGACATATGGAAGTACCACTGTGCGTTTACATGCTTTTCCATTATATATATATATGTATATATGAATATATATACAGCCTGGAGGCTGGTTAGCACACCCATCTCCACAGCTGCTCTCGGCAAGTGCCGACCACCGCCTGGCGGTGAATATGGCCTGTGCTGCCGACACGGTGTAACACAACCACCAATCAAGCAACAAATCAATCAACAAATCAACCGCCCCCCACAACGGTCAGCATCCTGTTGGGACCAGACGGGGTGGCCGAATGAGTAGAGCGTCTGTCTCCTGTTTTGGGAGATCGGGAGATCCGATGAATATCAATTGTATAATGCCAAGTACACACCTACCGTTTACGATTCGCGCACTAAAACTCACGACGACCTTACGACTGAAAACGGGCCGATTCATTTTTCGAATCGCGAATCGTATTCGCAAGCAAGCAGTTTTAGCCCTGAAACTGAGTTTTAAGTCGCGAATTGCAATCGGTAGATGTGCTAGGGTATCACACACCTAATGACTTTTGTGTGCGAAACGGGCAGTTTTAGATCGTAAACGGTAGGTGGGTGCGGATGAATGATAGGTGTGTACCTGGCATAAGTCATCGGTTTGACTCGACTGGGAACCGAACTCCCGATCTCCCTCACGCGAGGCCCGCACACTACGGGTTCGGCCACCGCGCCCGGTCTCCACCAGGGGCGCCTATCACCATGTTGCAGACCTTTGCTACCTTTGGTTGCCCTGTCAGGGACTGTAAACGCCCCAAACCACCATCAATGAAACATTTGACTGGGACACACAGACAGGTATAACCACGGGCGATGCGTTTCATGTCTGCGCACGCAGCCGCATTGAACATCCGGTGCAAATGTACCGCCATGTTTTAAAAACAATGCGCCGACGCGCCACCTATTATGCGCCGGTGGAACTAAGGAATTACCGCGCAGGAAGATTGAATGAACCTCGTTCTGATGAAAGTGGCGACTATAGAAGTTCAGGCTTAAATGGTGGCTGTTGGCGCAACGCAGACAACTTTTATCCATTGAGCAGACGACACTGAGAACAACCAATCAAAAAGCAGTTTGTGTGCATTGATGTAAAGGAAGAGAATACACAGGAAATGTACACAAAGCGGGTAGACATGTGACTCTGTGTGTGAAGAACATCACAAGACTTTCCTACCATGGAAACAGACGTCAAAAGACATTAGAGAAGTGGGTAGGATGGGGTGAGGTGGGGGCGGGGGGTGGCGAGGTGTGTAGGGGGAGCAAGGGGGGAGTGGGGAGTCGTCGCACCTTCAGGGTAATTTGGGGGGGGGGAGTGTTTCTTTATAAATATAAGTCACATTCCATATATTCACCATGATTGGGGTGCTACTGACAAAATAAAGACATGTTTGTTTCAAATTGTATCATTTGTTGTTACTCTTTCGTTAACCAATGAAGCATAACTCTCTTGAAGTTTTATACTGCCTATCATGGATAAGCCTGAATAGGCTTGTTTTCACCATTATACAGTTTGTCGATAGAAAGCCCGAGCCTACACTTATACCGACCCAAGGGATTTTTAACCTCCCACACCATATAAATATGGTATGAGAGCAACTGGCCTTTGATGACGCTGTAAGTTATACGCAGCGGTGGAAATCCAAATTGGCAGAGGTGGGGGGCATGGGGAATCGAACCACTGACCTTCAGATTAACTACTCCACCACAGAGAACACCACAACATGTTGTTCACTTGGTTGGTTGCTAGAGTTTTACATCCTGGCAACATCTAAGGTCATATCAGGACTGCTACTGACTTGTGACAGTGTGCAGTCATTGCAATTGTATAGTGCTGCCTTACTGGGACATCAGAACGCCAGTACCATGACCTGATATCCTACTCAGTCAAATTATCCTGAAACTGAGCCGAGCAGTCCTTGTCCTATCGTAACATTGCCGAAGGCGAGGCCAGGTAGTAACAACTACAGTATGACAGTGGGATATCAGGTCATGGTGCTGGCGGCCTGCGGCCATATGCATGGAGCAGTGTTAGGAGACAAAACGCGTTTAGCGCGGGATTTCTGGTTTAGCGCGGACAAGTTGGTATGCATGGAGCAGTGTTAGGCCTAACACCGAGCCTTTAAACTCGGAAATTCTAACTCCGATGATATCTGGTTTACAGCGGTGTTAGTGTCAAGATGGAACCCAAATCTACTCAATGCTATCATATTTAACAGAATTACATACGCAATAAGTGAAATTTAAGCAAATTAACCCTAAAAACGAAGCGATATTAACGTAGCAGCCGCAGTGGCGGCGATATTAATAGTTATATTTTTGAATCGACGAACGTAAAGTAAACAAATCGCCGCCGCCGCAAATTGTCAACGTCAAGTAAAAATGGCCGCCGCCGAATCGGCAGGAATTTCTTACGCCCAAATGTATTAAATGCTGTCATATTTAACAGAATTACATACGCAATAATTGAAATTTTATCAATTTAACCTTAAATTCGAAGCGAAATTCATGCCGCCGCCGCATTGGCAGCGTTATTCATATTGTCCAATCGACGAAAATAAAGTAAACAATGGCCGCCGCCGTCGCCGCCGAATCGGCGGGAATTTCTTATGCCCTAATCTATTAAATGCTGTCATATTTAACAGAATTACATACGCAATAACTGAAATCTTATCAATTTAACCCTAAATTCGAACCGATATTAATGTAGCCGCAGCATTGGCGGCGTTATTCATATTGTCAAATCGAGGGATTTCCCAAATCTATAAATACATTCACGTTTAGCTAACACTCACCGTTTAGGCCGCCATGCATACGTTTTCGACGCCGCCGATAAACGGTGATAGCTATCCAGTGTTAGAGGGATAACACCACACGCCTCTAACACTGCTCCATGCATATGGCCCCTGGTCTTCCAGTGGGGCAGCAGTA
>JASIRB010002307.1:0-10909 GCA_030323885.1 Branchipolynoe longqiensis | reverse complement strand
AGTTACGTACGGCGCCGATGTAACTGGCGCCGATGTGCACCTAACAAGCGCTGATTGACATCTGGCAACATGGTGGGGCGCCAGGATAGCACAGCCGGAAAACGGCCCGCAGCGAATATAACCATAAATATCGTGGGTTAATAATAAAGGCAGCATTAAATGCCAATATCCTGCAGGATATAGGAATATAGCTCCGCCCCTTTATACTCATAGTAATAAATTATATATCCCATATATATATATATATATATGTATATGTATATATATATATCTATATGCAGTGTGAACAAAATCCTCCGATGCGACTGACACTAAGTCTGGTCAACATCCGGTGGAGGTCAGGAAGGCTGCAGGTGGCGCCACCGATAGAGTGATGTATCTTACAGAGCATAACGATATTAATAATAATTCCCTTGCATATCTCTATACTTGCATAATGCATTATACATCACGCATATATATGCTGTACAATCACTTATGTGAGTATAATTAAACAGAAGCTTTCCACCTCAGCTCCCCATGTTCTCCACCTTTCGTAATCTATGGCAGGGTTCTTCATGTTATTGGTCATCGACTACTACACTCTGACAACCTCAGGCCGATTGTAGCGCTGTCTATCTGTACACGCGTTAACCTGTCTGCTCACATGCCAACACTCTGACCACGAAAGTTGTTCCAATAATAGCTCCCACTGATCGACTGCATTTTTAAAACTATATTTATTTACGTCTTTTGCAACCCAGAGTTACCTGTAGGTAATGGGTAAGACACTGGCTGGTCTTTTGAAACCTGGAGATACCTGTAAGAAATGGGTAACACTGGTCACACCTTACCTGACTGAGTACTGGACACCACCGGACAAAGAATTGTCTAGTTGGTGCTCTACGGTACACAAAATGTATCGAAATATATCGAAATGGAGCGTAATTGGGTCAATTGTTGCAATGATGGGAAGTACTGTAATGTACTGATGGAACTGGAATGTAAGGATGGGTACTGGTCATGACGCAATTCGGACATATTGGATGTGTATGGGTACCGGACATGTATGGATGTGTACTGGACAAACCAACGTCAGTCCGGCTTGTAGAAGTTTTGTGCGTGTTCAAAACTTGTACCGGCACCACCGGTCACCGCGGTGGGACCAGAATATACACATTACCATGGGAGAGATAGGGAGTGAGCCGTCTTAGTATTATAGGGTCTTTGGTAATACACTGGCTGTCCTGTTATCGATGCGCGTGTGACTGTGGTCAGAATCGACTAAGACAAAGTCCCGTCTTATGAAGTGATGAATGTGCTTATTATTGGCTTGTTTGTTGCACCCACTTCTAGCAGTTCAAACTTAACGCAACTTTATAGTGCCACCCCACTGGGAGACTGGGTCACTGGCACCATGGCCCGATATCCCACTCAATCGCATTATCCTGATACTGATGAACCAGTCCTTGCCTTATCATAGTAATGCCGAGCGCCATGCTAGGTAGCAACAAGTATAAATTTTGCAAGTCATTGGTTTGGCTCAGCTGAAATTCGAACCCCTTACTTTCTGGATGGGAAGCTTACACTCTTACCTATTCGACTGGACGCGGTGGCCGAATCGATAGAGCGTGGGCTTCACATGGGGAAGGTCGGGAGTTCGGTTCCTGGTCGAGTCAAACTGATGACTTATAAAATTGATACTTGTCGCTTCCTAGCCTGACACTCGCCATTGATAGGATAGGGCAAGGACTGGTTAGCACAGTGTCAGGATAATGTGACTGAGTGGGATATCAGGTCATGGTCCCAGCAGCCTGATTTCCCAGTGGTGCAGCACTATAAAGTTGCCATGAGCGCACACTGTCACAAGTCGGTACCCGTCTTGGTATGACCTCAGATGTTGCCAGGACATAAAACTCCAACAACCAACCTTACCACGTCTGGTCAGTTTATGTAAGTGTTCAACGGACCGCAGTGGGGCGCTGGGGTGGAACCATGTGGGACAGCGCCAGTTCCGGTTGGCGGGGAATAATGGAACTACTCAATCAGCCTCAGCTTCATTGGTAATGGTAATAACTTTTGATTTGATTTATTTGGCATGGCGTTCGATCACATAGTACGCTCATCAAGTTTATTCAGCAATCAATCCATATTACAATAATAGTATTTTCCTGAGGGTGATGCAAAGATTTAGGGAAAAGCTATTTCCATTTATATCCTCAAATGATACAGGGATAATTTACGTCCAAGCTAGTGGAGTGTGATGCCCCGCGCAGGGGGTGGGGTGGGGTGGAGTCGTGCATGCCCGTATCCCCCACCCCGGGGGACGGGGTGGTAGGTGGGGAGGGACAGGACACCACAGAGCTTATTACATGCGATAAAGGGTTTATCACTATCCATATATGTCAATTTATATATAATCATTAATATATATATATGTCACTCTCTAGTCTGGTTCTCGGCATTAATAGGATATATATATATATATATATGAATTTATATATATATATAAATTTATATATAAGAATCCATATATATATTATATATATATATAAGTTCATATATATATATATGAACTTATCCCAATAGGGATACTTTATTTATGTATAATTATAGTACAACCCTGTTAAACCAAGCTCGGTTAAACCAAGCGATTGGTTAATCCAAACTTTTTTCTGCGGCCCATCAAAATACTATTATTTATCATATACCAAAGTCGGTTAATCCAAACTGTCGGTTAATCCAAACAAAATTGTCGGGCCCCAGGCTACTTCCGGTATGGTTAAACCAAACTTTCATGTGGTTATAACGTTTATATAAGGTCATCTGAGACTTTTTGATATGATAAATGGTAGTATTTTGCCAGGCCACTGAAAAAAGTTGGGATTAACCAATCGTTTGGTTTAACTGAGCTTGGTTTAACTGGCTTATACTGTATATACATCAAAAACGATAATCAAAGTGTCTACATACATCGTATATTGCATTCATAATGCACACACATTTTTGGCAAAGCCAAGTCAAAGTCGAAGCCAAAGCTTGGTTAAACCAATGATCGGTTAATCCAAACAAATTTATAGGGTCCCTTCAAGTTTGGTTTAACGGGGTTGTACTGTATATATATATATATATATATATATAATTTACCTACAGGGTAGATCGGGGGTTCGAAGCCCGACTAAGTCAAATAAATGTTGATAAGTGTTGCTACATACCTTGTATCATTTCAGGACGTCAATGAATATACAGTAAAACTTCTCGAGCCAACCACCTCCACAGATCGACCACTCCCCTATATCGATCGCTTTATTTGGGTCCCGACCACTTCCACAGATCGACCACTCCCCTATATCGATCGCTTTATTTGGGTCCCAAACAAACGCCCATACAATACCATTGTAGCGATAAAAAAAAACTCCCCAAACTGACCACCTCCCTAAATGGACCATTTAAAGTTGGTCCCATGCTCGGTCGATTTAGAGAGGTTTTACTGGCTATATATATGTATATAGAGGTATACCTATATACATACTTATATACCTAAATACATGCATATATATGCATATGCATATCTACGTCCCTACATATATATATAATATATATACATACATATTTATATCTGCTTATACGCATATAAATATAGCCAACACATAGATCTATGCACACATACATACATATATAATACATACATTTGTGCATACATAATACATAAACACACACATACACAGACATGTGCACCTTCCGGATTTTTCCGGATTTGTTCCGAATTGCAAGGGTAAATACGGTTTCTCAGCTTTTGTTCCGGAAATTTTATATTAAACTATGTTGATCAATTTTGTTGTTGATTTTAAGCATGACAAGTTTGCTTGTGGATATTATGTATTTGGTTATTTTTCATTGTAAATGTGTTACTGAAAGTCATTCAAGAATACGGAAAATAGCTTTGACAATATGAAATGCTGCGAGATCGGGTGCACAGGTCTGTATACATACATATGTAGTGGTCTGCACTGACCTCTCAGGCAAGTAACCACATAGACAGGTAGGCGTGGGGAGTGTGTTGATATCAGGGAGCCTAGGTGGTGTAATGGTTAGCACACTGGCCCGGAATGCAAAGAGATGTGGGTTCGAGTCCCGCTCTAGGCGCAGTATTTCCCATTTTCATCACCCCCACGACACTGGTTGCCGTGATCAGGATCCTGTACAAGCTTTGCGCTGTATGGTTGTTGAACCTACCCTGTGTATGTATGTGTTAGTGCATTGCCTGTATGTATGTAATTGTAAGCATTACAAGACTTACAATTCCAGGGGGACGAGTGTAGTGGTCTGCACTGACCTCTCAGGCAAGTAACCACATAGACAGGTAGGCGTGGGGAGTGTGTTGATATCAGGGAGCCTAGGTGGTGTAATGGTTAGCACACTGGCCCGGAATGCAAAGAGATGTGGGTTCGAGTCCCGCTCTAGGCACGGTATTTCCCATTTTCATCACCCCCACGACACATACATACACCCATACATACACACATACACACATACACACATACACCAAACGGGGTGGCCGAATGAGTTAGAGCGTCCGTCTCCCGTGCTGGTAGATCGTGGGGTCGTGGGTTCGAGTCCCGGTCGAGTCAAACCAATGACTTTAAAATTGATACTTGTCGCTTCCTAGCCAGGCGCTCGGCATTATTAGGATAGGGCAAGGACTGGTGTGCTCAGTGTCAGGATAATGTGACTGAGTGGGATACCAGGTCATGGTGCCGGCGGCCTGGTTTCCCAGTGGGACAGCACTATAAAGTCGCCATGAGTGCGCACTGTCACAAGTCGGTACCCATCCTGATATGACCTTAGATGTTGCTAGGACGTAAAACAACAACAAACAACAACTACACACATACATACACACATACACGTATGGGTAGACATATATGTCATGATTAACGACTTACCATCCTTCTCTTTCGGGGAAGTAATCTATCTTATCTTACATTTTATTAGCAATGTTACCCGCATTCATTGTGCTATAAGTGCCCATACCCGACACACTAAAACACAAACTTACACCATTAGTTATTTATGACAAAGTTATGCGCACGATGAACCCAACGTAGCCCATTACCCATAAACATCGCCAATCGCGTTCGTGCACATGCGCATTGCTAACACAAGCAGCCAATAATAACAGGCCATTCCCACAACGCATACACGTATTGAAGGCACTGACCCGGTGTCGCAGTTTGAGCGCCCTGCCAGTTTCAGCTGACTGCATACACTCAAACTCAAGGCATTGTCAATGGTCGTGAGCAATCTTCATACAGAAAATACAAATGAAGTGAAATATCTCTAAAACCACACCACCTATTAACAAATCGCTTAGTACACATATAGAAAACATCTTTACCCAAAAGATTATATTAAATTTATAAGGTTAGGGTTCTTGATTTCTATTAATTTTGATTAAAACTAATGTTTTGCACTGCGCGTACCATCGAACTCAAGGCATTGTCAATGGTGGGGAGCAATCTTCATACAGAAAATACAAGAAAAGTGAAATATCTCTAAAAGCACACCACCTAGAAAACAAATCGCTTGGTACACATATAGAAAACATCTTTACCAAAAACATTATGTTAAATTCATAAGGTTAGTGATGATGGTGTTAGATTTTGACGCATGCGCATGAAACTGACAGTCAGCTGAAACTGGCAGGGCGCTCAAACTGCGACACCGGCCGTCTCTTCTCCTACTCCTCGCGGACCTCTCCTACTACCGACCAACCGTGGTCGAATTGGCAGAGCACGGGCCTCGCGTGTGGAAGGTCGGGAGTTCGCTTCCCGGTCGAGTCAAATCAATGACTCAATATAATTGATACTTGTTGCTTCCCAGCCTGGCGTTCGGCATTAATAGGATAGGGAAAGAACTGGTTGGCTCAGTGTCATGAAAATGTTACCGACTGAGTGGGATTTCGGGTCATGGTGACGGTGGCCTGATTTCCCAGTGGGGCAGCCTATAAAGTCACCACAAGTTGGTACCCGTCCTGATATGACCTTAAGCCCCAGTCACACCTACCCGGATCAGGGGCCGGACAAGCCACGGACTGTGATCTGGCGTGCTCCGTGGCGATCCGGCGTGATCCGTGGCTCATCTGTGGCTGGCCCTTGGTGATCCTTGTTGATCCGTGGCTGGTCCGGCCTCCTCCAGGGTCCGCCCCGGATGTTTTAAAATGTTTGAAACATCCGAGGTGGTCCGGGGGTCGTCTGGGTAGTCCGGGGGTGCTCCAGGGGCCGTATTCACTAATCGGTGTTAGGGCCGTAGCTGCGGCTAAGGTAGCCCCGCGCGGCCAAATGTGACAAATCGGTATGCACCAATCAGAGTTAGCGCTAACTGCGGAATTTAACCTAGGCTAAGCTAAACCACTTTCTGAGTTGGGGTTAGGGCCTATCCAGTGCGGTTAGTGTGAGTGTGTGGCTCCAGTCTATTGAATGCGATCATTTTTAACAGAAATACATAGGCAAATCGTGAAATTTCATTAAATTAACCCTAAAATCGAAGCAAGATTAACGCTGATGCCGTAACGGCGGCGATATTAATATTTTCGAATCGACGAGTGTAAAGTAACAAATCGCCGCCGCGCGTCGACATCGATATCCATACTGTCACTATCAACAAAACCCACATCGCCACCGCCGCCGCCGCCGCTGAATTGGCGGCTATATATTAGGCCCAAATCTATTAAATGCTGTCATATTTAACAGAATTACATACGCAATAAGTGAAATCTTATCAATTTAACCCTAAATTCGAACCGATATTAACGCTCCCGCCGAATTGGCGCCGTTATTCTTATTGTCAACTGGAGGGAATTCCCAAATCTATAAATAAACTTACGGTTAGCTATCCGTCCTGGCTAGAACATTGGTGCATACCGATTCACACATTTCTCCAACCCGCCGCTACCCCGAGGTAGCTACCCGCAGCTAGTGCCTTAGCTCCGGCTAAAGCTGAGATTCCTTACACGCGGTATGCGATCTGCGAATGCGAATGCGAATGCGGCAAAAAATCGAAACGCCTTGAAGTCAATGGGCTGCAACCCTTACATACGGTATGCGAATGCGAATGCGAATGCGAATGCGAATGCGACAACTCGATCGGTCCCTGTAGCGATCGGTCCGGCATGCGGCATGCGACACGGGGGTGCGAATAGATTAGCATCAGTCGCATTTGTCCATTGATATAAGGCTGGAGGAGGCGACTGATAATTACGGACAGCCGGGACAGGGTGGTGTGAATAGAAAAGCATCAGTCGCATTTGTCCATTGATATAAGGCTGGAGGAGGGGACTGATAATTACGGACAGCCGGTGCAAACATGTAGGTTTATGCGGCGGACCTGTTAGGAAGCAGTCTTCATATTTGGGACGGTCCTAACATCCCTCTAAGCAAGCTAAACTGAGCCATGTTTGGACCGTCCCATTCTGTGTGTGTGTGTCTCTGTGTGTGTATCTGTGTCTCTGTGTGTGTGTCTCTGTGTCTGTGTGTGTGTCTGTGTGTGTCTCTGTGTTGTGTCTCTGTGTGTGTCTATGTGTGTGTATCTGTGTGTATGTGTGTCTGTGTGTGTCTCTGTGTGTGTCTGTGTGTGTGTGTGTCTCTGTGTTGTGTGTCTGTGTCTTTGTGTCTCTGTTGCTGTGTGTGTGTCTGTGTGTGTATCTCTTTGTCTCTGTGTGTGTTTCTGTGTGTGTGTGTCTCCGTGTCTGTGTGTGTCTGTGTGTGGTGGTGTGTCTGTGTGTGTGTCTGTGTGTGTGGTGGTGTGTCTGTGTGTGTGTCTGTGTGTATGTCTGTGTGTGTGTCTCTGTGTGTCTCTGTGTTGTGTCTCTGTGTGTGTCTCTGTGTGTGTATCTGTGTGTGTATCTGTGTCTGTGTGTGTCTGTGTGTGTATATGTGTCTGTGTGTGTCTCTTTGTCAGAGACACAGACACACAGACACACACGGACAGCCGGAACAGAAAGCAACAGAATACCAATGAATGTACACATGGGTGCACACTTTTATATGCTGCTTACCGCATGCCGCACGCCGCATGCCGTGTGTAAGGAATCTTCCCATTCGCATACCGCATGCCGCATGCGCATGCCGCATGCCGCATACCGTGTGTAAGGAATCCTAGCTTAAGCCTATCACCGATTGGTGCATACGGCCCCAGGGGTAGTCCGTGTACCGTCTGGGGCCACGGTTTAACCCGGACCAGCCCCGGACTAGCCCCGACGTAGCCACGGACCACTCCCGGACTGCCCGGACAAGATCCGGACAAGCCGGATGAGCATGGATTAGCCATGGATCACCACGGATAGCCCGGTTTACCACGGATCAGTCCAGGATGAGCCCCGTTTTTGTATATATATATATAGCAGGCGCAAGTCCACTTCAAGTCCAGGACTACTCCGTGGACACCCCGGGTAGTCCGGGGGGTGGTCTGGCTCAGTCCAGGGTCGATCCGGCCTCTAGTCCGGGGCTAGACCATGGCTAATCGGGGTAGGTGTGACCGTGAGGCCAAAAACGACCAAAATAGCGATTTTATCTGGGGCTGTCAAGGACAGTCCAGGCGACTGGTCCGGGGGTGGTCCGGCTAAAAATCCGGGTAGGTGTGAATGGGGCTTTAGATGTTGCCAGGACATAAAACTCCAACAACCAACCAACCACCCCTACCGACCATCTACTGTCGTGGATGTTCGATGAGAAATGTTGCAACAATAACCCACACAAAAACAAACATTGATATGACGGGTTGGCCGAATGAGTTGAGCGTCCGTCTCCCGTTTTGGTAGATCGTGTGGCTTTAAAGTCAGACCCGAACCATGGTTGTGTCAAATCGATTACTGAATAATTTATAATTGTCGCTACCACGCCTGGCGCTCAGCATTACTAGGATGGGGCAAGGACAGTGGAATGAGGAAGACCTTCCGCACGGGAAGCCTGCGCTCTACCGATTCTGCCACCGCGTCCGGTCTAAAAATTAAAATAAATATAAAATAACTGTCATTGTACACTAGAACTTAGAAGAGATCACGTGGCTGCAATGCGCCACCTAGTTAGTTGAAGTGAATAGTCCTATCAAATTATATTCACTGAATGCGATGCCAGGAACAAATCAAGCATTTATTCAATTCAATAAATAATTTAAAAAAAGAAACAGTATAAAAAAAACATCTCCAGGAGGGGGAGGGCTAAGCAATGTTCGGAAAACAAAACATGAATAACGATCAGAAGAGGGAATGTTTCCACGTCAATAAAAGCACGCCTTCTGATAAAGAACAGATTAAACAAAAATGCGACAAGAAAATTCACATAATTGTAATTTGGTGAAAAATTATCGATGGAAAATTAGTAATGTGGATGACAACAAAAAGCCATCTTTCCACCACCTCCACTCGTCATACCCCCATCTCCCTTACCGGGTGCAGTGGCCGAATCGGCAGAGCGCAGTTCTCCCGTGCGGGAGATCGGGGTTCGATTCCGGTTGAATCAAACCAATGACTTACAAAGTTGAAACTTTCCTCGCGTGGCACTCGGCATTAATATGTACTGGTTAACTCAGTGCCTAGATAACGTGACTGAGTGAGATATTGGGTCATGGTGCTGGTGACCTGATTTCCCAGTGGGACAGCACTATAAAGTCGCAATGCGTGTGGACTGTCACAAGTTGGTGCCCGTCCTGATATGACATTAGACGATGCCTGGATGTAAAACTCCAGTCGCCGTGAGTGCACACTGTCACAAGTCGGTACCCATCCTGATATGACCTTAGATGTTTCCAGGATGTAAAACTCCAATAACCAACCAAATCCTCCACTTGTCATACCCCATCTCTCCACCATCCAACACTTGTCATACCCTCATCTCCCCCCTCCCCCACCCCCCACTTGTCATCTCTCCACCATCCCCCACTTGTCGAACCCCATCTCCCCACCACCCATATATATTCCCCACCCCCCCCCCCCCCCATCTCCCCCCCCCCCACCCAACCCCCCCCCCCCCCCCCCACCCCCCCCCCCCCCCCACCACACACTTGTACTGCCAGCTCCCCACTGGCATCTGTCCTGATAAGACCTTAGATGTTGCCAGGACGTAAAACTCCAACACACAACTACACAACTAACCCCACTTGCAGACCCTTGTGCTGCCAAGCTCCTCGCTTGTACAACCAGGTCAGTGGACATGCGCACTGCCGAGCCCATGAATACCCTCGTTAGTGCCGGAATGGCAACCAAAGTGCAAGTTACACCGTGGACATGAACGCGTCTGGCTACTCGCACGCCTCCTGGTGGGCTGAAGGTGCACGCCCCCGGCCCGGTGCACGCTGAGAGATCTGCCAGTAGGTAGGATTGTTTGTTTGTTGTTGTTTTACGTCCGAGCAACATCTAAGGTCATATCAGGACGTGTACTGACTGGTGACGGTGCGCATTCATGGTGACTTTAGAGTGCTGTCCCACTGGGAAACCAGGCCGCCGGCACCATGACCTGGTATCCCACTCAGTCACATTATTCTGACACTGAGCACACCAGTCCTTGCCCTGTCCTAATAATGCCGAGCGCCTGGCTAGGAAGCGCCAAGTATAAATGTTTATGTCATTGGTTTGACTCGACCAGGTTTTTTGTTTGGTTGGGTTGGGTTGTTTTTGTTGTTTTGGTTGGTTGTGGTTTGTGGGTTGTTGTTTTTGGGGTGTTGTTTTTTGTGGGGGGGTTTTTGTGTGGGGTTTTGGGGTTTTTTGTGTTTTTTGGTTGGGGGGTTGGGTTTGTTGGTTGGTTTTTTGGTGGTGGTGTGTTAGTGATTGGAAGACTGGATCATGTGATCACCACCATCTTGTTTCTTGAAACTATAAATACAATAAATCAGGGAGTCTCACTTCCTACCTTTCACTCTTTATCTACTTTCCTTC
>JASIRB010002302.1:0-10950 GCA_030323885.1 Branchipolynoe longqiensis | reverse complement strand
GGGGCCGTATTCATGATGGTCGTTTAGCGAGGCTAAACTGGTTTTGGCGGGGATTTCTGGTTTAGGGGCCGAAAATGTGTATTCATGTGGCAGTGTTACAGTAACTCGGCGAGTTTAATAGGCCTTCGGCTAACACCGCTCTGTACCAAGTTTAATGCGCGAGTTAGTGTTTCAACATGGACATCCTCATTTATCGCCGCTTTCTCGAGAGACGTAACTTGGCCAGGAATCAAATTTTCCGCGACCGGACACATCCATTTGAAAAGTACGATGATGTGGATCTGTTCAAGAAGTTTCGTTTTCGAAGACACGACATTTTAGCCATCACTGACACCATTGCTGAGCAAATCGAAGTTCCGAGTCGCCGCGGGTCGCTTCCACCATTGCTGCAGGTACTTGTTTACATTATACTCAGACCGCGATTTCTCCACTCTTCGTTCCTCTCCCATTAAATTACAGCAGCCCTGTGCTTTGCTCCGTGTAGTTCCTTTTGTGCCTCAGGGAGCTATACTGACCTGACATTTGCTTCTAAAACGCGCAACGTTGTACGCTTCATATCGGTTGTCAGCCAGCATTGTTTTCATTCAAAAGTAGGTCATGTAGCCTTTCACCCGAGTCACTGCTAGATCGTTTGCCAGTTTGCCAGCGTGCACTACATCGTTGTGTTAATAATACCACTAAAATCTTAACTTTTGAACCCTATCTACCAATTCTCTTTCCGGTCATTCAGTACGGCAATTATTGGCGTGACGTTGTGACTGTCACCTACTAAATGTCCCACACTAGGGCGTCAATAACATGGCTTCCGAGCTATCACTTTTCGTCTTTAACTATCGTAAATACACTCACAAGTGCTAATAACTTCCACAATACTGCTCAACTGTAGAACCAACGAACTCACACATTATATTTCAACCTTATCTAGTTTCTGTGACTGTTCTAACTCTTTCCTTAGGTTTCTACCATTTATTTTTGCACGCTATTATATTTCGTTTCTATTATTTCTTGCTGCTAACCTGTCTGTTTTTTTGGTGGCTTAAATTCTTTCTCGACTTATTGTGTATTGCATTTGTTTCTGCAGGTGATGATCGCCCTACGATTCTACGCAAGTGGCACTTTTCAGGATGTCTGCGGGGAGTTAGTGGGGGTTTCACAGCCTACTGTTTCGAGGACTATTCCCAGAGTGACCGCAGCTTTGGTGCGACAGCTGCCCCAATCTATCAAACTGCCCACTCAGGAGGGAGCGGACCGGACAAAAGCGAAAATCTTCAACACTTACGGCTTCCCAAATGTGTTTGGATGCATAGATGGCACGCAAATTCGCATAGAAGCACCCGCCGACTACGAACACGAGTTTGTGAACAGGAAGCACTATCACTCCCTCAATGTCCAGGTAGATGCTCGTAATATGTAATCTCCTCACGTATATGTCGGCCTTCTGTTATTAAAATTGCCCTTCCAGCCTGCGTCAGTTGCACTTAGGATTTTGTTTGGGCGCTTTCTAACCATCACTTACCCCTTGTATATTTCAGGTGATATGTGATGGCGAACTGCGTTTCATCGATTGCATCGTTAAATGGCCGGGCAGCGTGCACGACGCACGCATCCTTCGGGAATCACCTTTGTTCGAAGCGTTTGAGAGCGACCAGAAACCAGTAAATGGTATCCTACTTGGGGATAGTGGGTATATGCAACGGGATTGGCTCTTCACACCCTTCCTCAATCCAAACTCGCCTGGACAGGAAGCGTACAATGTGCATCATAAAGCGGCAAGGTCGATTGTGGAGAGATCGATCGGGGTCTTGAAGAGACGTTGGCACTGCCTCCGTCGCCTGCGACTGCAGCCCGCCAAGGCGTGCAACGTTATCACGGTCTGTCTCATTCTGCACAACAAGGCGCGGATCCTCAACCTCGAAGACCCTTCCGATTCTGAGTCGGACGCCGAATCGGACAATGAAAATGAACGCCACGACAATGACGCAGAAGCGAACCGTCCCGACAACTATCAACGTTCAGAGCGCGTTCGCGCACAAGTGGGCAAGGCAGCTAGACAGAGAACGGTGGACAATTTCTTCTGAATTCGGTGAGTGACGTCTCCATATGCTTAGGTTATCTACCTGTTTCAATGATTGAAAGGGTTAGTTATTACTGCACACAACATTAGGGAAACAATAACGACAACGACGATGTATGTTGACCAACTTCACCCTTGTTTATTCAATACAATCTCTCCATCCTACACCCTTCCACCCATCTCACTCTCAAGTTTTGCTACTTCTAGCGTCTCCCTCCTCAGTCTCATAGTGACTAATTCCCTGTCCACCCGAACCCTCTCCATTTCCCCCTCACGCTCAAGTCTCTCAATGGTCAGAAGCTCCCTGCGGTACTTTAGCACCAGTAAGTCTCTCTCAAGGAGGCTTTTCGCATGCGCGCTCTCACTTTCGGCTGCCTCGTGTTCGACGCGTGCATTTAGCACAGTTGTTTTCGCAGCATTTTTTTGGGTTGTGCTCTCTAGGCAGGCCATGAAGGCCTCCCTTTCCGCCGCCTGTCCGGGAAACTCTTTGTGTGGACGACTCCTAGACCGTCCTCTGGCAGCGCGCGCCCGTGAACTGCTTCCAGAGGAGGGAGGGCGAGCCGCGTCCTCCGGGTCTGCCATGACCGTCACCGGTTCCCCCGGACACCCTGCGCGCAGGCTTACACTGGCGCCCCCTGCTGACAGGTTGAATGGCACAGGTACACCTAGACTGACGTTTGTCGCCTCCAGCGACGCTGGCCCCAGTGGCGTCGAAGTACGCATAGGCCGTGCAATGTCTTCCACGGAGAAGGAGGTGGCCGCTTCCGGGAAAGTGTAGTTTCCTTCCACTCCTGACAGGGCCACCGTGTGTGACCAGCGAAGATCCGCCTCGGGCATCTCCTCCGCTGGCCCCGTCGAAGGCGTCACTGCTGACGAGCTGGTTGTCGCCGCAACTGGCCCGAGATAGCTGAGGGCATAGGAAGCTGCAACAGAGGAGGCGTGAATAAACTAAAACTTGAACATTAAATTAGTGAACAGGCATAACATGAAATGTCACAATGGGCATTGCGTACATAAGTTACAAGATACAAACTTTCGGAATATAGCACTTTGTCGATAGCTACGAAGCATGTTGGGTTCAATATCCGATGAATAAGCGCATATCACTTTACTATGCATACTGCCGGAAACTATCACCGAGGCACATGTTGTTAAATCGTTTACTAGCGAGAGCTACATGAGAGCGTCAAGTACAAACTTACTTGTTACGCCTTGGAACAAATTTGAATCTGCGCCAATTATCTGCAGAATGCTCTCCTCAAAGGGAAGGGGTGTGTCAGGGGGACCGCCCCCAGTTTGCCCTGAGCGCCTTTGACGACCGAGGACATCAGCCTTCATCGCCTTCCACTTCTCTTTCACCTCGACCCTCGATCGCCGCGCGATCCCACAGGCGGTGACAGCCCCCGCCACCCGATCCCATGCCTTGTTCTTCTCTTGTAACGTTATCTTATTACTGAAGGCGGAGAAGAGTACGGTCCGGGCCAGCATTACTTCCTCCAGAAGAATACGGATCTCGTGATCACCGTAGTTGGCTTTGCGCTGCCTTTTGCTGGCAGCGGTAGAAGGAGTAGGCTCCGAAGACATATTGATGCTTTTGTTGTCTTACACGTTAAATCTGTTGGTAAGAGTAGAGAGACGAGTTAAGTTTAATGAATACTGCTCAACAACCTGTGTAAATGGCTCAATCTAAAATGATGTAAGACGAACAGATTTTTACTAATGGTTTTCAACTAGTTACAACTTGCAAGTGTTGTGTTACCTAAATGTTCTCCCCCCATCAATATCTCTGTAGGTGCTGCTACGTTTGCAGGGAGCGTGTACGCCTCCATGGAGGGCCCCTAGAATGGCTCATGAAGATCACATTGGGAAGATGTATTTCCGCACAGTATAAGTGTAACGCAAAAAGTTGAGGTAGTGATATATGTTTGTGGGTTGACTATAAACTGGCGGACACTCATTCAATAGTTAAAGAATTCAGTTACTTATGTATATAACAATTTTCTCAAGTTGTTGGTATAATATCCCACAAAGCATGCTACTTTGATGTCAGTAAACAAACTTGAACAAACGTGTGAGATCGTGAGCAAGTGCGGCATTTTCGTAATATGCATAGTGGGAAACTCACAAAGTCTGGCAAATAGTGTACACAAATATGATTGTAATGACAATATATATATCTCAAGTGCATTTATAATATCCTGGTTCTGAAATTTAAATAAACAATTGTGAGGTTAATTATAAAAAATACTGTGAATATAGTTAAGATACCAAAATGCATGGCAACTTTAGATTATTCGTTTCCCAGATTGCCCTAACTGTTATAGAATTTCTGTATTTACACGAGCGCTCCTTTTAGACACGATATCTACGATGATGTACAATTGCCGGATTACTTAATTCCATAGAAACTTTTAATTGGGGTGCGATTGCAAGTCCCAGACTGTTTATTGATGTGGCTGAGGAGGGCTATGCGGGTCACCCCATCCGCGCAGTTAACGCTAAATCGTCAGGACAACTTTTGTTCATGTGAAAAGGAGGCAGCGCAATATTAAGGCACCTGTGAAATGTTTAGCTATATAAATAGTCTGTATAGAAAACTGCTTGACAAGTAACGCGCAAGCGGCAAATGTGTTTGCGTTAATGAGACACGGTGCATGCTGAATAGTACGTCGTATGTAATTTTGTTTGTTCTCGTAAATATGCAAATATAACCTTTGTAAACTCATATCTCAGTGAATGGTAAATCTCCAATTCGGAAACGGTTTGCTGTTATAATCATGCATCATGTGGTTTTATTTGCTTGTAACTAACGTCAAAGGCAGCTCTGATTTGTTGGGAGAATAAATGGAAATTGCAGATTGTAATTAGGCAGACTGGTGTTAAGACTTTATTACTTTGTTTGGCACAGGTAGCCTATATAGGAAATAAGTAAGAATAGTATTTACTATTGTTGTATCGCACAGGGTTGTACGAGTTGTCGTCAGCTGCCGGTAAAATGTAGATAAATGCATAAAAATGTGCTGCTGCAGAGGAGCAGCAAGTCACCACAGTCGACAAATGGTTGGATTAATTTCAACGTGACGTGCAAGTCAAGGAAAAAATTATAAACGTAAAGTTAAGCGGCACAAATATTTGGATATGAATGGGCTATAATAGATTGGCCACACATCGTAGAACCCATCGTACAACATATATGTAACTGCACTTTAAACGTCCGATCGCCCGCGTTTGCATTCACATAAGACATAAAAAGTACTTACTTGTAGCTCGGCATTTGCGGTACGTGTGGCTCATTGTCACTCTAGTGGCAAATTTGCCCCGCGGCGTCGGCAACCATAGCCAGCTGGGTGTCAGAGAGGGAAAACATGGTAGACAAATAGGGAAATGTACCTGATGAGTTAGGTCGTTTCTGGCCGTTGACAGTAGTTGCGAGGCTCCGACGATGTGCGGAGTTTAGCCGGATAAATAGTGGTGTTGTGAGTGTGGTTGGAGCGTGAGTAGGGTGTGAATATACTTGGAAGAGTAGAGAGTCGGTGAGTCGTTCTCGTCGGAGTTGTGGAGGAATGGCCGCACGTGAGCAGTAGGAGCAAAACCGAAAGTACCCGGCCGCTTTGACATATGGTACTACGCGAAGAGCGCTTGTCGCCGATACAGGCTCAGAGGGATACCCCCATATCTAAAAATAGCCGTAGGGTTAAGTATAGTGGCCACGCTGTGTGATAATGAATACGCCGTGACATATCTGGAACACCGGATATAGCTAACCCGAAACGGGCATTTAACACGGGAGCAGATAAGTAATTCATCATGAATACGGGCCTAGGGGCCATATTCATGAGCTCGGGGTACGCTTAGCCGGAGGGTAGGCTTAACCGTTGGGTAGGTATCCCGCGGGTTAACGGAGGAGATTAATTGGGTCAATGGGTATTCACCAATGCACTAGCCGGTGCGGATAGCTACCCGTTCAATTATTTATAGATTTGGGAATTCCCTCCAGTCGCTGCGTTGTTTACTTTAGATTCGTCGATTCGAAAATATCAATATCGCCGCCGTTACGGCGTCAGTGTTAATTTTGCTTCGGATTTAGGGTTAATTTGAATAAATTTCACTTATTGCGTATGTAATTGTGTTAAATATGACAGCATTGAATAGATTTGGGCGTAAGGAATTCACGCCGATTCGGCGGCGGCCATTTTTGCGCCGATTTGTGTACTTTACATTCGTCGATTCGAAAATAGTAATATCGCCGCCGTTACGGCGTCAGCGTTAATTTCGCTTCGGATTTAGGGTTAATTTGAGCAAATTTCACTTATTGGGTATTTAAATCTATCAAATCTGATCGCATTGAATAGATTTGAGCTTTAAGACCAATACAGCGATTCGGGGCGGGGTACATTTATTGGATCAGTTTTGGACAGACATGAACAGTGCCGTCGATTCTTTAGGCAAGGGCGATTTGTTGTACTATCCAGTTCGTCGATTAGAAAATATTAATATACCGTGATAAACGTTACGGTGGGTATCTAGATGCTGTCAGCGTTAATTTCTGCTTTCGGGGGAAAGAGTTAGGGTTAAATGTTGAAGTTAGTTCAATTAGTGCCGTATGTAAAATCTATCAAATATGAGCGCATTGAATAGATTTCAGAACCACACACAATCATTAGCCGGGGGGCTAGGGGCCATATCTCTGAGCTGGGTGGTTATTAGCGCTACCCTGAGGCTGTAACCGGGGGGTACGCTACCCCCCCGGCTAACGGCGGAAAATCCTCATTCATGAGCTCGGGGTAGCACTACCCTGGGGCTCTATCCGGAGGGTACCCTACCCCAATTTCGACCCAGGGGTAAGCCACTATCCCGAGGGGATAGTGAGTGTGTGTGGTTCTGAATCTATTCAATGCGATCATATTTGATTGATTTAAATACGCAATAAGTGAAATTTATTCAAATTAACCCTAAATCCGAAGCAAAATTGACACTGACGCCGTAACGGCGGCGATATTAATATTTTCGAATCGACGAATGTAAAGTACACAAATCGGCGCAAAAATGGCCGCCGCCATCGCCGCCGAATCGGCGTGAATTCCTTACGCCCAAATCTATTCAATGGATCATATTTGTGTAGATTTAAATAGCAATTAGTGAAATTTATTCCTAATTAACCAGCTAAATCCGAAGCAGAAATTACTACACTGACGCGTTAATGGCGGCGCGGTCGATATGAATTTTCGAGATCGACGAATGTAAGAGAACTACGCAAATTCGGCGCAAGAAGAGAGATGGGCGCGCCGCGTCGGCTTTTGAAAAATTTTAGTGGTGGCGGGTGTACTTGAATTTTATATGCCCGAAATCTATTCAATGCGATCATATTTGATAGATTTAAATACGCAATAAGTGAAATTTATTCAAATTAACCCTAAATCCGAGGCGAAATTAACACTGACGCCGTAACGGCGGCGATATTAATATTTTCCAATCGACGAATGTAAAGTACACAAATCGGCGCAAAAATGGCCGCCGCTGTCGCCGCCGAATCGGCGTGAATTCCTTACGCCCAAATCTATTCAATGCTGTCATATTTAACAGAATTACATACGCAATAAGTGGTTAGTAGCTAATTAACCCGTAAATCGATGCGGAGTAATTAACGCTGACGCCGTAACAGCTGCGGCTATTAATGTGTTCGAATAGACGATCAGGGGAAACAAAGAGCGGAGTACGGGGGTTAGCTATCCGCTACGTCAGCACTTGGTGAAATACCAATTGACCTAATATAAACTCCGCGATAACATGCTTGATAGCCCTACCAAATTTCAGCCTCTCTGTTGTACGAACGTACCCCGAGCTCATGAATATGTAGCCAGACGGTTAAACATGTGAAACACCAACCAGCAGCCGGGCTGATCAAACCCACCACAAGGTGGCACTGCAAAATTCACATTACCATGGGAGAGATAGGGAGTGAGCCGTCTTAGTATTATAGGGTCTTTGTTTGTACCAAAGAACCCACAGTCACCGACGACCTCCTTGCGATGGTTGGTTGGTTGTTGGAGTTTTACGTCCTGGCAAAATCTAAAGTCATATCAGGAGAGTTAGAGGAGACAGTGCACACTCATGCTGATTTATAGTGCTTCCCCACTGTGATACCAGACCGCCAGCACCATGACCTGATATCCCACTCAGTCACATTATCCTCACACTGAGCCAACCACTTCTTGTCACATCCTAATAATGCTGAGCACCTGGCTAGGAAGTGACAAGTATCGATTTTTAAGTCATCGGTTTGACTCGGCCAGGGTTTGAACCCATGGGTTCGAATCCCACGATCTACCAAAAACGGGAGACGGACGCTCAACTCATTTGCAGATCCGGTATGGTCGACCTCCTTGCGACCAAAACAATGTGTAAAAATATACGGATTTTCGGTTAAGAATTATATATTGGCAGAGAGCATTATTATTCTTGGATGCTGGAGTGGGACTGATAGTATGTAAACTAAAAGTAAACTAAAGTCAACAAAAGTCCACTCCCATTGTACATGATACTGAGTGAGGTAAACTATATGTTATCTACTAAGAGTGGAGTTGATGGAAATGTACATGATGCTGAATAGAGTAAACTATCTGTTATATATGATGTTTGGAGTTAATGAAAAGAGTTCCTTTGTAAGAAACAGTACATGATGGTTGAAATGTTCTCTTGGTGTTCATAAAGAATACAAAAGAGGAAAAGAAAGATTTTACTATATATAAATCTGTAACTGTTGCAACATCCTGTCCACCCAAGACCACCGACTGACCCACCAGCCTCATTAGCATATGTATAGAGTGCACCACCTGCAGATGGCTTGAGTGACAGCCCCTAATGGGGTGGTCACCCACCCAGTCTGTGGGGAGGTGTCTCATTGGCTGGTTGGGGAAGGTCTGGTCACCTGACTCTCTTGGCCTATCCTGACCCACACACTAGTCTCAGCTAATTGATTATTCATGAGTTTGCTTCAGACACACTGAAGGAAAATGACTCTCATCCTGGCTCTTGAGTGAGACAGACCAACTTCTGAGCAGGACCCCAGACACTCTGTCTGATGCTATCAAAATTCAGCTATTCTAATTGAGTGTATCCACAGCCATAGGACTCCTGTCCCATGGGTTGTGGGCACTGGTTCAACATACAGGCTAAAAGACTATGAGACATAGTGTGGGCAGTATAGGAGGAGTACAGGTGCTAGGTCACATGAATGGGGGATGACAGGAGTTGCTGCCAATAAAGCACAACTTATTCACTGTTCATCATTGTGACTAGTTTTCCTTCCTCTCTATAGACATGGTTAATTTGATCAGGCTAACTTGCATCACAGGTTGAATGAAGGGGGAGAGTATTGTAATCACATAGGGTTCTCACAGCGGCAGAGACCCGTGTTTTTATAAATGGTCGCCGACCTCCTTGTGACCATTTTGGTCACAAGGTTTTTAGTGGAGTAGTTGTGAATATTGCAGTTGCCTTGGTAACGTTAGTTGTAACGGCGCTGTGTGTGCCCTCATATTCCACCAGGGCGCAAATTGCATAAATACAACCGGAAGTGCGTAAAGGAGGCGGTTCTTAACAGCTAGTGTTTCCAGCGAACTGATTCTTCGCAAATCAGAGATACTTCGTGAATCATTATATTTCGTAGAAAAGATACAAATACTCGCATTCGGAATACACATATAAAAAATCATATCTAGTGGTATATTTAAAAAAACGAACCATAAAAAAAACCCACAAAAAAAGAACAAAAGAAAGAACATATAGCCAAATTCATCCAGGTGCTTTAGATTAATCATCAACCCTGGCTTGAATTGAAAAAATATCAATAATTTTTTTATTTTTGTAGTCTAGTGTTAGGTAGTGGATATGAAACAGAGTTGCCATTGTAAATGCAGATTGCTGTTAACACCAGCTGAAATAATGTTACTGCTTGTTGTTTTACGTCCTAGCAACACCTAAGATCATATCAGTTTGTTTGTTGTTGCTTTACGTCCTAGCAACATCTAAGGTCATATCAGGATGGGTACCGACTTGTGACAGGGCGCACTCATGACGACTTTATAGTGCTGCCCCACTGGGACACCAGGCCACCAGCACCATGACCTGATATCCCACCCAGTGACATTATCCGGACACTAAGCCAACCAGTCCATGCCCTATCCTCATAATGCTGAATGCCAGGCTATGAAACGACAAGTATAAATTTGTAAGTCATTGGTCCAGGTCAAACAATGGCTCAAAATGACCCTGGACCACCCCCGGACAGGCCCGGTCCACCCCGGACCACCCCCAGAATAGCCGGATCACCCCCAGACCACCCCCGGATCAGGCCGGATCGCAAAATCCCCCAGACCGCCCCAGATGTTTTAAACATTTTAAAACATCCGGGGCCGAGCCCGAACAGTGCCGGATGAGCCACGGATCAGGGGGTGTCGGCACGGACGAGCCACAGATCACCCCGGATGGCGGTCCGGGGCTCATCCGGCCCCTGATCCGGGTATGTGTGACTGGGGCTTTAGGCTAAATAGCCGGCCGCCTACGCGGTCCTCAGAGGGGCGCCGCATTAACCTTTCAGGGGGGGGGGGTCACAAATTTATAATTTTTTTTATTTGGGAGGGGGAGGCGGGAATGGCCTAGGGCGAAAAATAGTATCGCACAGGCTGTGGTTCTTATTATGCGAGCCCAATGATGTATTTTGTTTTTTTGGGGAGGTGGGTTGTTTTTTGTTGATGGTGTATTTATGCTGCCCATAATGGTTAAGTCTAATGACTTGCTTTCGCCGCTAGACAGTAATAGTCTCATGGTTCCCCTTGTTTTATCAATTTCAGTTGTTGTGTAGATATATCGGTTTA
>JASIRB010002312.1:0-10954 GCA_030323885.1 Branchipolynoe longqiensis | reverse complement strand
TGTTTCATTTATTGAAGTTGTTAATCTTGACTGTTATGTACTATTTCTTAGAACATCAAATTGTTATCTGTACATCTGTTGTGGTTCAGGTGTTTTTGTGTGTGTTTTTAATTTGTTAAATTTTGTTTGTTTTCTCTCTTGCCTCATATCACCCATCTCATCTTCCATAAAATTCACAAATCACTTAATTTGATATGTAAATAGTTCTAAGCACCATCTGGGCTGGATTGTAGGGCATCATGACTGAGGTTGCATAAGTGACCTTGATGCTCTACAATTCCATGTATTAGCTTTCTTTTGCCCTTAATTAAAAAAAAAAAGAAAAAAAAAGTATTGATTACCAAGTCATTGCTTTTGGCTCAGGCCGAGTTGAAACCTGAGATTCAAATCTTGTAACATGCCACACAGGAAGGTAATGCCCAACTCAATCTTTGTTTTGTTTGTTTGTTGGTTTACGTCCTAGCAACATCTAAGGTCATATCAGGGAGGGTACCAATTGTGATAGTGGGCACTCATGGTGAATATTTAGTGCTGCCCCACTGGGAGACCAGGCCACCCTGCACCATGACCTGATAACCCACTCAGTCACATTATCCTGACACTGGGCCAACCTGTCCTTGCCATATCCTAATAATGCTGAGTGCCTGGCTAGGAAGTGACAAATATCAATTTTTAAATCATTGGTTAGACTCGACCAGGGTTCAAACCCACAAACCCATGGGTTCTGAACCCCCTATCTCCACAAACAGGAGACGGATGCGCAACTCATTCGGCCATCATTTCTGGTCCCCAACTCAATCAGCCATCGCATATATGTATTTACTTGCTACACCTGCTTTAAATACTGCCAGGCCAGTGATCATGTTGAACCTTTGCCGTTGCACATATACACCGATGACATTACTATGAAGCTACACCAGCAGCGAACGCGTTTACCTAATTGGTAGAGCACAGGTCCCGCATGCCGAAGATCAGGATTTGGGTTTCCGGGCGAGTCAACCCGATGACTTAAAAAATTGATACTTGTCGCTACCTGGCCTGATGCTCCACATTAATAGGATAGGACAAGGACTGGTTCGAACACTGTCAGGATAATGTGATTCTGTGGGATATCGGGTCATGGAGCCAGTGGCCTGATCTCCTAATGGGGTAGCACTATAAAGTTGCCAAGAGTGCACACCATCACACGTCAGTACCCATCCTGATATGACCATAGATATTGCTAGGACATAAAACAACAACAACAAAACTACAACAATGCTTTCACTATAGAACTGCACCACTGCACCAATACAGTACAGAACTGCATTGATGATGTTAGCATATGAGCCTAGACCTCCAAAATAGGGATGCTTGCTAGCAGTTATGGGGGGGGGGGGGTCAAATGCCCATTATAATTTTGTTAAAGCTATGTATCCCTGGCGTTCAATTCATAATGATAGCAATCAATATGGCATAGCTTGTTGATATTACAGCCTCTCAAAGTGACCACCCTCCTCATCAGCAAAACTTCAATGCTATAACAATTATATATTTGGCATGTAGACACACATGAGCTAAATAAAAGGCTGAAATATCATAATAGATATCATATTTGATTTTCAACATATAGTCATCCTAAATATTTTGAATACAGGATTATAGAACACATCTTACAAACCTGGCTCATCCTCCTCGATGTCCTCATACCCACTCACTGTCTGTGGTGGAAGACTGGTTTTCAAACGCCCTCTGGCCCCATATCTGTAGATTTGAGACATTTTAGCAGACACTACATGATCTGATGCGCTTACATGCCAGCAAATATAACACTGCCTGTGAAGCTGGTGATCTATCCAGTCAATCTCCAAAGTGCCCCCTTTGTTTTTGTATCTGATGGAGGGTTAAAGAAGACACATGCCCAATAACTTATAAACTTAGTTAAAGCTGATCTGGGTGGGAATGGTTAATGCTGGCATGTGTGGGAATGGTTAATGCCGGCATGTGTGGGAATGGTTAAAGCTGACATGTGTGTGGAAAGGTTAAAGCAGACCTGGAAAAGGTCAATGCTGACATGTGCGGGAACAATTAAATCAGGGCCTATATTTATGTGCCAATTTTTAACCAGACCGTTGTTAAAGGAGGGTGCCGGGTTATCTAACCCCGGGGTTCCAAATGTGTCACGGGGGATGTATGGGTCCAAAGCGCGCGTCGGTTAGCTAACGTTTCAGTTATTTATAGATTTGGGGAACCCCTGTGTGCGTATTTACATTCGTCGATTCGACACTATTAATATCTCTGCCAATGTGGCGGTAGCCTTAATAACGGGTCAAATTTAGGGTTAAATTGATAAAATTTCACTTATTGCGTATGTAATTCTGTTAAATATGACAGCATTCAATAGATTTGGGCCTAATATATTGCCGTCGATTCGGCGGTGACGGCGGCGGCCATTTCTATTTGACGTTGGACAGTATGGAAATCGATGTCGCTGCGGAGGCGGCGATTTGTTTACTTTACATTCGTCGATTCGACAATATGAATAACGCCGCCAATGCGGCGGCAGCATTAATAACGGTTCGAATTTAGGGTTAAATTGATAAAATGCGTATCTAATTCTGTTAAATATGGTCGCATTGAATAGATTTGGCCTGAGTTGGTGCCTAACCCCACCTTTAACCCTCCTTTCGCTTGGGGTTAGTGCAGGCAACTTTATGCTCGTCGAGTTAGTTTAACCCCGACACATACATACACAATTTTCGCCGCTAACCCGGGAAATCCGCACGGCGCAGGGTTACGACCGCTAACCAGGGCTCATACATATAGGCCCAGAATGGTGTGGGTGGGGCTAAAGCTGATATTTATGGAAATTGTTAAAGCAGCCTTGTCAGGGAAGGGCTAAAGCAGACATTTGTGGTAAGGTTTAAAGCTGGAGTGTGTGGACTGGGATAACGCTGACATGTTTGGGAAGGGTTAATGCTGACATGTTTGGGAAGAGTTAAAGCTGACATGTGTGGAAAGGGTTGAACTTAACTTGAAGCAGATAAGCGTGGGAAGGGTTAATTCTTACATATGTGGCAATGGTTAAGACTGACATGTGGGGAAGGGTTAAAGCTGACATGTTTGGGATGGGTTAATGCTGACAGGTGTGACAACAATTAAAGCTGATATGTGTGTGAATGGTTAAAGCGGACATGTGTGGGAATGATTAAAGCAGACATGTGTGGGAAGGGATAAGGTTGACATGTATGGGAAAGGTTAAAGATGAAATTTATAGGAAGGGGTCAAAGCTGACATATTTAGAAAGGGCTATAGCTGACATGTGTGGGAATGATTCAATCTGACATGCGTGGGAATGGTTAAAGCTGAAATTTGTGGGAAGGGGTACTGCTGATGTGTTTGGCAAGAATTAAAGCTGACATGTGTGGGGAGGGTTAAAGCTGACATGTGTGGGGAGGGTTAAAGCAGACATGTGTGTGAATGGCTACATCTGACATGTGCGGGAATGGTTAAAGCTGACATGTGTGGGAATGGTTAAACCTGACATGTGTGGGAATTTGTAGGGCTAACATTTGGGGGGATGGTTAAAGCTGACATGTTTGGGAATGTTAAAGCTGTCATATGTGACAATGATTAAAGCTGACATGTGTGGGCAATCATAAAGCTGACATGTGTGGGAATGGTTAAAGCTGACATGTGTGGGGAGGGTTAAAGCAGACATGTGGGGGAATGTCTACATCTGACATGTGCAGGAATTGTTAAAGCTGATATGTGTGGGAATGGTTAAACCTGACATGTGTGGGAATTTGTAGGGCTAACATTTGTGGGGATGGTTAAAGCTGACAGGTTTGGGAATGTTAAAGCTGTCATATTTGACACCGATTAAACTGACATGTGTGGGCAATGGTAAAGCTGACATGTGTGGGGATGGTTAAAGCTGACATGTGTGGGAATGGTATCACCAACTTCTTTGGAAAGGGTTAAAGCTGACATGTGGGAATGGCTAAAGCTGACATTTGTTGGAAAGGTGAAAACTGACATGTGTGGGGAGGGTTAAATCTGAGATGTTTGGCAACTATTATAACTGGCATGCGTGGGAATTGTTAAAACTGACCTGTTTGGGAAGGGTTAACTCTGACATGTGTCGGAATGGTTAAATCTGACATGTGTCGGAATGGTTAAATCTGACATGTGTGGGAATGGTTAAAGCTTACATGTGTTGGAACGGTTAGAGCTGATGTGTGAGAAGGGTTCCTGTTGACATGTATGGATATCGTGACTTGTGTGACAAGGGTTAAAGCTGACTTGTGTGGGAAGGGTCTGCGTGCGCACCCTTGCCACCCTTTGTCCCTCCTCCCTTCCGCCTTCTCTCTGTCCTCCCCCCCCCCTCCCTCTGAGCCTCCATATCATTAGTATTCCTTTCTTTATTGGCTAATATTATAACAATTGTCAGATAGTAAGTAATAATTGCTTCGTTAGCTATACTAATAGTATGTCCCTTAACAACCCTATCAATGTTGACACTAACGGCACCAATACTGTCAGCATGCAACTACATGTATGTTGTCACGCTACAACTGCATCAATGCTGTCACTACAAATTTGTAGATTTGCACCAATGCTGTCAGTACAAATCTGAATCAATGTTGTCACTATAGAACTGCTATAAAATTCAACTCGGACGCCCTAAAGTGGGTCACAGAGCCGTCTGTCGGATTAGTTCTTGAGGCAGTTGTCCACAGTTGTCCACAGTTGTCCACAGACACACAGACAGATAACATACACATCTTCAGCATCAGGAATCTACTTACAAATCCATTTTTGTGCTGACATGCACAAGGACATGCGCATTACTGTGAGCTAGCATTTCCCTTTGTAATCTACAGAGACTCTTAAAGGGGCAGCAACATGACCAACACATTGAGTATTAACACTTGTTAGGATAGTTTCTTCGTTGTTATTTTATGTCCTAGCAACATCTAAGGTCATATCAGGGTGCATACGGACTTGTGTAGAGTGCGCACCCATGGTAGGTTTATAGTGCTGCCCCACTGCAAGACTGGACTGCCAGAACCATGACCCAAAGTCCCACTTAGTCCCATTCTCCCGATATTGTGCTAAAACCAATCCTTGTCCTATCCTAGTAATGCCAAGCACCAGGATAGGTAGTGAAAAGTATACATTGTATAGGTCATTGATTTGAATCGACCAGGATTCAAACACCCAAACTTCCTCCTCGGGAGTATGTGTTCTACTGATTCCGTCACCGCATCCAGTTAAGTTATTGTTAGGCTTGAATAGGACTATTGAGAGTTTGTTTATTTTAATGTGACTTATTCCGTGGAAGATTGTTCAAGGTTGAGTGTATCTCTGTTCAACCTGGCCGTAATCGATTAACATGACCTGGGCCACTCGGGTAACCCGAGTCGTCAGAATTTCAAATCGAACACCGCGAGTGGAGTCGAGAAATACACGTGCCATGTGCAAAACGACCCGACCCCAGTAACCCACCTCTTGGCTTGGGTTTGTTAGGGGCGATGACGTCACATCTGTGCTGGTACCTGTAGGATAACAGCTACAAGTAAAGGTCCTACGTGTTGGTTTAATGCTTTTTTTTTTAATAACCCAGATTGTCAGCATGTACAATCATAACATACTTTAAATCCTATTTTGCTGTACTTATATCGATTAGTGAAAAAAATTATTAAGTTTTAGATTAAGCCACCATTTTGTCCACCTGGAGTGTATTCGTATATTCAACCCGAGTCTGTAGGATGTGCACATGCGCCAAAAAGTGGCTTGGGTGACCCGAGTTGATAAATCGATTACGCCCCCTGTGATTATTAGGGTTCTTCAGCCTGAATGAGATTTCCCAGTTGTTAGATTGTCACCGACCAAGGGATACATATCATGACTGGATACTAGTCTGACATAGTTACCTCCCTGTATATGTTTCTTTTTTTTCTTATCTTGTTCTTCACCTGTCATTCATGTAACAATGTTTTGCTTATTTCCCTGTAATTGTCTATCTATGTTGTTGTAGATTTGTTTACTGTGTAGCGCCAATTGTCATTAGGGTTGGAAGACCAGTGCATTAGCACTGACAACATGTTATTCAGAGGAATATAAACACTTCAACAAAAACACAATAAAAATAGCCTGCCCCTAAATATTTGAACAGAAACAAACAGTAGACTGATGGATCACTAATTATAGAGAAAACTAAAACTAAATATTCACTCAGCACTCACCTTTGAGTGTGTCTCAGCCTACCCATCAACATATTTAAACAATAACTATTTATATGGTTATAGGGTGTGTTGTTGTTTTACGTCCTAGCAACATCTAAGGTCATATCAGGACGGGTACCGACTTCTGACAGTTCACATTCGAGGTGACTTTATAGTGCTGCCCCACTGGGAGACCAGGCTGCCAGCACCATCACATGATATCCCACTCAGTCACATTATCCTGACACTGAGCCAACCAGTCCTTGCCCTATCCTAATAATGCAGAGCGCCTGTCTAGGAAGCGACAAGTATCAATTTTAAGTCATCGGTTTGAGTTGACCAGTGTTCGAACCCACGATCCCACAGTCTACGATTGATGATGGTGAAGTGCAGGTAAAACTATACTATTCACAACATTGTACCACACATGCACAGACATACAAATTAAAAGTAATATTCTAGTGTGGGTGGATATAAATGAAGAGTTCAGGCGCAAAACCCTGTAAACGCCAATCCAAAAATTGAATTAAAATACAAGATTTATACCTGAAAATAATTTTCATTAATTCCTCTTTTGTTGTGGTGATATGAATGTGGAGCAATGAGCAAACACGTAGAAATGTGAAAACATCATGCATTTGAAGGTTTGATTCCAATGGTTATCCTAATTTTTGGATTGTTGTTTACAGTGTTTTGTGCCTGAACTCTTTAAATATCAGGCATCAGCCAGCTAACAAAAAAACGTCACTCTGACGTAGGTATAACATTATTGAATGTTACAATACATTATAAAAAATGTCATTTAAACGTTATTTGTGTGGAGTAAATAGCGTTATATTATGTTATTTTATAACGTTATCGTTTAACATTTTTTAACGTCAATAGGACGTTTTTTTTAATAACATTAGAGAACTCTTTTAACCCCCTTTGAGTGATTTAATGACAATTTTGTAGAGAAATCAAGACCTAACTTGTACCTAGAGAACTGAAAGCACCACAAAGCATGGCACTTTAGGAGTAAACTCCAATTAATAAAACTCTGTTTAATATCATAGAGATGCATGCACCTCATATCAGATATTAAGATCATAAGACACTAATCTTGGCTAAAAAGTTAAGCTAAGAGGTGATGCCTGCTGTATAAAACCCAGCACTCCTCACTAAAACACTTTTGCAATGAAAATGGTGTTTCATGATCACTGGCAGGCATTTGAAACTTCTGACTCTCTACTGACCACCCATGGCCTGATGTCGGGCACCCACGGTGTAAAATCTAAAGTTTTTTTTTTGTTTTTTTTTTTAAATTTAAATTTCTTTTTTAAATTTAAATTTCTTTTTTAAATTTAATTTTTTTTTAAATTTAAATTTCTTTTTTTAATTTAAATTTCTTTTTTTAATTTAAATTTCTTTTTAAAATTTAAATTTCTTTTTTAAATTTAAATTTCTTAAAAAAATCTTACCTCAGTAATTTGGTTGCTTTCAAAGCAGGTCAGTGTAGAGTCCGCCAGTGCTCATTAAACACCATTTTCATTGTCCATGTTAGCCCTAACATGGGTAATTCGCAGCGGGACGTGGGTTGGTAGACCTCTCAAGCTTCACAACGACCGCACCGCCACCTGTCGATTTACGAATGAACTACCTTCTACTCGGATCGCCCCTAGCTTGACTCCACTTCTACTCCAGTGCCCAACCCTGCTGCCACCTATCGTTTTAACATTGCATCATACGAAACCATGCTGGCAACACGCACAAGACCCACCATCAGTCGCCGCTTGGATACGAACCCGACCACTACAACTGGACGGATTCAGCCGCCGCCCACCCCTCAACTAGAAAGGGACAGTAGATGGCAGGCGTTCAATAACTGCAGTGATGGTGTCAAAACCTGCTGGTCAATCAGGTGGACGGAGAGATATGAACAACCCGCCCACCCAAATATGGGTCCAATCCACAGAAGACAGGACATGGGGGAGCAGAATGGCTTGTTGTTCAAATACAATAGAAACATTGCAACTAACTCAATATCTCTGACAATGCGTCTAGTGTTTGCTGGGGCTTTATGCCTTAGCAACTTCTAAGATCATATCAGGACTGGAATGTCGAATCAGATTCTAGATTTAGACATTACCAAGTGGGTGTCCTCTGCTATAAGGGTTCACTTGAATTAGATTGTTTGTTTGTTGTTATTTTACATCCTAGCAACATCTAAGGTCATATCAGGACGGGTAGCGTCTTGTGACAGTGCGCACTCATGGAGACTTTATAGTGAAAGATATCAGGTCTGCGACATAATCGCACAGGAAGCCATGGAAACAAAGATCGAGATAACGATTTCGGGAAATTACAAAGTGTACATTTCGTTGTTATGATTTCTGAAATTAAACTGTTAAAGTGGATTTCTGAAATCAAAATAGAATTAAAGTTGCACACCCCATTGAAGTAGAATTTCTGTCTCGTTGTATAGATAATTAAATCGATGTAATCTAGTTTATATTATATTAAAAGAATTGTTATTAGGATAACTAACCTTTTTTTTAGATACCTCAAGTGAAAATATGAACTATTACTCTACTATATGCACAGTGAAATTCTGAACACCAATCTCCAGACGGGATGGTCGAATGCACTGAGCGTCCATCTCCCGTGTTGGTCGATCGAGGGACTCGAACCCATGAATTTGAACCCTGGTCGAGTCAAACCAATGACTTCAACATTGAAACTGAGCACTTCCTAGCCAGGCGTTCAGCATTATTAGGATAGGGCAAGGACTGGTTGACTCAGTGTCAGGGTAATGTGACTGAGTGGGATATCAGGTCATGGTGCTGGTGGCATGGTCTCCCAGTGGGGAAGCACTATAAAGTCGTCATGAGTGCACACTGTCACAAATCAGTACCCGTCCTGATATGACCTCATATGTTGTTAGGACGTAAAACAACAAAGGAACAATATGACCTTAGATGTTGCCAGGACATAAAACTCCAACAACCAACCAAGCAATGGCTTCACCCTGACACATTGTATTGAATTTACTTAATAGTCCTTGTAGAGAAAGTTGGTTAAGAGAAAGTTTGGCTTCGACAATGTTAGGGTTTCATTGGATTATGTAGCTTTAAATGTGATCCTTGTAAGTTGGAATTTTGCCCGCAAAGTGGCGCCAGAACTACCATTATAGGCTCTGACCGACTGTTTGCCTCTTTTCTTTTTTTTTGGTCCATTAGTTGTTTAAGCAGGGGAAATGTCAGTCATAGATGATTGGTCTTCCTCATTCCACTGCTGGTCGATAGAAAGCCCGAGCCTACACTTTTACCGACCCAAGGGATTTTTAACCTCCCACACCACATAGACATGGTATGAGAGCGACCGGCCTTTGATGACGCTGTAAGTTATACACAGCGGTGGAAATCCAAATTGGCAGAGCTGGGGACACGGGGAATCGAACCGCCGACCCTCAGATTAGGAGTCTGACCTAGTAAAAAGTCAGACACTTTAACCACTCCGCCACAGAGAACAATGTTCCTTCTGCGTGTAGAAAGCATTCTTCGATTTATCAGACCTGCCTGTCGAACAAGGCTAACATGGCATGACAATGTAGAGCAACATATCCCAGCACAACGCAATGCAATGAATGATGTGTGATGCATCGGAAAGCAACACAGGATGAGACCCTGCAATGCAATACGACGCACCGCAACACAACGCGTCACAAGGCAACGCGGCGCGACGCACCCCGACGCACCCCGACACACCACGCTGTACTGCAATGCAACGCACCTCTTCGCAACACACTGCTCTGCAGCACAACTCATTACGATGCAGTGTGGCGCAGTACGACGGCGCAGTACGACGACACATCGCGACACACCGCGACGCACCGCGACGCACCGCGCTGTACTGCAATGCAACGCACCTCATCGCAACACAGTGCTATGCAACACAACTCATTACGACGCGTTACAACGTGTTCCAAGGCAACGCGGCGCGACGCACCCAGACGCACCCCGATGCACCCAGACCCACCGCGCTGTACTGCAATGCAACGCACCTCATCGCAACACAGTGCTATGCAACACGACTCATTACGACGCGTTACAACGTGTTCCAAGGCGACGCGGCGCGACGCACCCAGACGCACCCCGATGCACCCAGACCCACCGCGCTGTACTGCAATGCAACGCACCTCATCACAACACAGTGCTATGCAGCAAGACGCATTACGACGCAGTTCAACGCACTACGACGTATTATGACGCACCCCGACGCACTGTAAAGCACCATTTAAAGCAGTGCCTCGCAATGCACCCCACATCTCACCAATGCGCAACATTGCAAACATAATTAGATATCACATCAACAGGAGCCTAATAGCAGAGTATATATATGAGCGATAATATACCATAAGTGAGGGACCAGACAGGATGGCCGAATGAGTTAGAGCGTCCGTCTCCCGTGCTGGTAGATCGTGGGGTCATGGGTTCGAGTCCCGGTCGAGTCAAACCAATGACTTTAAAATTGATACGTGTCGCTTCCTAGCCAGGCGCTCGGCATTATTAGAATAGGGCAAGGACTGGTGTGCTCAATGTCAGGATAATGTGACTGAGTGGGATACCAGGTCATGGTGCCGGCGGCCTGGTTTCCCAGTGGGACAGCACTATAAAGTTGCCATAAGTGCACACTGTCACAAGTCGGTACCCGTCCTGCTATGACCTTAGATGTTGCTAGGATGTAAAACAACAACAAACAAACCA
>JASIRB010002248.1:0-10952 GCA_030323885.1 Branchipolynoe longqiensis | reverse complement strand
GGGAAGAGAGGGAGGAGACAGGAGGAGACGGGAGGAGAGGGAGGAGATGGGTGGAGAGAGGAGGAGACGGGAGGAGATGGGAGGAGACGGGATAAGATGGGAGGACATGGGAGGAGAGGGAGGAGAGGAGAGGGAGGAGAGGAGAGGAGAGGAGAGGAGAGGAGAGCAGAGCAGAGCAGAGGAGAGCAGAGCAGAGCAGAGCAGAGCAGAGCAGAGCAGAGCAGAGCAGAGCATAGCAGAGCAGAGCAGAGCAGAGCAGAGCAGAGCAGAGCAGAGCAGAGCAGAGCAGAGCAGAGCAGAGCAGAGCAGAGCAGAGCAGAGCAGAGCAGAGCAGAGCAGAGCAGAGCAGAGCAGAGCAGAGCAGAGCAGAGCAGAGCAGAGGGGAGGAGAGGGAGATGAGGGATGAGAGGGATGAGCGGGAGGAGAGGGATGAGACGGGAGGAGGGGTAGGCGAAGGAGGAGTGGGGAGGAGAGGTGAGGGGAGGGGTGAGAGGGGAGAAAGGGGAGGAGAGGTGGACCGTTTGTAATGCTGATAGCTAATGTCGTGGGTAGAAGCTCATTGCGCATGTGCCGAAAAGGGTATTTATTTTAATGGGTTAGTGTATGGAGTAATTATGTGGAGTATTAATGTATAGTATAGTTATACGAGTCTTACCTTGGTACAGATGATGGATAACTGTTGTTTTACCGAGGTATAAGCCTCGGATAGATGTGGGCTAGGGAGAGGTAAGCACGTCCGGTACCAGCAATCTTAACCTACTTATTGAGGATAAAAATGACTTTCAAACAATGGATACTATTACTTTACCGAAAAGGTACACCAACGGAATAGATGTGGCAGGGTGTGGCGGGAGGGCCCTAGCCCACATCTATCCGAGGCTTATACCTCGGTAAAACAACAGTTATCCATCATCTGTACCAAGGTAAGACTCGTATAACTATACTATTTTACCTCGGTAAACAGCCTCAGGCTAGCCTCAGGCTAGGGAGACCTTTACATAATTCATTTTTATCCTTAATATCATTCTTTCTTATTATTATAACATTCTAAATTTTTGTTCTCACCTATTCTTGTTAGTTGGCGAGAAGACGCTTTGCAACGCCGGTAGGCTTTTCTAGTCGTTTATTATAATGTTTTGCAAACGACTTAGCCGTCTTCCAGCCTGCATGCGCTAGTATTCTTTTCACAGAAATACCAAGCACCCGTGCCTTGGAGACCATGGCTCCTCTAGTTGAGTGGGAAGAGTATTTACTCGTATCCACTCCAGCCAATTTCAACACCGTAATTGTCCATCTGGCAAGTGTGTCTCGTGAAATCGCCTTATGTGGCTTTATAAAGCTCACTAATAGTTGTTGTGATGCACGTAAATCCTTTGTCTTGTATATATAAGCCCGTATGGCCGACACAACACATAATTTCCGATCATTCGGAAAACAGTCTAAGTGAACCGTTGATAAAGGGTCACCTAACGTGTTCGATTTAAGCAATTTTTCTAAATCAAACGTAGCTTGTTGCTTGTCTATTTCTAATCCAGTTAAGGATAAAGCAACAATCGTCTGTCCTCTGTGTCCGGTTACTAACAATAACAGGACCGCGACCTTAAAACCTAACTGTTTTATATCTAACCACGAGTTGTGAGGCCAAGCCTGAAACAACTTAAATACTATAGAAACATCCCAAAACCGACTATACTTTGGTTTTGGAGGATTCCTTTGATAAATTGAACGAAGTAAATAACAAATAACATAATGTTTTCCAACTGTTTCGCCATCAATTCTAGGTAATATAATTGATAACGCACACCTCGCCGCATTAATCGATCCAAAGGAAAGTCCTTCATCCTCTAGAGAACGAAGAAACCGAGCTACTTGTGAAATCTTTGGATTTGTTGGCTTAACTTTCATTAACAAACAATGTACACCCCATTTCTTTAAATAGGTTGTATACATTTTGACAGTTCCTGGCCTCCAGGCATCCGATACTATCCTATCCTCAGTAATTCTGTCCAATCCAAATTGCTGTAGCTGCTTCCTTAGAAAAGGAATGCCAATAGGGGCGTCGTTGACACGTCGCCGTGAACCACTAGCGGTCCGTGGTGCGTCAGATTCCCGAGTTTTCTTGGGAATCGTATACGATCTTTTGCCAGTTGTGAAACTGCTGGCAGCCAAGGTTGCGTGTCCCAATCGGGCACCACCAGTATCGCATGTGTCCCTTCCAAGCCGATTTTTCTCACTACTCGGCTGATAATGCTAAATGGTGGGAAAATATAAAAATAATTATTTTCCCAGGTAATAGCAAACGCATCTACTTTCCAAGCATCCGGTTCAGGATGCCAAGAAACATAACAGGGTAACTTGTTATTATTTCGTGATGCAAATAAGTCAACTTCAGGTGTACCCCATTTTTCACAAACGAAGTTAAACAAAGGTGTAGAGAGAGACCACTCTAAATGGTCATGGAAATTTCTACTTTTATAATCTGCAAGTGTATTTTGTGACCCTGGAATATGCGCTACAGTCAGCCAGACTTGTTGAGCCTGTGCCCAGTTCCAAATCAGTTTAGATAACTGATTGCAAGACTTTGATTTGGTTCCACCCATGTTACGAATATATGCCATGGCAGTAGTATTATCAGTTAGTATTCTAACCTGTGATTTATTTATCTTTACTAAACTACGTAAGCCCAGATAAATAGCACGCAATTCTAGTGCATTAATATAGTCTGATTTTTCATCATCAAGCCATCTACCTCCTGTTGTGACCCCATCTCGATGAGCTCCCCAACCTTCAGTAGTAATTACTGTATTAGGTTCCGCCATGCGGATTGGATTTGGTGAACTTGCTATATGTTGCATCCACCATCCAATATCCTGTAACCCTTCTTGCGAAATAAACATCTTTCGCTCAAAATTGCCTTTAGTTCGTGTTAACGCTAAATTTTTATCTATTTCTAGCGACTTAATATGGGCCTTCCCATATAACACAGCAGGTGCATATGAGGTCATTATGCCAATAAGAACAGCAACCTGTCTAATTTTTGGCTTTGATAACTTAATAAGCTGAGTCGCTGTAGTCATAAACTTAATTAGTTTTTGTTCTGTTATCGACACTGTAAGGGACTGTGTATCCAGAATAAACCCTAAACATTTGAGTTGTTTTGTTGGTTTAAACACTGACTTTTGTTGATGTACATAAAACCCCAATTTAGTGAGTAATGCACATAAATCCAAAACTGCATTCACACAACCAATTTGTGTTGATGCTATAATAAAAGAATCATCTATGTATGGAAACATTATGTGACCCTTCCTCGCCATTACCGAGAAAACAGGTTTAAGCAATTTAGTAAATAAACGTGGCGCACAAGCTAAGCCATTCGGCATGCAGGTAAACTCATAGAGTTGGTTATCCCAAATAAATCGAAGAAATTTTCGGTATTGTTCCATTATGGGAAGCGTATAATATGCATCCTGTAAATCAACACTAGCCATCCACGCATCTGGTGTAATCAGATCTCGTGCCGTATCTAGAGAGAACATTTTAAAATGTCGATATTCCACCCTTTTATTAAGGATTGTTAAATCCAGGATCATTCGAACATCACCATTAGGCTTCGGTCTCGAGAAAATGTTTGAAATAAACTGTCCTGAACAGTGTGTCACTTTTTGTATAATTCCTTTCTCAAAGAATTTATGTACCTGTTTAGTTAGTGCGTCTCGTTCAACTGGTTGAATGTTATATGGAAAAGGTATTATACTTTGTACAGGAATTTGTGTAAAGGGAATTTGAACACCCCTAACTATTTCTATAATTTCTTGGTCACTAGTAATTTTGTGCCACTCAGAAATATGATTACTAATATTACCAGCCACAAAGTTGCTTACAGTTTGTGTGTTTTTAGAGGCTGCAGGGACTTGTAAAGTTTGTGTTTGGACCTCTACTTGGACCCGCCCCTGGGGAAAGGTCTCGACGAGTTGAACCCTCGGCCTATTGGCCGTGCGGTGTTGTCGGTCCAGCCTGGGCGAGCGCCCCGGCCCCGAAACCCTTGACCGAAGTTTGAACTCGGTCTGGTTCCTCTGGTGAACCGTCGTGGACGAAAATCCCCTCGTGACTTTTTGAAACGAGGAGCTTCCTGTTTCTTCTTGCCATCCATGTTTTTGCCACTCTTGGCTGCAGTCTCTACCTCTTTATAGAGGTATTGTAGTTGACCGCCAAACATCTTGGTGTTATCTAAAGGTTTCCCTTTAACCGGCTCTGGAGCAAGATAAAGCGTAAACTCCTTCCCCTCATTATCGGTAACCTTCTTAGAGCGAGCCACTTGGAAACTGACTTGAAGACATTTTCATATCTTCGAAACGACAGGTAATTACCTGCCGCCGCTAGCACTGCAATGCCTTTGTCCATTGTCTTAGCCAAAGACGAGAACTTATTTTCACTCTGCATCCTATTAGCCACAGGAACAATAGCTGTTAGGGTAGCCAACACTGCCTTATGCACTGTGTGCAACACATCCTCAAACTTCTTACGGTCATCCGTCATATTGACATCCCGATCCATTTCTTTAATGATGGAGTTGGGAACACCCTTTATGCCTGTTAACTCATCTCCTAACTTGGAGATAACCTCCGCCGGTTTGAACGTGCGAAAATGACCATTCACGGTCTCGCGCATAAGCGTAGTGGTTTTAACCCGCTTAGCCTTTGGCTTCTCCACCTTCTTAGCCACTTTAGTGCCAATGTCCGCATAGACCCCTTCATATATGGTGTCTGAGTCTGATTCCGTAGAAGTAGACTCAGTGGACGAATCAGAAGAAGAATATTTCCTCTTCCTCTTCTTCTTTTTGGACTTAGTCTTCCGCTTTTTGCGAAAACCAGTCTCTGCCCGCTCCTTGGTGAATTCATCACCCGAAGAAATCACCTGTTTCTTCTTCTTCCTCCGTTTAGGAGAAGGAGGAGGAGGAGCCTTAAGCTCCACCGCCGAGTCTGTGTCCAAGAAATCCTCAAACGAATCCTCTTGGACACTCGGCCTACGCCGCTTCCGAGACACAGGCGATTTGGCAGTCAAGATGTGGCTTTCCAATCTTGCAAAGCGAGCCTCCCAATCTGGAGGCGCAGGCACATCAGGCACTGCGTCCTCGTCCGGGTCGGAGAGGATATGCGCCCGGGGCTGTGTCGACGGCCCTGCCGACAACACAGGTGAGGAGTCGTACTCCTCGTCCACTCCACTCGGAACACGCCCCTCGGCTGCTGCTGCACCGCGCTTACTCCGCTTCGTGGCCATCGGGAGCTGAAACAAAAATTTTTGGTCAGTCCCGGTATATATATATGTCACAATATGGTTGTTTCAAACTCATTTGGACATCTATTGGTGTTAAAGAACGTGTTTATACCGTTATAACACAGGCGTAATAAGCTAAATTTGTGCGTGGGTTGTGGGTCAAGCCCAAACCTTACGCGGGGTCGGGACCAGTGTATCGGCCCGCCCATCCCTCTGTTCCGCACACTTCTCCCACCTGTGACTACTACGTCAACAAGTTGGAGAAAATGCTACGAAACTCGGAGAAACGCCTGAAAAAGTTTTGTCTAGGGGAGTCTATAAAAGAAACCCAGGAGCATCTCCAACATTACTCTCTATTAGAGTACGAGAGAATTTCCACATGAGATAGGGCGAAACCCACATCTCTACCCATAGTCACACGGTGACCCGGGTGTTGACATAACCGCTAATGACCGGTTTGGTTCCTTCGAGAAACCCACTCGAGTGTTCTATCCTTGGTTGTTTATAACCAAATAACTCGTCCAAATTGGACCAACGAAAGTCTAAACTTTCCATATTGATGCTCTAATGCATCATAATTAAGCTAACCACAGTTTTTATTATACTTACTGCGTATTTGCTTGTATGTAGACTAATTTTGCCGGAGCAACCCAACGACACGTTATCCAGTCGTGAGTTGTATATGCTAATTGCTGGTACCGGACGTGCTTACCTCTCTCCCTAGCCTGAGGCTAGCCTGAGGCTGTTTACCGAGGTAAAATACATATATATAACTATAAATGCAAAGCTATGTATTTAAGTATACATAAATATACAATTATGTAGACATATATTCATAATTGCATCTATCTATTAATGTGTATGCATATATATATATATATATATATATATATATATATATATATATATATATATAAATGTATATATGAAAATAAATGTGCATATATATGTATGGCAGTACAGTGAGTGGCTCTTACAGTCTGAAGTGGGTGCTGGCGCCACCATCGGAGCTGAGGTTGACTAGGCTGGAGCAGCAGATGACTAGTCCAGACTCCAGCACTCGATGACTGAAAGGAGTGCTGGGAACCAAGGGATATTCCAGGTTATTATACTTATATAATTCTTATACAGCATTTTTTTTTTTTTTAAATTTATTTAGATACATATACTCACGAGTAGTCAATGAGAAGTTTAGGAAAGTCGGACACTGCCCGGTCACAGTGCTGCCCCCTGGTGAGTCATCCCAGCACGAGAAGCCATCCCAAATGCGCGGGCAGAGCAGCACTTCCGGTTCGCGTCTGGGCATGCGCCGCTGCCTAGTGCAGCACTCTGCCGCCGCATGACAGCACTGCGTCCACTGGTCGCAGCGGTCCTGGTTCGGCAGCGTCCCGCAGACCGCCGCCACCGCCGTGGAGTTTCCCACATCCGGGTAGTAGAGCATTGCCCCACTTCCGTTTCCGCCCGGTAATAGGAGCAGCGCTTCGTTCTCCCCCAGGGGGCGCCCTTGTAGCATGGGGAACAGGTACAGGTAGCAGTACACACAGGCGCGGCGACTGAAGGCTTCCGGGTCGAGCGGTAATAGGCCCGGTCCGGTGCATGTGGACGCCTGAAACAGACACCAAGGGGCTTTGTCAAGTGTTTGGACGGCAAGGGCGTGATTGAATCATGCTTGTTATTGTGTTATAACACGGGAGGACCAGGCCAACAGCATCATGACCTAATATCCCACCCAGTCACATTATCCTGACACTGAGCCAACCAGTCCTTGCCCTATCCTAATAATGCCAAGTGTCTGGCTAGGAAGCGACAAATATCAATTTTTAAGTCATTGGTTTAACTCAACCAGGAATCGAACTCCCGACCTTCCGCATAGGAGGCCCGCGCTCTACCGATTCGACCACCGCATCCGGTCTGTACCGAAGGAGATAAGTAGAACAGACTGTCAGATCACTGCGGAGCTGGAGGACAAAGCGGAATAAACATTGTTCACCTGGAGTCGGACCGCAGAGAGGGAGCCTCATGCTCCGGTCACATACACGTTAGTGAACGTAGTTGAACGTAGGTGAACGTAGTGGAAGCTAACATGGGTCAAACATGGTGTAAGTAAGTTAAACTACTTTGAAATATGTTAAGGTACGGCAGGTGTTGGTATGGATAAATACGTTACAGTAAGGATAAATACGTTATGGTATGGATAAATACATTACAGTATGGATAAATATGTTACGGGCCGGATATAAATACATTATGGCACGGATGCTGGTACGTCCAACTACGTATAACTACATTTAACTACGTTAGCCTCCACTATGTTCACCTAGGTCCACTAACGGCTATGTGACCAGGGCTTCGTCCAAGTATGCTAGAGCACACTAGGTTATACTAGAGTATGCTAGTGTATGCTAGAGTATGCTATAGAGTATGTTACCATCACGGATGCAATTTCAGCCCTAACGTAGCGCTCTTTTGAACATGGCCAAAAATTAAATCGGAACTCACGGCCCACCCACATTATTACCAAGGAGAAGTATGGATGCCGGTATGTTGAACTACATTGAACTATGTCGAACTACATTGAACTACTTTGAACTACAATAGCCTCCACTACGTTCAACTACGTCCAATAACGGCCTTGAGACGCACCTTCCCGGGCATGCACAGGTGCACTGCTTAGCACTCGCTCGGAAGGAGAGGCTCGGAAGTTTTGAGAGATATGTGTATATGCGAATATATTAATGTACTTGCATATATATAGGCATATAGGTGTATAGGTACACATGTGTGTGTATATGCAAATATGCGTACATGAGTATATATATGTACTTATGTACGCATATGTATGTATGCATGTAGATATGTATCTATGTGTATATGTATATATGTATAATGAATAAATAAATGCTTAACGGCATATCAGCAACAAATTCAGTGTACTGATGAATGAAGAAACTCCTCAGAGAGAGTATAACAACATTGAAATGGAATGGGAAGCTCTCAGAGAAAGCATGGTCAAGTCAGCAGAGGAGGTGTTACCAAATAAAAAACGAGAGACAAAGCAATCATGGATGACGCAAACCATACTAGAAAAGATGGCAGAAAGGAAGAAAGTGAAAACCACTGATCCACCTAAATACAAACACCTGAAGAATGAAATAGAAGATGAATGCAAAAAAGCTAAAGATGAATGGTGGAATAAGAAGTGTGAAGTAGTGGAACAACTTGAGTCTCAACATCGTTCAAGAGAGATGCACAAGAAAGTGAAAGAGATAACAGGTCAAGGATACAGACAGAGAAGCAGTAAATGTATCAAGAACAAAGACGGCAAAATGCTCTTTGAAGAAGATGAAATAAAGTCCAGATGGGAAGAATATGTAAACGAACTATACAATGATGACAGAGGGAACCCACCCACAATTGAGAAAGAAGATGGGAATATTATATTAGTATCAGAGGTTGAGAAGGCTATCAATGATCTAAAGGCAGGTAAGGCTCCTGGAAGTGACCAGATAACATCAGAAATGATAAAAGGACTAGATGAAGTGGGGATTCAAATCATTCATAAGCTAGTAACTGACATCTATGAGACTGGATTTATACCATTGAATATGAATGAATCCATATTTGTACGACTCCCAAAGAAGCTAAAACCAACATTGTGTACTGAGTACAGAACACTAAGCCTGATGAGTCATATGTTGAAGATGATCCTGAAAATAATTTTACTGAGAAACAGACAGAAAATTGAAGAACAAATCAGTAACGTACAAAGTGGGTTTATATCTGGAAGAGGTACACGTGAAGGGATTTTCAATATGAGAATGATTTGTGAACGTTATTGTGAAGTGAACCAGGATGTTTATGCCTGCTTTATTGACTATGAGAAGGCCTTCGACCGAGTCAATCATGAACTGTTAATCAAATGTTTACAAGATATTGGTGTCAATGGCAAAGACATTAAACTAATTGTGAACTTATACTGGACACAACGTGCATTTATAAAAATGGAGCAGGGCCTATCGGATGAAGTTATGATTAAACGAGGAGTTCGACAGGGGTGTGTATTGTCACCATGTCTATTTAACCTGTACACAGAGATGATTTTCAGACACATTGAAGATTGCAAGGGAGTGACAATAGGTGGCATGAACGTCAACAATCTTAGATATGCCGATGACAGTGTAATACTAGCAGACAGTGAGAAAAACCTACAAGATATAGTGAATAGAATCAATAAAGCTGGAATACTATTCAACATGAAGATGAATGCCAGGAAGACCAAAACAATGGTTATAAGTAAAAAGACAGATAAACCAAATGTCAATATAACCATAGATGGCACAAACATAGAACAAGTATCCGAATTCATATATCTCGGACAAAAGATTACAAATGATGGGAGATGTGAGGAAGAAATTAAAAGAAGGATAACAATAGCCCGAACAACATTCTCCAAAATGTATAGAGTGTTAACATCAAGTAAGATATTAATACAAACAAGGAAGCGTATTCTTCAGTGTTATGTGTGGTCTACTCTAATGTATGGGGCAGAGACATGGACAATCTCTAAGAAAATGTACAAACGTTTAGCAGCATTTGAGATGTGGACTTATCGAAGGATGATGAAAATATCATGGACAAAGAAGATCACCAACAAAGAAGTTCTCAGAAAAATTAAAAATAAGAAAAGCTTGTTTGCCACTATACAGACAAAGAAACTTATTTATTTTGGCCACATCATTCGTCAGAGTTCAATATACCGTACATTGTTGGAAGGGAAGGTGAATGGCAGCAGAGGGAGAGGGAGACCAAGAACATCATGGTTTACAAATATTTCACAGTGGACAGGCTTGAATTATTCACAGTCTATCAGAACAGCACAACATCGGGACAAGTGGAGAACCATTGCATCCAACCCTCGACTAGAGGATGGAACTATTGATTGATTGATGAAGGGCCATACAAAATATATGCTCAAAACTTGCTCAAAAAACTTTTTTGAGCAAGTGAATCAGAGTAGCTGGAAATAAGTACCAGGATTACCCGGTGGCGGCGCCACCATCACCCCATAGGCTAGGGCAAAATCCTAGCTGATATCGCACTGGGTGAAAACCGAGCATATAATGATATATAATAATAATAATAAAATACCTCCAACCAAGGATTTATACACGTATAGGAATATACTCACTATAAATTATGTACGTATATATGTACATATACACCCCGGCCTGATATGAACTTAGATGTTGCTTGGACGTAAAACAATAACAAACAAACATATATACATGGATATATATATATGTCTATGCAAAGTTATAAACCACTGCCTTGTGGTATAGGTTCTTGATAGAATCAATGGCTAAGGGAGCAAACCCTAACAGAAAACCATGCTTCCGTGGCAGCATTAAGGGCGGTGATGAAGGGAACTCCCAACATCTCCTGGCCAGCTACTGCAGGGACAAATAGTTTGCGCCTGTCTTGACGTGTTCTTGCCGGTGTGAAACCTCTATTTGCTCCCCGAGAGAGTGCTGCTAGTAACTTGCAAAAGCCAGCAGCACTTCAACACTTTGCAAGCAGCTTTTATGAAATGCACAACCGCACAGAACAGCGGCGGTTAAGAAATAAAAGCAGTCTTTGTCGCATTGCGACTGACAGCATGAAAAATGATGATGATA
>JASIRB010002298.1:0-10964 GCA_030323885.1 Branchipolynoe longqiensis | reverse complement strand
AGTTCGAGTCCCGGTCCTTAACCACTTGACTCACACAGACTGGGGAAGCTTCAATGCTCTGGACTGCCGGTTACCAATCTTGTACCATTATAACTGACCAATGTTCTGCATATCTGATATCATACTTGACTATATGTGTCTATCTGACTTATTGAACCTACCTGTTATTATGTATCAGATTGACCTTGTATTGTATGTGAGCCCTTTCCGATCAGAAGTAAATAACCGTTATATAATACCTCTGTCTCCGTCTCGTTAATTATGATTTTGATAAATGCTCAATATATAAGGTAGGGCTATGTAATAAGAGAGAGACAGACGAGAGGTGGGTCGGTCACTTTTATTGTGCGACATGGCGAGCATAATAAACAGGCTTACCGGTAAAGTTTGAAATCGAGTAGCGAACTGACTTAGGCCTGCCCGTTCCCCGGTGTTGCAGAGGCAATAGGGGCAAATCGAGCCAAGTCAGCGATCGGACATAATAACTTAGAGACTAAATGGTAGAATAATAATAGTAATAATGCTAATAAGGAATATATACTCCGCCTAATTATATACGTATAATTAATTATACATCCCATATTTCTTATAGCCAACAATTTGTTCTTTTTATAGTTCTCTACATTATATTATATTTTCAATCTACACACTCTGTGTTTCTCCGGTTTTCAGTTTTTTCCTAACATTTTCTTGCTTGTCCTAATCACAAATATAGTTTACAACTTAGTTTTGTTGAATGATCGCATACATATATGCTGTTCCACTAGCACATGACGTATAGGTCAAGCTTGGCCATTGGTTTTAGTTTACACCAGTATCTGAATGTTTTGATTGTTGTGTCTGGGTTGACTTGTTTTGTTGGTGTTGGTATGACGTGGTTCGTTGGTGCTATAAATACTTGCGATCTGTTTTGGTGTAGTATGTTGTTTGCATTATTGACTATCTGATATTCTCGGCCGGTATCGCAGGTGTTGCCTACTACTATGCCTTTTTGCCAGGTCCCTTTTCATTTTGATATTTCACTCTTTCCCCTATGGGGATGGTTTTGTGTGTTTTCCCAGCTGTTTTGTTGTCATAGTCTTTCGATCAATTTTATTTGTGGCATTTTATCTGGTTGTATGTTTGGCAACATGTGTTGTTTGATTACCGGTATCGTGATCGGAGGAACTGCTCATCAGCAGTTGTGCTGGAGATGCTATGAAATCCCGTATTTGCGGGCCCCCGCCTACTATATATGCGGGCATTTAAATGCTATTGATGGCCGATCCAGTTAGGTGGTAGACAAGGTTTGTGGTTACTTTCCTTATGTTCACTCATGTTATTTGCTGTACTGCTCAATACGGCTAAACTGCCCTAATATCCGGCATAAGGCATACTATCCTGCATAAGGCATACTATCCTGCATAAGGCATCTGGTTCAAAGTTCCCCCTTTTTATATCTGTTTGAGATAAATTACCTGCTAGACACAACACAACACACTATTCAAGTTCAGCACCAGCAGAAGTGTAGGTAGATAAGCGCTGATTGCTTAGTTTTATTCAGTTTATATATGTTTTTAGATACATACAACAGTGGATGTAAGAGACCTTTTCATTGGCTTATTACACTCATGCACACCAGTCACTCCTCTCCGGCATGATCTCTCCATAACATAGTTCACCATTGGCTGCTTTAGGGACTCACCCCCTCCCACCCAGCTCTGGCCAGCACCTAGTTATCTGGGATTACATAACCTGTGGTGACAGTGTGGCTGGGAGAGATAAGGGGGAGGGATTGTGCTTTAAGGAGCATTGTTTCCCTCCCCCGGTGTGAGCATTATAAAGGGAGTACTGTTTCTTATTTTGTCATCTCGATATTCAATACATACTTAATCAGAAAATGTTACAACCTTCAGCACGTCCCTCTCTAGCCTCAGTGTGAGCCTTTAAAGCTAGCTTTTCAGGCACCCACTTGATGCTAGAGATAAACCCTGGAATAGTTGAAAATGTCTACCCCGCATTATATCTCCCAGCTTTTCCTTGAAGCGGTTCCATTCTTTAAATTTTGGCGTGCTTCTTTAATTATCGATGGATTTCCATTTCCCACTCTCAGATGACATTGATTTACTTTGACAGACAGAATTCCGGCCTTCTGGCACCCTTTTGCGGCTTCCGTCAGTTGACCGCCCACTTTGTGGGTATGTGGTTTGGGCGTTTGGTGCTTTCCAGTCGGGCAGTGCATTTCGCATGTGGTTGGTTACCCCACTGAGCACTATGCATGGCATGCGGTGTCATACCGGTCTTCTAACATACCCAATGGGTTTCCAAGGTTTTGAGCTGGTCTAACCGATCCTGCCAGGTCCTAAGCCGGAATTTGGCTGTTATCACCCATAGTATGTTTTGGTAGTCAACTTTGTAATCGATATATCAATAATTAGCTATCTTGCATGCTTCATCCCTTTCAATGATCTATATGTTCACAGCATTCAGCATCCTGAGCTTGGACTGTGTTAGCTTCCTTATCAACTGTTCCTTGTGTAACTATGAGTGTAAGTGTACCACTTTAAGTTTAGGTATTCATGATTACTAATATAGGCTTATCTAGATATAGCTAGACTAATATAGGCTTACCTAGATATATCAATAATTAGCTATCTTGCATGCTTCATCCCTTTCAATGATCTATAAGTTCACAGCATTCTGGATCCTGAACTTGGCCTGTGTTAGCTTCCTTATCAACTGTTCCTTGTGTAACTATCTGTGTAGGTGTGCCCCTTTAAGTTTAGGTATTCATGATTACTAATATAGGCTTACCTAGTCCTGCCTTGGAAGCACACTGCATGTACCATCCTGATATTAGACTACATACTGGCTTCATTATCAACTGTTCATATCAAAGTTTTCATGATTATGTTTATGGGTTTACCTTAAACACATACTGTCTATGCCATCCTAATCTTGCACAGCTTGGTGTTCATGATTATAAGAATAGACCTACCTAGTCCCGCCTTAGGCACATATTGCTTATGCCGTCGTGACCTTAGACTGGGTTCTTCTTTGCTTCCCAAATGGTTCCTTGTATTGTAGCCATGAATATTTGTGTATCCCATTAAGTGTTCATGGCTGTGAGCATTGGCTTATGGAGTCCTACCTTAGAAACACTCCATATACCATTCTAATCTTAGACTAGGTATTAGCTTCCTTGTCAATTGTTCCTTGTATAACTATGAATGTAGGTGTATCCCTTTAAGTTTATGTATTCATTATTATTGGTATGGGCTTATCTATTCCTGCCTTAGAAACACACTGCATATACCATCCTGATCTTAGACTATGTATTAGCTCACTAGTAAACTGTTCCTTGTATAACTATGAATATAGGCCCATCCCTTTGGCACATATTACTTATGCTGTCCCAACCTTAGACTAAGTTCTTATGATTTTTGCCAATGGTCCCTTGAATAACTCTGGGTATCCCATTAAGTGTCCAGTGTTCATGGTTATGAGCAGAGGCCTACCTAGTCCTGCATTGGAGGTTCACTGCATACACTGTCCTGAACTTAGACTGTATTAGTTTCCTTATCAACTGTTCCTTGTATAACTATGAGTGTAGGTGTACCCCTTTAAGTTTAAGTATTCATGATTATTTCTTATATAGGCTTACCTAGTCCTGCCTTAGAAACACACTGCATAATCTATCCTGATATTGGACTACATGGTAGCTTCCTTATCAACTGTGTTCATATCAAAGTGTCCTGAGCAGCAAAGCAGTACTGGACCCCATACCACACACCCAACATCGACCAATCGCCATCTTAATCAACGCAGCTGTGACACCAACACAAACGCCATTCCGATACCACTTCAACTTTCAAAAGGCCAACTGGAAAGCCTTCTCAACAGACCCAGACAAACACATCTGTGACATTGATCCATCCCCGGAAGATTATGATCGCTTTGTGAAGGGTGATCATATGACAGCCAGAAAGCACATTCCACGGGGATGTAGAAAGAACTACGTTGCAGGACTCACCACCAACCTGGCACAACAGTACAATGACTACATCCAGTTGTACGAACAAGACCCCTTCGCCACAGCTACCATCACGGCAGGAGACAAACTTGCACAGGCACTGGCGATGGAACAGCGGAAAACATTGCAAACACTCATTGCGAACACTGACATGACACACAATGACAAAAAAGCCTGGTCACTGATCAGGAAGCTAAGCAACAATCCGTGCAAAGCAGATCAGCATATCAATCTAACACCAAATCAAGTTGCACACCAACTCCTCCTAAATGGCAAGCCACCAAACAAACAGCGACAGAGTAAGACCGTAGGACGTGATCAAGAAAACCACGACTTTGATGACGACTTCACTGCCACCAAACTGCAAAATGCACTAAAACACCTGAAAAACGGAAAAGCTGCCAGACTCGATGAAATTTTGAATGACGAGATCCATAACGTCGGACCCAAAACGACAAAGTGGGTATTGAACCTGCTGAACACGTGCGCAAGAACACACCGCATACCAAGACTTTGGAGGCAGTCACATGTTGTCGCTCTGCTGAAGCCAGGAAAGGACTCATCGAGCCCGAAAAGGTTCAGGCCAATCTCCCTTATGTGCCACCTCTACAAACTGTACAAACGTTCGATACTGAACCATCTGTCTCCTATTATCGAACATCTCCTTATCCCAGAGCAGGCTGGATTCTGCCCCGGCAAATCTTCCAATGCCCAGGTGTTGAACCTCACCCAGCACATTGAAGACGGCTTTGAGACAGGGAAATCACCGGCATAGTCCCTCGTAGATCTCTCGGCTGCCTATGACAGTCAACCATCGGCGACTGCTTGAGAAGGTCTACAACATGATAATGGACTACCGCCTGATGTGGATGATGCGCACCCTACTGGAGAAGCGCCGCTTCTTTGTGGAACTCAGAGGGAAAAGAAGCAGATGACGATCACAGAGGAATGGTCTACCACAGGGGAGTGTCCTCGCACCACTTCTCTTCAATGTGTACATGAATGACCAGCTGATTCACCCAGGCATGTGCATCTTTGTGTACGCAGACGACCTTGCCATCACTACACAGAGCTTGGACTTTGCACCGATTGAAGAAACACTGACTTCAGCTCTAGTCGGACTGTCGGAGTACTACACCACCAACCAACTCCGCATGAACCCAACAAACACGCAAGTCAGTCTCTTTCATCTGCGGAATCGTGAATGTGGCAAACAGCTCAACATCAGCTGGAATGGTGTGAACCTTGCCCACTGCAACCACCCAGTGTATCTTGGCATCACACTCAACCGAACATTGTCATATAAAGCACATATCAAAAAGACCAAAAATAAAGTCGGAACAAGAAACAACATCATCTGTAAACTAAGAAACTCAAAATGGGGAGCCACTCCAACAACACTCAGGTCATCCGCTCTATCCATGCAAAGAAACTGAATGTGACACCTGCCGACTGATCACAGGCTGTCTGAAGCCAACAAACATCAATAGCCTGCCCCTACTCGCCGGAATTGCCCCATCTGAGATCAGGAGAGCAGTCGCGAGCCATACTGAATGGACACAGCAAGCCACATACCAAGGGCATCCACTCCATGGCCATCTTGCAGTGGTGCGACGCCTGAAGTCACGTAGGAGCTTCATCAGAAACACCAAGCCCATCAACACAACAGCGACAGCGACCCATGTGGAGATGTGGAGGGAGCGACTCGAAGTCCTAGATGCCAGCATGCACCTCAACATCCGTGCCAAAGAACACCTCCCCGCTACCACGGAGAACCCCTGGGTAACCTGGAAGGCTCTGAACCGGTTGCGAACACAGGTTGGCAGGTCCAAAGTGAACATGCTGAAGTGGGGGTACTCTGACTCATCGGAAACCTGTGACTGCGGCATCAGGCAGACGATGCAACACCTACTGCTCTGCCCCATGATGGCCACTGCCTGCTCTGCTGCAGACCTGACATTGGCCAACAACATTGCCATCAGCTGCTCTAAACACTGGGAGAGCAGCATCTGAAATAGACAACTGGTGGAAGGACACAATGAAGAATATTGTTTCCCTTCCATCTCTCAGATAGCCATGTTGACATACACAGACACAGACAATTGTACCACTACCCACTATCTAATTTAGAACCAGCTGCTATCTCTGGGTATGCAATGAGTACCTCATAAAAGTTAAGGCATTGAAATCAACTAATCCACAGATGTATAACACAGGCAATAAATATCCTTACACTAAATTACATGGCATATAGTTGACACCCTGCTACCCATTGCAATCTTCTTGCTAACCAATACCCAGAACCTGCAGAGACACATGATAATATCCAAACTGAGTACTCTAGCCAACCCCTCTAAAATACTGGTGCCAAAGCCATATCAATACATATCAGCTTACATAACCTATTTATTTTCACAGAAACATTTTTGAGGATTTTAATTGTGTTCTTGTGTGTGTTTGAAAAAGAATATATATATATATAAATTGTTTTATTATTTTGTTCATATAACTTTTAACGGTTAATAAAATGACTGGGACAATGCGGGGGGGACCTGGGTACCGGTGGACAGTGTGCAAAGGATATGAACATGGGATAAGTGGCTGGGCGGGCTTCCTCTGAACGAACTGAAGGGGCTGCCAGGTTTCAAAATAAGACACCTGAATGTACATAGTCTCACACATAAAATAGAGCAATTAAGAATTGATCTGCCAGGATCGGGACTTGATATTTTCACTGTATCAGAAACATGGCTCAATAGCCTTATAGAAAAATAACTAACTTCAATAACTTCAATAACAAACTGCACCTTCTTCAGGTTTGATCGAAAAGCAAAACATCTAAATGGGCAAGCCAAAGCTGGAGGTGGACTAGGAATCTACTGCCAACATTCTCTACAAGTAGATCCTAATAGATATGCAATATAATATTTCAAATGCTGAGCTGGAACTGCAATAGGTGGGTGTAACAAGGCCTTATACAAAGAAGATCCTAATTGGAAATTTGTACAGACCACCAGATGGAAGTGTTAAACAGGCCTTTGAGGAATTGAGTAATTGAGTAATGTGATGAGTGAAATAGATGATATAGACAAGTATGAGACCCTACTGATATGTGACTTCAATAGAGAGTGTAGTGCTAAGAGAAAGCTACCAGCTATAATCATAAATCAATTTGCTTTAGAGCATGAGCTCCAACAGCTAATAGATAAACCAACTAGGTCAACTAGAACTACCGCAACCACAAACTTTTCAACTGATGCACTAACAACAATCTTGCAGAGTTATAACCCCACTACAATATTTGAGGAGCAGGATCCCAACAAATTTTGGGATATTTTAGAAGATATGATCAACCATGCAGCAGATAAACTTTGTCCGATGAGTGAACTAAAAATAGAAGAGAACACAGCTGTTTACATCACCAGTAAACTGATAGAACTACAAAAAGACAGAGATTATTTTAAGCAAAAGGCTGACCTGACCAAAGACCCTGGAGACCAGTTTATAGCAAAATGCTTACCAAGCAAAGCAAGAACAGAGGCGAGGAAAGCGAAATCTATGTACTGCATTGATCAAGCCATAAAGCACAACCACAATCCTAAGAAATTCTGGTATGAACTAAGTCAAATTCAACCAGAAGCCAAACCACAGATAAACAGCATAATAGACGACAGTACAGGTGAGAGAGTACCTGATGGTCAGTTAGCTGAAGTAATAAACAACTGTTTTGTAGACATTGGGGCAAACCTCATGAAACGATTCAAACAAAAAAAACAAGTATCCAAACAATTATCACCCAGTTGCAAATCAACATGAATACAATCTTGAGAAAACAACAAGAAAAGAAGTATGCGCCAAGATTGAAGAAATCTCATCATATAAATCATCTGGTATGATGAATATAAATTCAGCCTTCATTAAGACTACTATTAGCATCCTAATACACAAATTTACACATCTCTACAACATTGTCATTGAAACAGGTATATTCCCAGATACATGGAAAATAGCTACTGTCACACCAATAAGTAATCCTAAATCATGCAATGAACTGCGACCAATATCAATCTGCCCATACCTGGCAAAGTCATCAAACAAATAATCCATGATCAAATAAAAACCTTCCTAGAAGACACCATCTACCTTGCCAAACAGCAAAATGGCTTCAGAAAAGATAAATCAACCACAATAGCCCTAGCAACTCTATTAGATGAAACGCTGACTAACATGGATAGAGGAGATCTGACAATAACCGTTTTTCTTGATTTCAATAAAGGTTTTGACACAATAGACCATGACATTTTACTCTGGAAAATTGAAAGGGCAGGACTTGGTCCTGAATCTTGTACATTTATAGCCAACTATCTATCAAATAGACAACAAGTTACACAAATAAACACCACTAAGTCAACAGAGAGATCAATTACAACTGGAGTACCCCAGGGTTCCACGCTTGGGCCACTACTCTTCCGCATATTCATTAATGAATTGCCCTTGGTAACAAATGAGGCCATGTTCAACCTGTTTGCTGATGATACGGCCCTCACACTCCATAGCCCAAGCATTGAATCTGCAGCAGAGGTAGTTGAGGATGTACTAGCTAAGGTTAACATCTGGTGTAAGGAAAATAAACTGACAATTAATGCAAAGAAATCTGAATACATAATTTTTGCAACCAAAGTAAAAAAATCCAGAGCACAACCTATCAATTTACATTTGGGTGATGCAGTATTGAATCAGGTAGACACATACAAATTGTTAGGGACCACACTCGATTCTACACTAAATGGTAATCGACAACTCTCAAGACTTAATGAAATGATAACCATAAAGATGACAACTTTCAGAAAAATTAGGTACTACATAAGTGAGAATACAGCCCTATTATCTGTGCTAAGATCGAAGGTTGTTTCTTTAAGACTGGGTGTAATTCCCCGACCAAGGATACATTGAGGGGCGGTAGAGATATCATTGGTATTTCGTATTGCATCACCATGTTCTGTATTTGTACCTCAATTGATCGGCATCTCCACCCTTCTCCCTCGATGGTGCACCCTTGTGGTAGCTGCACCAAATTTGCTATCGCGATTCTTACCCCGGTAGGGACTTTTCTGGGGCAGTGCACCAACATGGCCGTGTCTGCTCCAGGCGGTGCAATCGCTGCCCATGTCTTACCATGCTGGGGAGGTATTACTGTTGCTGACCCTGTAGGTTTTCGGCGCACTCTCAGTTTACATTATACTGGGAGTGCACCTGTGTCCATTGCGGCTTCACAGCCCTGTATGGTTGTCTCTGGCACCGGCGAGCACACCTCTGGTCCTCTACCCATACACCACATGGGCACAAAGCTTGTGCTTGTCTCTGTTCTCACCGCCACTCGTGGTGCACCTACCACCGTACGGACATGAGCATCGCCGACCGGCACTGGTAGATAGTTGAGACCGAAGAGCAGGTATCGTTCGCTCGCAACTAATGGCAAGGCAACGCTATATGCCAAGTTGCCTTCTATGCCCCATACTGGTGCACCCGCAGTATTCTCATAGTACCAGTGCACTGGCAATCCCTCAAATCGTGCCTCTCGAGCAGCTGGTAGCACCTCCATTAACCTAGGTTTCCCCAGGTTGAGTGATTGATTAGTGGTTGCTTTATGCTGTGTCGGCAGCATAGGCCATATTCACGGTGAGAAATGTTTGTTTTTTGTTCAAACCATCGCTTTTACATGTAAAAACATACAATCAATTCCAATAGACACTCATTAAATTAGAAAGCTCACAATCATATATTTGTGGTCAAGGGAAACAAATTCCCATAGAAAAAGAAAAGGTTTATTAATAATTGATAGAATCTATTTAGTAAACTATATGAGGTGGTACAGTCCAGCTGCCCTCAAAAAGGCTCAAAATGTTTTCCTGTTTTACCTTAGTAAAAAGGTCTATGCATACTGTCTGAAGTGTAGAACTGTTGGCGCAGGGCAAACAAATCAATGCAACTTAATAAAATGTGTTTGGTGTCAGCGGGAACTGACAACACCCAAACATTCAGGGGGAGGTTCCCCCATGAGCAGAAAAAGCATGTCTAAGCCAAGAGTGGCCAATACGGCAGCGGTAAGGACCAGGTCCCGCCGACCTCCCGCATGAGTCTGTGGTGGCTTTCCCACAGATGGTTCAATTTCTTTAAGTTTATTAATGTTTTCATCCCACTCATGTTGCCATTTGGATTTTATGTGAGTGGCTATTAGTGGTTTCAGATCAGAGTGAGGGATCAGACACAGTTCAAGATCACAATTCAGGGCCTTCTACACAGCCCGATCAGCTCGTTTGTTTCCTTGTATACCGGCATGGCCAGGCACCCAGCACAGGTGGATGTCATACCCATCCGTTGTCAGTTGGGTCATTTTATGACCGTTGCTAGAATAGGGTGATTCGTTTTGAGTCCAGCAACAGCCAGGAGGCAAGAGAATGAATCACTGTATATAACATAGTTAGTGTGGTTGGATTCCTCGATACACTCCTACGCGAGAAAAATTTGGTGTTGGCAGACTGCCGCAGCAGCAGCTACCCGGCTTTGGTCTTTTGAACCATCAGTGTATATGGAGAGGTGGTGCTGGGGTGTTGAATTGTTGGTTTGTTTTTGGGGTGAATGGGGGTTTTATTTTTTGTTTTGCTTGACTCACCATGTTTTTAGTCGAAAACTGGCCTTGAATCTCTGCATGCAGTCCTTGGTACTTGAGTGGATGTGTCCCAGACTTCCTCAGTTCCGTGAGTCGGAGGATAACCGATGGTTTTCTCAATGACCACAGGGGATGCTCTGGGACTCTGGCATCCTCCAACACGTCCAAATCCACGACCAAGGCCTCCAAATGAGGTTTCATTCAGAGCCTCAGTGGCCGCATGTAATTTGGCATGGCGTCACACCTGGATTCGTCATGTTGTTTGAATAGACAATTGTGTGC
>JASIRB010002301.1:0-10973 GCA_030323885.1 Branchipolynoe longqiensis | reverse complement strand
TTAGTCATTACACATAACAGGATACATAACTGGATTGAGTAGGTACTCTGGCTGGCCACAAAAGACCCACCGTTTATTCATCAAATTCACATCAATCAAAATCAAGTCAATTCAAGGAATTAATACAAATCAAAATCAAGCAATATTCATCAAAATCACATCAATCAATCAATTCAATTCAAGGAATCAATACAATCACAACCAAGCAATAACATAAAGCTAGAACTCAGGTTCGAATGGCCGAATACTGGAGAACCGTTGGGGGCTGGAGGCGTGCGCATGCGCGTGACACATTCCAGCCTAGACTTGCCTCGGTCCGACTGGACTCTCGGAGGCTTGGCGCATGCGTCCAACACCTACCAGGATTAGACTTGCCTCAGTCCCCCCTAGAGCTGGCAGTTCTCCCGGCCTGGAGTGCAAGGCGGGGGGTCCCGGGTTCGAGTCCGCCCCGCCGCGATCAACATTTAACAGGTTCCATCCAGAATAATATTGGTATAAATGCTTTATACTACACATTATTAGTCATTACACATAACAGGATACATAACTGGATTGAGTAGGTACTCTGGCTGGCCACAAAAGACCCAAACCACCCCAACCAGCCGGATCTACAATGGTGTCGCTGATAGTTAGTATATCATACCAAGCATGACTGACACCCGCAAGTCGAGTGTCAGGCGCTCTGTGAGAGAGGCCTTCAGGTACTGCCTTACACAATCGGACCGCCAGTCACCTCTCTCCTTGATCTGTTCCTCAGACGCACCTGAGAGCCTGAGGAATGTCGCACCCCCTCGCCTAAGGCTGTGGGATGAGAAGTCCCCTGCAGGCAGGCCGGCCGCGGTACATGCCGCTTTTAATACTGCCATATAGAATGCATAGGTTAGTGGGACAGAGTGTCCTGCTCTAGGTATCCTGAAGGCTCTTGCATCCAAAGGCGCCGGGCACTGGTCGATGTGCCTTTTTACCCAGGACACGGCGCATAACTCTCGGTTTGCCACCTTGGTCACTGGTATCTTGTGAACCCGCTCCCTGAACTGGTTAGTTTTGGATTTTCTGACGCACACTAGCATCCCCCATGGATAGAACTCTATGTCCCCCCGCAATAAGGCTGCGTCTGATATAGTTACATGTGCTTTGCGGAGTAGTGCTCTAAATGATAACAGCATGGCTGCCCGGACCGCCGTGTGACCCCTGGAAGGAAAGAATACCGCAAACAACTTAATTAAATCATATGGCAGGAGGGGGGCTGCTTGTTTTACCTCGTTACCCTTCAATCTTCGTATCCCGGCCAGGCATTTTTTGATATGATGGTCGGCATAATTTATAGGTGGGCAACCCAGATCCTTGAGGTGGTTATTTAGTCCACTCAGGTAGTTCCTGATGGACGAGTAGCACAAACGCCTTGCTAAATAGCACATATAGAGACACACCTGGTCAGAGTCACATGGATAAGGACATAGCTGGTCGTGAAATACCTCACAAAAGGCAATGTAAGCGTTGACTTGCACGGAGCGAACCTCGATAGTAGAACTTGCGTAGTGGTTCTTATCATAATTACGTCTCTCTTCCAGTAGCTTTTCCCAATCTGAAGCGAAATTAGCAGTTAAAGATATTGTGGCAACACATTGCTTCACTCAGGTCCGCATCCCTGATGCGCGCTATGCTCTGAAATTTATCCAGACGGCTTAAGCTGTCACATATCACGTTACATTTGGTGTTTATATATACCGACTGGAGATCAAAGTTAGAAGTTATGGACGCCCAAAAAATGCGGCGTAGCCACCTCATCGTTATTTTATTTCTGCTACGGCCAGAGTTAAGGGCGGCCATCACCTGTGTGTTGTCCGTGATGAACACTACCGTCTTGTTCCTCCAAGTCGGGCCCCATCGCCCAACCGCCATCAGCACCGGCCACATTTCTAACACGTTTATATTATCTGATCTGCACCCCTCGTCCTCTGCACTGACAAAGTGATGGCCCAGCCATTTCTGAAGCTTCTTGGCCGCCCCCGATTCAAAAGCGCCTGCCACCCAATCCTCACCATTTAGTGCACCAAACCCGAATTTGGCCGAGTCACTGTAAACTGAGATCACGGGGTCCATTGAGGGGATTATACTAGCTTTCCCATTGAATTTCGAGGCAAATTCCAGCCACCATTTCAGATCCAGTCTGAAATCTTCATTCAAACGCACCTTGTGGATGGATTTTTTGGCGGAGGCAATTAGGTCATAGACTCTCCTCGAGAAGGTCCTCCCCCCATGTATTACCTTGCAGCAGTGGGCGAGGACCCCCCCGAGCCCCTCCAACTCTAGCCTTGTCGCCTACCGCCTCCGCATGAATAGGCTAAGCTGCGCGACCAGTTTCGCTAGTTTGTCATCAGGTAGTCGCAGTTCCATAGCTATTGAATCTATGTCTATACCCAGGAATCTAGTTATCCTAGCTGGGGGAGTTAGCTTCCGGAAACTGACGTAGAAGCCCAACCTGCGTAGAATTGCTACCAAAGCTCGTTGTGCGTCTGTGCACTCGGCCGCTGTCCGGCCTACGACACAAAAGTTGTCCAGATAGTTGATGCACTCTTCATACCCCTCTCTAACCATGCATCTGACAATGAAATCGCTGATCTTTGAAAAGACGAAGGGGCTACTGCTCAGACCCATGCACAGCCTGTTATCCCTTAGATTAACTGTGCCATCCCCAAAGTCCCAGCTTAGGCCTTCACGCTCTCTGCTGGCCGGGTGTATATTGATCGCCCTGTATGCGTTTGAAATATCTATAGTGGCCATATGGTCCCCTTCCTGGAGTAATCTAGTGACCGTCTCGACAGAATTATAACTAAAATTTGTTCTGCAGGCTTGGGTGTGCTCGTTCACACAAAACCCCATTGGACTCGAGCAGTCCACGATGGCTCTGAAGTCATCATGGCCTTTGGGCACGGCACCCATGGGGTGTACACATACACATGGTTCCTCTACGACACACACCAAGCCTGCAGATATCTCATCATGAAGCCTATTGCTCATCAAGCTCCCCGTCACACCCTTAGTTATGGACGAGTAATTCCCTTGAGAGTAGGCGCTCGTACAGTCTGGGTCGATTACCCGATAACCAAAGCAGGCCCCCCTGAGGATGTACTCCCAGTCTGGGTCCGTGTCGCCGCGGCACATCGCCTCAGCGTAAATACGGCAGGGTTTGATCTGGGCTGGCGCCCCGCCCACCTCATGCGTGCACTCACAAATACCCTGGAGACACGCCGCGTAGATATTGATACGTTTCTCATCCCGTTCCTCGCCCCATAGGTCCACTACCCACATCGAGCAGCACACCTCAACCTGATCTGGCCGAGAGAGGTCCGGCCCGACAATCCTAAGCCAGTCCCCATTCTCATAGCACATGCCCGGATAGATATGGGACCGCCCACTCCCAGCACCCCCTTGTGGCATGTCGCCCTTACCTCCGGCGTGCTGGTCTGCCGCACACCCGTTACCCGTATCTGCTAACACCTCTGCGGCCGGATTATCATCGGCAACATTACAAGTATCTGGGTGATCAGTAATCATATCAACACAAACCACCACACCTGCACCCTTCCCCTCACATGAAACCTCAGTCCTCAGCACATTGCGTGTTAAATCCGCGTCACCTGAAACATCACATTTTAACGCATCAAAAATATCAAAGTCACATTCTGCCTGACCAATACTTTCATCTCGATTAATATCTTTCAATGCACAGTTCTGATTTATTTCACCAAATAGAACATCAACATCACATACATAATTTGTTGAGGCCATTTTAGCCCCACTGACCTCAGACACCTCACATCGAAAGTCGGGGGATGCCATATTAGCGTCCCCGACTCGGCCGCCATCTTGGATGCCGCCACTTTTGGCGCGAAATTCTAATTCCACATGGTCAACGGGCGCCACCCCCGCTCCCCTATCAGGCTCGCACACCAGTCAGTTTCGCTTATTTTTACACTCACTCGATGGGTGCGCCCCCGATTTACAGTTTAGGCACTTATGTTCATAATCACAGCGCCGCACGGTGCAGCCCTCTTTATTATAGTTATAAGCATAACAGAGCTTCTGGGAATTGTCATATGTTTTCCCGGCATAAGCTGGCCGTGCCGGACGCCTGGCGTCCCTGGTACTACGGGTGTTCTCCAAATTGAAATGAAGGAGAGATATCTCGTGATCGCCCATGACAAAGGCTTTCAGTCCCTTCTCCTTCACCTTGTCCCTGATTGCCTTGTCATAGCCACGATAGGCCTGGTCCGTGTAGGTAGCCGTAGAGGCGTGCATACACATATAAGCAACATGACCAATGTAACGTTCCAAATCTTCATATTCAAATCCCACATGTTTCCCGCGCTTAATGCACCAGATTAAGGCGGCATGGATCAGCTCCATCACCGATAGTTTTTTAAGGCGCTTCTCGTTTATTGTATATTTGTTTAACGCGAACTTACTGCGCCTACGCCTCCTTCGTCTCCTCCTGCTGGTCCTCCCCGTATCACTATCTGAAGCCGAGTCATAGTCGGAGCTACTATCACTCGGTGATTCATCAGGCTCAGCTGATGACTCCCCCACCCTTTTTCCTGACGACTTCTTTTTTGTCGCCTTCATCACTGGCGTTGCGTCTTCCTCCGGCGATCCAGCGTCCAGTACTGCACGCAGCGCCTTCTTCCTTCTCTCCCGCGCCTTCGCCGCCACCAACCGTCGCAGCTCCCGCTCCTCGTCGTCCTCCTCATAGTCTTCGGCTCCTTCACCCGTGCGCCGGCTTGATTTCCCGGCCGTAGCTTCCGACGTACCCGCGGTTTCCTCACTCAACGAAGCAGTTTCCACCTTCACAGACCGTCTGCCGGTCTTTGTCCTCTTGCATTTGAGCCCCCGCGGGGCATCATGTTCCTCCCCACACGTCGCACATATATCGACCGGCACCTTGCAGGCTCGCACGGTGCACGGGCACGTTGGTGCACGGGCACGTCTGTTCAAAGCTAGAACTCGGGTTCGAATGGCCGAATACTGGAGAACCGTTGGGGGCTGGAGGCGCGCGCATGCGCGTGACACATTCCAGCCTAGACTTGCCTCGGTCCGACTGGACTCTCGGAGGCTTGGCGCATGCATCCGACACCTACCAGGATTAGACTTGCCTCAGTCCCCCCTAGAGCTGGCAGTTCTCCCGGCCCGGAGTGCAAGGCGGGGGGGTCCCGGGTTCGAGTCCACCCCACCGCGATTAACATTTAACAGGTTCCATCCAGAATAATATTGGTATAAATGCTTTATACTACACATAATACCGAACAGTGGTTAAGTTTTAGGGCCATCCTGATCCCTACTCCTCTTAATCGGCGCTGCCAACGTGTATCACCATACTCCAGTGATGCTTCGCCAGGTGTGGGTTGTTAACAGCATGGTTTTTTTTTTGCCTACTGTACACATTTAATATTAATTTGGATGGTTTTACCTAACTTTGGTTACTTTGATCAGAGTGGCATCCATTTTGAGTCATGTAACTGCGAGTGTTGTTAACTCCACCATTAGATAGCGCCACCGATATGGTTGACCAAACAATGGTACCAATGGATTCCACCAGATGGCTGCACTATATTGAAATGGAACTGTGCTCAAGTTCAGAATATAGCAGAGAACGTAGATATATACACATTCTCTGGATATAGTCAGAAACTGTGAATATATATATAATGACAGTTCAACACAATATTGGTCCAGGGATTGATGCGGACCATAGCTTTACTTTAACCCATGCATAGCACAGGTATGATATATGGTCCCTTGCTGTCTGCAGAGAACCCTCAAGTGTGATATATTTTACTGTATTTAGCATGATGATGACAGTATATAATAACTAGACGATGTGGTAAACATATTGGTAGACATTTCTTTCCATTTTCTAAAAATTTTCTTACAGTATCTTAAGTGTTATAACAGTGTGTGGTAAGAATACATTGAGCCGTACACCAATTAGGCACTGTACAGTGGTACCGTTGGTGTGTTGGTATGTTTCTTTGCCCAGTCGGGTTACCAGCCCAGGCTTCTATCTTCTTTTTTTTGCCATAGGTGACTTTCATTCCTGTGAATTATCAAATGTTCAAAATGCACAGCGTTGCTGAGAAAGACAATCGATTTGGCCTACTTTAGATCTCGCATTATACTCCATTGTTGCCATGTACAGTCGCTAGGTGGCAGCACCAGCCTTCCCTCGGTGACCAGCGGAAGTCAGTATTAGCTAAAGCTCCAGTCACACTACGGCTTGTGACCACTTTGCGACCACTTTGGACCAAAGAACCCACAGTCACTGGTGACCTCCTTGTGAACAAAGCAATGGTTGCTGACCTCTGGGTGACCATTTTGGTCATATGGAGGTTTTTCGTGCAGTAGCAGCAACTTTGTTGTGACCAAATTTGTTGCAAGGAGGTCGGCGACCACTGAGGACCACCTGCAACCACTTTGTGACCTCTTTGTCACCACCCTTTTGTTCTGGTCGCAAGCAGTCACAACCAGTAAAGCAGTAGTGTGACTAGGGTTAAGAAGACAAATATGGAGGACCAATCAGAATATCTGCTGAGCCGCCGATTCCATAAGCATATTCAGCGCTAAACGGAGCGACCCAACTAGCCGTGGTGCGACCTAACCAGCCGGGGTTGAACTCGTTTGAACTCGTTTAAACTTGTTTCCGGTACAAAGGCTAGGGGACCAGGTTGGAAACTGAGCGAAAATAGATGAAAACTCCTATGCCTCTGCATGAGCAAATAAATGCCAGGAGACCAGGCTAGACCTCCACAGAGCTGGCAGTGTAGTAAAATATTATTTGACTATGTTGTTGTTGTTGTTTGTTCAGACATTATCACATATTTATGTATCTTTTGCACAGATTAAATTGTTTGAAGTATATTTGAAATTGATCTACATTGATTTCTGTTTAAATCCCACAATATCACTACTTAATGAATGGGAAACTCATCCTGCAAGGGTATGCTCGATATTACCCAGTGGGAACGCATTTTTTGTCGTTTCGTCGCTGTGGACCCTTCTCGCCGATTCGCGAGTTTGGGACGGGTTGCGGTAGTTTGAGTACAGATGGCGCCACCTGCCACCTTACAACGCACCTTTCGGGACAGCAATGTATGGTTCCCCCCCCCCCCCCCCCGCCACACTGATTCTCCTTAGTCTGGCTGAGGCCCCAGGGTCGTCATTTTATGTAGGCCTAAGAATAATCTTGTTGCTTGGTAGAGTTTTACGTCCTCGCAACATCTATGGTCATTCAGGACGGGTATCGACTTGTGCGCTCATTGAAACTTTATAGTGCTGCCCCAGTAGGAAATCAGGCTGCTGGCACCATGACCCGACATACCACTCAGTCATATTATCATGACACTGAGCTAACAAGTCTTTGTTCTATCCTATTAATGCTGAGCACCAGGCTGGGAAGGGAGAAGTACGAATTTTGTAAGTCATTGGTTTGACTCGTCTGGGAATTGAACTCCCGACCTTCTACACGGGAAGCCTGCGCTCTAGCGATTCGACCACCGCGTCCGGTACCAAGTTTAGTCATCAGAACTCTACATTCAAAGTTAATTACTCCTGCAACACTCGCTGTGACAGTGCTGCTAATTAGAACAAATTGTTGGGAAGCTGGGCTATGGACATAACCACCTGAATTTGCAATGTAAAATGCTAAATATATAGTTTAAATGCTTATCTATTATAGCCTTCTACATTTGGAATGAATAATTGACGGCTGATCGATTAAATCATGTGGCTTTATGGACTTTAGAATTTGAATTAAGAGCTGTTTGTGGCCACTGTACATCCACAGTTAATTCTGACTAAATCAGTTTTTAACTTGGACATAGGCAGGGTTGGCATTAACCCATACTCTGGATAGGGGTGACTCTTTTTATTTAGTTCAAAGCGAGTTTTAAATGTGGGAAGGATAGGGCTGCCAATTCATGTAATGTACACATAAAGCTCGATACCCAAAATAAGTTGGTGATCGTCTTTTTTATCACACAAATCAGGGTCGGGTGGGCGGTTTTTATTTTATTTTATTTCTTCTCTGAGTATTTAGAAAAAGAAATTGGACCGCCCTAGACTGATAAAAGGAATACGTGTCATTCATGTACATATCACAATGTTTTCAGTCAAACAATGAACACTGTATTCTCATTCCGTAATTTATTATATCATACGTTCTAGACATTTCAATTATGTGCTTATGAAAGTTTAATTGCTGCTGGTCCGATGCATTTTTAACAGTTTTAAAACAAAAATTGTAATTAAAACAAAATCAGGGGCGGTCACTTTTTCAATCACCAATATTAGTTTTATATGGCTTATAAAGAAAGTCACAAACATCTTAGTTAATAGCGATTGCCAGTGCAAGTTGCCAATACACAGACGTGGCCTAGGTCAAGACTAAGAAGAGTCAACCTAGATGAGTGACCTACATTTAAATGAAGGAATCACAGTTACTGTGCATGCACCATAAGGTCCGTCTCCTGTTTTGGTAGATCGTGGGATTAGCGCCCATGGGTTCCAACCTTAGTCGAGTCAAACCAATGACATAATAATTAATACTTGTCGCTTCCTAGCCAGGAGCTTGGTATTAATAGAATAGGGCAAGGACTGGTTAGCTCAGTGTCAGGATAATGTGACTGAGTGGGATATCGGGTCATTGTGCTGGCGATCTGATTTCCAAGTGGGGCAGTGCTATAAAGTCGCCATGAGTGTGCACTGTCACACGTCGGTACCCATCCTGATATTACTTTAGATGTTGCCTCCAACAACTAACCAATTGGGTTTCGGTTGGAACTTCCCGTATAGTCTCACTTCTTGCATTGGATCCCAGGTCACAGCTTGGTCCCTTTGTCAGGAAACCAGGAGTCAGCAATGCGGAATAATGCATTTGTTGGTTGGGCGACAAGGGAAGTGCCTCGGAAGTGGTCAGGAGGTAACCCAGAAATGTCCCGGAAGTGATCCGGAAGTTACCCGGAAGTGACCCTGGGAGTGACCGGGAGGTGACCCCGGAAGTGGCCAGGAAATAACTTGGCAGTGGCCCAGAACCGAGCCAGGAAATTACCCGGAGGTGACCCGGAAGGACAGGAGGCTAGCTGCGGATGAGGACCTGCAGACGTGACACACGGAGCCTGGCGCGGGGCGGTGTGGTTAGTGCGTCCACACCAAGAATGTCAGCATAATTCATGAAGTCGACGAGCCCTGGTGGGATCCCCGCTATCAGAACGTCCCTGTCCACCACCGGAGGGTCCGCGCCCACCGCCCGAACCGACGGTGAAGCGACGAGGAGCGCACGCCGTGACAGGCTCGCCAAAGTCTGCGGAGTGCGCAACGCGTACGTCACCCACCGCCGGAAGTCGCCATCCATCGCCATCTTGTCGGCGAGGCATCCTGTGTGCACACTGCGGCGCAGGCCTGTCATGTCGCAGCCGAGCTGCACCAGGAGTTGCGCCACCTGCAGGCGCCCACCGTGCGCGGCCACCTCCACCGGCGAGCAGCGCGTGTGCGCATGTAGGGGTGCGTGTGCGCCGAAAGTGACGCTGCAGGTTCCGGCAGCGTTGATGTCGCAGCGCGCACGCACCAGCAGCATGGTCACGGCGAAACCAGCGTACAGGATGGAGGCGACCAGGGCCCGGTTACCGCACGCATTGGGAACTTCCAGTTCGGCGCCCCCTAGGAGCAGCGCGCGCACGACGCGCGGGAGGTCGCGTCGCACGGCGGCATGCAACACGGAGCCGCGCCCCGCGTCCGTCGCGTTCACGTCGGCTCCAAGCCGCATCAGCTCCAGCCCGGCGCGCGCGTTGCCCTCCGTCACCGCCAGGTGGAGCGGCGTTAGCCCCCACCGGTCGCGCCGCTCCAACTCTGCGCCTGCGCCGTGCAGGGCGCGCGCGCAACTGGAAGCCCCCCTGCGCGCGGCGTAGTGCAGCGCGGTGCGGCGCGCAGGGCCGACCGCCTGCACGTCGCCCGCTGCCGCCGCCGCGCCCACCACGGCCGCCACTAGTTCGGCGCTGCCCCTCCAGGCGGCCAGCATCAGCGGCGTCTCCCGGAAGACGTCGCGTCTGTCTGCGCAGCATCCGGCGCGCAGCAGGAGGCGCGCCACCGCCGCGCGCTCGTTCCACACCGCCAGGTGGAGCGCGGTGCGGCCCAGGTCGGAGGTCACGTCAAGGTCACAACCGTGGGTTACGAGGAGCCTGACGAGGTCTGCGCAAGAAAAAAAAAGGGTTGGTTAGTTGATTGTAGGAGTTTTACGTCCTAGCAACTTCTAAGGTCATATCAGGACGGGTACCGACCTGAATCAGTGCACGCTCATGACGACTTTATAATGCTGCCCCAGGGTTCGAATCCCGCGATCTACCAAAACGGGAAACCATCCTGTCTGGCACAATCGTTTTGAGTTTTTGTAATTTTGTAGGTTTTGTCAAAACTCAAAACCATCGGACTATGCAACTTTAAATTCAATTCAATTACAACAATCAACCAAATGCATTTATGTCAGAAAAAGGCTGAAACTCAAAACTATGGGAGTATGCAACTTCAAAGTAAAGCCAATTATAAAAATCAATTTAATCCATTTATCTCAGAAAAAAAGAAACTCAAAACCATCAGACGATGCAACTCTAAAATAAAGTCAATTATAACAATCAACCAAATAGATGAGATCACCGTTCCGACTGCGCATGCGCTGAAAACGGTATTGGCAGCAAAGCAAATGCGTACGGCCATTGAGTTTGCCGATACGCATAGGGAAAAACTTCAATTTTATTCAAAATTAATAGAAATACATAACAATTTGCAATAAACATGTATGCACACATGCTATATAATGATCTCATGAATATATCTAAGACAAAACTGTTTGCTTGTTTGTTTGTTTGTTGTTGTTTTACGTCCTAGCAACATCTAAGGTCATATCAGGACGGGCACCGACTTGTGAC
>JASIRB010002289.1:0-10964 GCA_030323885.1 Branchipolynoe longqiensis | reverse complement strand
AAATTGACTTGGCATTTTTCTTCCTTTATGTGGCAAATAAATGTTTACTGGGTGCATCAGTACACCAGTTGAATATGTAGGATTGAATCTAGGAAAGTATTTTGCTTTGGAATTTGTATGCTTTCATTGACTGTAAGCACAAGACACTGGGCTGATTTGATTGGGCAGAAATCTGAAATTGCATAAGACCGAGAGTCAGTCAGCTTGATTTAAGTAGGTGGGATTAGTCAGGAACTAGTTGATTGGATGGGATGGCCGAATTGGTAAGAGTGCTGGCTGCCTTCTGGTGTGGGTGACTGTGGTTGGCTGTGGTTTTAAACTCTGGCTGAGTCAACCCAGTGACGTAGAAAATTGATACTTGTCACTACCTAGCCTGGTCATCAGCATTAATAGGATATGGCACTATCAGGATAATGGGACATAGGATCATGGTGCTGCCAGCCCTGTCTCCCAGTGGGACAGCACTATACATTTGCCATGAGTACGCACTGTCACAAGTCAGTACCCATCCTGATATGACCTTAGATGTTGCTAAGATGTAAAACCCCTAGCAAACAAACGTCAACTGATCGAGTTGTACATGTTATTTGGGCCGTCCTGATATGACCTTAGATGTTGCTAGGACGTAAACAACAAAGAAATGTTATTTGGGTAATGATAATGTGTCTTTCATTTATTCCACCAGTATCAGAATAACATTCTTGCTTTCGATCATAAAAGAAATGTTTGATCACCGTGCAGGCCTTATTGCACAGGCTTTAGGTGCACGCCCTACTTTTTGCTGGCAATAGCTGGTTCGAATGTCGATTCACTTTCGAATCAGTTAGCAATCGTATCTGCTCCTGATGCGCCCCGGCTTAAAGGCTGACGTGGCAGCAGCAGGCTAAGCCGGTTGGTGGCCGGTGAGTGGCCTGGCCCTCCATAACTCCTTATTTGCTGGAAGCCACCCAACTTAACTGGGTCACCTGATGTTGCCTCCATAGTTGCTCGGTCGTTGGGGCTGGGATTACACTCTTAGGTTTGTGACCATGCGCTGCCTATTTGCAAAAGACGGAGGCGGTCTGACTTGATGATTGATCTGTCAACCACTGAGTCTAATGGTTCCGGCTATTTGGTTGTATTGAAGGTTTGTGTTTGTTTGTTTGTTTGTATTTTTGTTTGTTTATTTGACAAAGCTGCATAGTCGGATGAAAACAACAAATTTTCAAAATCAAAGCACTTAACTAGATTTGATTCTGCACATCTAACTTAGATACTGGTGCACTTATCAAACATTTGTCACAACATAGAAGGGAATACTGAGGCAATGTAATAGAACCTGTTACCGCAGAAGCCTACATTGGTGTCAGTTTTGGTATGCTTACCAACATTAATTTGTCATATTCACACCATCATGCCATTTTAAATCAATGTTACTTTGAACAAAAGTGAGGTAGATTATAATGATCAATCTAATATATTTATCTTAGAAAATGAGAGAAACTGAAAATCATCAGACTATGCAGCTTTAATTAAAAAAATATACATATAAAGAGGGTTTTCTGATCATTAGAATACATATTTTCCATCCTGTACTTATATATAGACTTGATAGAAAAGCCCCAGCCGACGTCGGATAAGTCGATCAGAAATGTTACTATGGAAGTCCGATATCAATTAGACGTTGAAAAATTATTATTAATTTTGCATATGCTTTCTAATGTCGCAAACAAATATTGAAACACGAACATTACTGTAACATCAGAAACCTGACATCGGTTAAATGTTGCAAAACGGTCCGAATTTCTTGCTAGAAATAACAAAGACACCACTTTTGTGTCAACATAGCATGGACTTCGATCTGATAAAATAACAAAGCAAAATTGTAATGACATGGCTTATTTATATTTTGGAAGAAGATGGTGTCCTGAAACTCGTTCCCTCCATCCGTATCTGTTGCCAGCGGACATCATCAATCGGCAGGTCCAGTTAGAGGAGTGCATTACCACGCACACCATCACTCCTACTGTCTATTGCCGACCGACTGAGGCACCAGTCAGCAGGTCCAGTCATAGCCACGCATAGCCACGCATTACCACCCACACCATTACTCCTACTCTCTGTTGCCCACTGACAGAGGCATCAGTTAGCAGGACCAGTCAGAGCCGCACATTACCATCCACACCATTACTCCTACTCTCTGTTGCCCACTGACAGAGGCATCAGTTAGCAGGACCAGTCAGAGACGCACATTACCACCCACCAGACTGCATTTCACCCCACACCCCACTACCCACCACGCACACGAGCAAACTAAACACGCCGACCCGCCTCACCTCCGCTCCCCGCCAGGGGCTACCACCCACCAAACCACCATTACTCCTATTCTGCCTGTTGCCCACTGAACAGAGGCCATCAGTTAGCAGTACCAGTCAGAGCCGCACATTATTACCCCCCCCCCCCCCCCCCACACACACCACCACACCACTGCACCCTACTCTCAGTTACTGACGACAGAGGCATCAGTTAGCAGGACCAGTCAGAGCCGCACATTACCGCCTCGTCTCCCACCCCCCCCCCCCCACACACACACCATCACTCCTACTCTCTGTTACTGACTGACAGAAGCATCAGTAAGCAGGACCAGTGAGAGCCGCACATTATCACCCACAAAATGACTCCTACTCTCTGTTGCCGACTGACAGAGGCATCGGTCAGCAGGTCCAGTCAGAGCCGCCTATTACCACCCACACCATTACTCCTACTCCATCTCCATTACACTGGTGGGGCGCTGCTCATTGCCGGTGTCACGGTTTAGATTCTCCGTGAGTTTAGAGTCTACACTCGGGGTTCTGCGCATGCTCGTATTCGATTAACACGACCGGGGCGACTCGGGTCACCTGAGTTATTAGAAATTCAAATAGAACGAGTGGAGTTGACAAAAACACGTTCCGTGTGCAAACAGTCCCAACCGCAGTAACCCAACTCCTGGCTGGGGTTGTCTAGGAGCGATGACGTCATATTTGTGCGTCAAAAAGTCGCTTGTGCCACCTGAGTTGATTAAAGTTGCATAGCCCGATGGTTTTGAGTTTCTGACATTTTCTGATGTACTTTTATTTTAAATGGCTAACTTTTAAGGTGTTAGAAGTGCAACCAAGCACAATTAATTTTGGCAAGTTTGCCCAAACTCTGACACCATAGCCTTCTGCAGTTACCGGTTCTATTCAATTACCTCAGTATTCCCTTCTGTGCAGTGACAAATGTTTAATACGTGCACCAGTATCTAAGTTAGATATGTAGAAACAAATTGAGATAATTGCTTTGTCTTGGAAAATTTGATGTCTTCATCGGACTATGCAGCTTTAACCGAATACGCTGAAATGCTGTTCGATTTTGACGCCTGCGCAGAACCCCCGCATAGAATCTAAACCCATGGAGAATTTAAACCGCGACACCGCCTCACCTCAACTCCCAGCCCTCTCACACCTCACACACCTCACACACGTGCCTGCACCTCACACCCCCACTCACACAAACATGGACATACACACACACACTCACATCCCAACACACGCCCTCACGCGTACCCATCACGTGCACGCACACTCAAACCCTGACATACCCACACTTACATGCACACACACTGAGTGGCCAATTCAAACCAATGACTTACAACATTGATACTTGTCGCTACCTAGCCAGGCACTCAGCATTACAAGGATAGGACAAGGACTGGTTAGCTCAGTATCAGGGTAATATGATTGAGTGGGATATCAGGTCATGGTGCTGCTGGCCTGGTCTCCCAGTGGAACAGCCCTATACAGTTACCAGGAGTGCGTACTGTCACAAGTCGGTACCTGTCCTGATATTATTACCTCCGATGTTTCTAGGATGTAAAACCCCAACAACCTCAACCCCTGACATACCCCACTTAGCCTCCTCTCCTCCCTCCACACGCACACACACGCACTCACAGAGAGGCACACGCATACACACGCACACACACACACATTCACACACACACACGTACACGTACACGTACACACATGCGCACACGGCCCGTCCATTTCCCCGGGGGACGGGTGCATCCTGCAGTGAGTACAGCAGCACCCGTTCAGGTGGTGGATAATGCATGCACGCTGACACGGACCCGGTGATGTACGCTAATACTCGTAATAGAAAGTGCTACTCCGTTAGGGCAGCGTTCAGCCGACACCACCCGGCAGTAGTGTAGTACTGCCTGCCTCCACTAGGGCACGGCATGTGGTGGTCATGATGTATCACTGTGGGTCGATGTACACACATTCACATTCAGATGCACAAGGTGTGTATAAACAGGAAATAATCTTGTTGCCATTTAAAGTGTTTAAACTAATTAAAGGCACAATGCTAGATCACAGAGAAAAAAAATAACATTAATCCCAATCTTTAGTTGAATGCACATTTCGCATATATGTGAAATATGTATTCCATTTATATATTATATCGCAAATATGTATTATAATTATATGTATTTAGATAGAAGTGAAAACATGCCAAATTAATGTTGGCGTGCACATCAAAATTGCTACACCGTCTTTCATTTTTCATCGGACTATGAAGTTTTGAAGGTTAATTTCTCGTTGCGGTTTGTAGTTCCCTCTCCCTCTCCCTCTCCCCCCCCTCCTTCCCCCTCCTCCCCTCCCTCCCTCTCTCCTTCCCCCTCCCTCCCTTTCCCTCCCTCCCTCGCTCCCTCATTCGCTCCCTCCTTCCCCCTCCTCCCCCCTCTCTCCCTCCCTCCCTCCCTCCTCCCTCCTTCCCATCCCTCCCTCCCTCCCCATCCCTCCGTCCCTCCCCCCCCTCTCTCTCCTCTCTCTCCCTCTCTCCCTCTCTCCCTCTCCCTCTCGCTCTCTCTCTCTCTCTCTCTCCCCCCCCTCCCCTCCAAGCACCCTTCCCTTCCCACCCCCATCTTCATACCTGCGTGTCGCTCCCATACTCGGCACCAGGCCCTACCCTGTAGGATCGATTGCGCACACGTCATGTGTGATAAGGCGCGACATGTAGCACCGGCCTGCCGGGGTCTGCGGGATGGCGCTGAGTGCAATAATGCATCATGTCAATACGGCCACTGTGTACCCCAGGACGCGTGTTGGGTTGGAGATGGCAAACCCAGTAGTGTTAAGCCTACATTCCTTACACGGGGCATGCGGCATGCGAATACGGCAAAAAATGGAAACGCCTAGAAGTCAATGGGGGTGATTCCTTACACGCGGCATGCGAATGCGAATGCGGCAACTGAATCGGTCCATGTAGCCATCGGTGCGGCATGCAAATAGAAAAACGATCATCAGGCCGGGCTGGGCTGGGCCGGGTTGGGCCCGGCTGGAATCATGACCGGCCGCATGCCGCATGCCACGTGAAAGGAATCATCCCGGCCGCATGCCACATACCACATACCACGTGTAAGGAATCCTAGCTTTAGGGTGGGGAGTCCTTTATATTAAAGTTGCATAGTCCGATGGTTTTGAATTTCTGTATTTTTTCTGAGATAAATATATTAGATCGATCACTAGTATCTACTTTACATTAGTTCAAAGTTACTTTTATTTTAAATGGTAAACTTTTGAGATATTTTTAGTGCAAACATGGAAAATTAGTTTTGGCAAGCTTGCCAAGCTCTGTCACCATTGACCAATTTCATGTGACGTCAGCACGGGTATCTAGGTCAGTGCGCGCGGTGTTTGGCTGCAGGATGACACACTGTCACACTGCAAACTCAATGGCTATGAGCAATCTTCATAGAGAAAAGGTGAAATATCTTTAAAACCATACCACCTAGATACAAACCGCTTGGAACATATATAGAAAACATATTTAACGAATAGATTATATTAAATTTATATGGTTAGGGTTCTGGATTTCTATTAATTTTGAATAAAATAAACGTTTTGTACTGCACGTACTGGCAAACTCAGTGCATTGTCAATGGCCGTGAACAATCTTCTTACAGAAAAAGTGAAATATCTCTAAAACCACACCACCTAGACACAAACCGTCTGGAAGACATAGAAAACATATTCCACGAATAGATTATATTAAATTTATAAGGTTAGGTTTCTGCATTTCTATTAATTTTGAATAGAATAGACGTTTTGCACTCCGCGTACTGCAAACTCAATGCATTGTCAATGGCAGTAAGCAATCTTCATACAGAAAAAGTGAAATATCTCTAAAAGCACACCACCTAGACACAAACCGCTTGGAACACATATAGAAAACATATTTAACGAATAGATTATATTAAATTTATATGGTTAGGCTTTTGCATTTCTATTAATTTTGAATAAAATAAACGTTTTACACTGCGCGTATGGGCAAACTCAGTGGCAGTGTGCATTCGTTCTGCAGCCAAGCTGGGCGCGCATACCCGATGTTTACAAACATTGAAAGGGGTCTATAGACTTCTGCAGTAACAGGTTCTGTTAAATTGACTCAGTATTGCCTTCTATGCAGAAACAAATGCTTAATAAGCGCATCAGTATCTAAGTGAGATATGTAACATACAATCTAGATAATTGGTTTGGTTTTGAAAATTTATTATTTTATCGGACTATGCAGCTTTAATTATGTGTGTAGAGAGTGGGTACAAAAAACACTGAAAGAATAATAGTGTATAAACTAAAACACTTGCCTTGATTAAATCCGACCTCCATGTAAAGAATTCTGATGCGGGCACCAAATTTATTTGACTTGTTTTCAATTGAAATATCTCAAAAGTGTGCTATATATTATATGGATGTATATAAAGAGTTTGGTATTATTTGTAAGCAGATAGAAACTCATAGTCATATACTTAATTGGTTGTAGAAATATATATTTCCTGGCCGGATAAGATAGAGTAGTCCATAATTCTGTTCAATTTTCACCTCGCAGGTAGCGCTATAGTGGGGAAATATGGAACTATAAAAGCCCATGGCATTGAATATATCGATTTTGCGTACCGGGTTGGCTAACCGTGGAGCAAACAGAATGTGGAATGGTATTTTGTGTATATTCATATAATGCATTTTAAAGCACATATCTAGTACTACTAGTGTGGCGTCCGGGACTGCAGGGCATGTGTGCATATTTAATGGACCGTTAGGGTGGGGCGAACCTATTTGGATCATTTCTGCATTAAGGCTGTGGTTGGCCTGCCAGTGGTGGAGGAGAGGGGATGGGTGGGGGTAGGGGGTGTCGGTGATGGTGGTGGGATGGGTGGAGATGGTGGTTGTGATGAGTGATGGTTGTGGGATGGGTGGAGATGGCGGGGGGTGGTGGTTGTGGGATGGGTGGGGAAGTGGTGGTGGTGAGGTGGGATGGGTGGAGATGGTGGTGGTATGGGTGTGGGTGGTGGTGATGGGGGGCAAATGGTGGTGTGATGAGTGATGGTTGTGGGATGGGTGGAGATGGCGGGGGGGGTGGTGGTTGTGGGATGGGTGGGGATACTGGTGGTGGTGAGGTGGGATGGGTGGAGATGGTGGTGGTAATGGGTGTGGGTGGTGGGATGGGTGGTGGTAATGGGTGGGGGGGGGGCCGTACTGGATGTAGCCAGGGGGGGGGGGGGGGGGGGGATGCGGTTGCATGTGCTACACGGCGTGGCCTCGCTGTGACACCCCCGCCCTCCTGATTAACAAGCTCTTTGTCAGCCCCGAGAGGCGCCTTCCTCAGAATCAAATTAACCACAGGCCACCTCTGTGTTAACCCTCTGAGCCGCGCGAATGACCACGCGGGATTGGACATCTAAACCCGGAGGGGGGAAAGGAGAACAAATGGTGTATCAGACACACACCCACCAAAAAACACCTACTCAGAACCCGCACCCCTTGTACCCCCACCCCCCCCCCCCCAGCACACACACACAGACACCAGCCCCCCTCCCCTTCGCCCCCACCTGAAAAAGCCGGGGTTCATTTCCAATCGCGTAAGCACGGGTCTGCCTGTTCCGGTGATTACTTTGTCCGGGTTCGTTCGCCGCCCGCCCGCTGTGCGGGGCGTGGCGGGTCAGCCGACCTCTGTTACCATAGTTGCACGCGTCATTACAGGGTCGTCTGCCCGCCACGTGCTGGCGCCACGCACATCGGCTTGACGTGATGTGGCTGTCACACTACGACGACTAGGCCGACGACAGCCCAACGACTTGTCGTTTTGCTCTGTCGTTGGCTGTCGTCGGTTGTCGCTAAGGTGTCGCTATGCTGTCGTTCGGGTGTCGCCGCGACACCTCCGCGACACCTCCGCGACAACTCCAGTTTCTCCACTGTCGCCCGGTTGTCGTCGGGTTTTTGTGCATGTTGAAAAACCTCGGCGACAGACGCTGTCGTTCGGCTGTCGCTACGCTGTCGCTACGGTGTCGTCTTGTCGTTAAGTTGTCGTTAAGCTGTCGCCGCGGCCATTTGGCATCCATTTGGCCGTGTGTCTCTGTGTGTGTGTCTGTGTGTGTGTCTGTGTGTGTCTCTGTGTATGTCTGTGTGTGTGTGTGTGTCTCTGTGTGTGTCTCTTTGTCTCTGTGTGTGTCTGCGTGTGTGCCACACACACACACAGACACACACACAGACACACACACAGAAACACAAGAATGGGACGGTCCAAACATGGCTCAGTTTAGCTTGCTTTGAGGGATGTTAGGACCGTCCCAAATATGAAGACTGCTTCCTAACAGGTCCGCCGCATAGTCTAATACACATGTTTGTACCGTCCCATTTCTTCATATATCATATGGAGACTGCTTCCTCACAGGTCCGCCGCATAGTCTAACACGCATGTTTGTACCGTCCCATTTCTTCATATATCATATGGAGACTGCTTCCTCACAGGTCCACTTGCTATCCGGACCGCACCTCGTCCACACCTCTCTCTATCACCTCTCCGCCGGCCGGACACCTCCTTGATATGTCTGAAAAGAGTTCCAGGAGGGGGTGCCTGCCGGCATTTTCACTTTCTACCCTTACTCTGTCCGTGTCTATGGCTCGCCGGTTGGTCACCATAGGGCAGATAGGCACGGGCCTTTGACTCAACTCTCCTCATTTCTCTTTCCTAGATCTGCCCATTCGATTTCTCCCAGGCTCACTTCTTCCCCTAACCAGGGTTGTTGTGTTCTTGGGTGGGGCTCTTGACCTTTTACCATTTCTCTGTCTGGTTCTTGTTGCTGGAACGACCGCTGCTCCCACCTTTGCCCGCCTTCCTCGAACCCCTGCTGACCGGATGCAAGTGCTACACTACAGACACCATACAGCTCTACTACAAACAGACGGCACGGAGAGATCCGCTGCCACCCGGCGCCCCGTCGCCACTACGTCTTGAAGGATGTCCCAGCCTTCACAACACTTCCTCTGAGACCACTTCACCCGCAGAAGACATGTCTTAACCAAAGACTGGGCCGATTTATCGGAGCCTCTCTATAAATGTTGCAGTTCTGCAACCGGTAACCGTCGTAAGGTTACGAACACCCCATACCATACCTCACAGGTCCGCTGCATAAACCTACATGTGATAATGAGTGTGATAGTGAGTGTGATAGTGAGTGTGATAGTGAGTGTAATAGTGAGTGTGATAGTGAGTGTGATAGTGAGTGTGAGTGTGATAGTGAGTGTGATAGTGAGTGTGATAGTGAGTGTGAGTGTGATAGTGAATGTGAATGTGAGTGAGTGTGTGTGGTTTATCACACACACAGAGACACAACAGAGACACACAACAGAGACACACACACAGAGACACACACACAGAGACACAACACAGAGACACACAGACACATACAGAGACACACACAGATACAAAGAGACACACACACACAGACACAGAGACACACACGCAGATACACCACTACACACACACAAAGCAGTTTCCATGAGAAATATGAAGAATGGGACGGTGCAAACACTCACTATCATGAGCCATGTTTGCACCGTCCCATTCTTCATATTTCTCATGAAGACTGCTTACTAACAGGTCCGCCGCATAGTCTAACACACATGTTTGTACCGTCCCATTTCTTCATATATCATATGAAGACTGCTTCCTAACAGGTCCGCTGCATAAACCTACATGTGGTAATGAGTGTGATAGTGAGTGTGATAGTGAGTGTGATAGTGAGTGTGATAGTGAGTGTGATAGTGAGTGTGATAGTGAGTGTGATAGTGAGTGTGATAGTGAGTGTGATAGTGAGTGTGATAGTGAGTGTGAATGAGTGTGTGTGGTTTATCACACACACAGAGACACAACAGAGACACACACACAGAGACAACACACAGACACAGAGACACAACACAGAGACACACAGACACATACAGAGACACACACAGATACAAAAGAGACACACACCACAGATACACACACATAGACACAGAGACACACACGCAGATACACCACTACACACACACACAAAGCAGTTTCATGAGAAATATGAAGAATGGGCGGATGCAAACATGTAGGTATAGTATGCGGCGAACTGTTAGGAAGCAGTCTTCATAAGAAATATGAAAAATGGGACGGTGCAAACATGTAGGTATATGTATGCGGCGGACCTGTTAGGAAGCAGTCTTCATAAGAAATATGAAAAATGGGACGGTGCAAACATGTAGGTATATGTATGCGGCGGACCTGTTAGGAAGCAGTCTTCATAAGAAATATGAAAAATGGGACGGTGCAAACATGTAGGTATATGTATGCGGCGGACCTGTTAGGAAGCAGTCTTCATAAGAAATATGAAAAATGGGACGGTGCAAACATATAGTCTAACACGCATGTTTGTACCGTCCCATTTCTTCATATATCATATGGAGACTGCTGTTGTGTCTCTGTGTGTGTGTCTCTCTGTGTGTGTCTCTGTGTGTGTGTCGTTCGGCTGTCGCCGCGCTGTCGTCCGCTTGTCGTCCAACTTGGCCCGAATTTGCATATGTCGTCGGGTTTTCACAAAATCCAAGTCGCTGGGCTGTCGTCGCCGCTTGTCGTCGTAGTGTGACTGCTACATG
>JASIRB010002324.1:0-11010 GCA_030323885.1 Branchipolynoe longqiensis | reverse complement strand
TGATCTCTGTTTTTCTATTTTTACTCCGCTCCTCATGAGTTTCCTTATTTTTATCACTTGTTCAATATTTACCTCTACTCCTCGTTTACCCTGTATGCCCTGTATGCTTGTCTGAGGCGAAAATAAACACCTTTTATTTCCACCCCCGCCTCCTCTCTTCCTTTTCGCGCATCGGTCGTAATGCGAAGCATTACGTTTGATGCGAGGAGAGGAAGAGACCCTCCCCCCGCCCCGCGCTGTCGCGCTGCTTCCTCACCTCGGCAGAAAGGACCAGCAGGACGGTGGAGCGCGCGACCCCTCCCCCCCCCCCGCCCTCCGCGTCGCGCGGCGCTCACGCCTCACCCGACGCCGCTGCTCGCCACCTCGCGCCCTCCCCCGGGCCGGCAGCTTTCACACTCACCTGCTGTCGCCCCTCCCTCTCCCCTTATAAGGCCGCCCCCCGGCCTCCCTCAGGCACTCGCCCTCCTGCCGTCTCCCAGCTCTACCCTTTTTCACCACCCACCACCCTACACTCCTACCTTCTCTTCCAGCGGTGGAGGGCTCCTCGGCACCCCCTCACTCAATCTCTGTTTTCTATTTTTACTCCGCTCCTCATGAGATTCCTTATTTTTTTATCACATTGTTCAATATTTACCTCTACTCCTCGTTTACCCTGTATGCCCTGTATGCTTGTCTGAGGCGAAAATAAAAACCTTTTATTTCCACCACAATAGGGATGTCGTTATTATCGCGGAATCGCGATGCGAACGACTGAGGAGGATGGTCAAAGAGTGTGAAAGACTAAATCTTCTATGGGGATTTAAACAAACAAACAAACAAAAATTGTTACACCACACAAAATGAAATCTTTTCACAGCTAACACAATTAAAGAGATATGATTTAGTTAAATTTTGATTATTCAGATTTTCTTTGTTTAGTTCGATTTTCTTTGTTTATTAGAAAGAAGTTGCTTTATTTAATATTTCTCACCAAGAATGACTCGATGTTTCTTGATGTTGCTGCATCGTCTCCTGCAGGTGGTGGGATATCTGGAATGATAACAGTAGTAATAAAGTTGTAAGTGGAGTAAAGGTGAAGGTGAGGGAGAAGGATGTCAAAGGTTATTCAGTCGGTCAGTTCATTTGGTGAAAGTTCTGCTGAAAACACGCATGCATATCTGGAGACCGCAGTAATAGAGCAATAAGTGGAGTATAGACGATTATGAAGCAGAAGGGAATGTCATGACTGGACATCTCATTTGCTGAAACTCCTGCTGAAAAACACGCATGCGTGTCTACAGACCGTAGTAATAGCGCTATAAGTGGAGTAAAGACGATTGTGAAGGAGAAGGGGATGTCAAAGGTTACTCAGCAACGGAATGAGTGGTCAACTTATTTGGTGAAACTCCTGCTGAAAAAAAAATAAAATAACGACAACAAAAAAACAAAAAAAACACGCATGCATGTCTACAGAAATTACTGAAAACATAAAGTGTTTAGGTTCAATGCTGGGCAGGAGAATCTATCTCTATATCAAGATTTTGATGGGAAAATAATATAAAATTGAACTTCACATTTAATATAGATCTGAGAAAACTTTTCATTCAGAATAAAAATGAAGAATTAGTTTTAATATATCTATATATATATATATATATTTCCCACCTGGAGGAATGGGAGAGTGGAAATCTTGTTGGAGTTTTGGAAGATGATGATGATGTTGGAGGGGAGTAGAACATTTGAATGCTTCCATCCCTTCCTCCAGATTCAGTCCTCCCTCCACCCTATCCCCCACTTCCGTTACAATCACCAATCTCGCGGTTTTGAAGCCGTCTGCATCGGATAGGTGAAAGGAATCCCCCTCCTCCTCCTCCACCATCCTCTCCTCTTCCTCTTCCTCTTCCTTCTCTTTCTCCTGTAATTCGAACAGATCCTTGGTGGTGGTGGTGGAGGAGTCAAAGGTGGGGGAATAAGTTGAGGTGGACTCACCAAACGCCTGCAGTGTCTCCCCTAGTAAAAATGCTGTGAAAAGAATAATAATAATAATAATAATAGTAATACTAATAATATTAATAATATTAATATTAATAATAATAATAATATTAATAATAGTAATATTAATAATGACATTGATATGAAATAAAAGGGCAGATGATGATGAAAATGATTATTCTGATATATATATATATATATATTAATATATATATATATATATTAATACATATATATATATAACTTATATTAAGGATAAATGTATAACTAAACTCACCAAAAGTGGAGTTTGGCGCTTCATTTACTATCCTCTGTCGACAGCAACTCATGAACATCCGACAATGGGAGGGGAGATGCTGACGGAATTGTTTACAGCAACTTCCTAAGGAAGATTTCAAATTTAAAAAAAAGTAGAATTAGCTGCATCAATATTATCATTATCATCAAGCATCTTCATCATTCATTATCAATATCTTCATTTTCTATCCGCATCTGTCATACAAATAAAAAGAAACAAGCAAACAATGCATTATTCATTCTCAAGAATTCATTTCATATCATTTCATATATCATATAATATCATTTCATATATCATATCAGCATCATATCATATCATATCATTTCATATCATTTCATATATCATATCAGCATCATATCATATCAGCATCATATCATATCATATCATATTATGTTATTTCATTTCATATCACAGCAGTCTACTCACACCACAGCAACACCATAACACCTCTTTTCACATTCATCAATTGCGACATTAGCAAAATTATCATCATCATACTTCATTCCAACATATCACAAATTAAATAAACACATAATTATTATTATTCATTCATCAATAGAATCATTAGCAAAATTATCATCATCAGCATTCCAGCATATTACAAATTAAATAAACACATAATTTGTTAGTCATTGATGCATTCATTCAATCATGCGCAAGAAAATATAACATCACAACTCGACTTATCACATCACAGAAAAAGTTACCTGTGTTCTTGTTCTTTGATTGTCGATAGTATCGCACGCATAGGGTGCATGAAAATAGTAGGAGGGTGCAGACCGCACCCAATGCTGATTTTAGTGCAATATCTCCTGCTATTATATTAGTAATCCTCCTCTCATCACCACTTTCACTTTTACTCCCTTTCTCTCTCCCCAGAAATAATTTTCTACTCACCTCCTTTAGTCTCATGTTCAAAAGACTTATAATCGAAACTGAAGAAGAAGTAGAAGAAGCATGGGGAGAAAGAGAGGAAGTAGAAGTTGGGGTAGGTGATGCTATTGTAGTTGAAGTTGGGCTAGATGATGCTATTGTTATAGTTGTCAGCGAAGGCGTATTCATAGTCGAAGCCGTATTCATAGTCGAAGCCGTAGTCGTTGAAGCCGTAGTCGTTGAAGCCGTAGTTGTTGAAATCGTAGTTGTTGAAGTCGTAGTTGTTGAAGCCGTAGTTGTTTTGTTGAAGCCGTAGTCGAAGCTGAAGCCGTAGTCGAAGCTGAAGCTGTAGTCGAAGTCAAAGCCTTACTCGAAGTCGTAGTTGATGACATTGATGAAAACGAAGATGATGATGATAAAACTGATGATGAAGCTGGGCCATGGAAGAGAATTTTTTTAGTCTTTATTTCGTTTAACGAATGGGAGGGAGAAGACGGACTGCAGTCGGAGGCGATAATTAATCCTCCTTTTACTCATTCGGAAGGGATGGAGCTACAATCAAACGTCGTCAACTGCCTCGCAACGGAAAGAATTTTAAAATTTTAAAATTTATGTTGTATTCTAGTGATATTAATTCGAAATAAAAAGGAGTGATCTAAAAATAAATTTTTCAAAGAAAAATCATTTGGAAGATCCCAAAGATCTTCCTCGCTAAAGCGAGGACAGATTTTAGTCGTTTTTGAAACAAAGGTGCAATGTCGAAGCGCATTGCATAGATCGAATTCCACCACCAACACCATTCCCATCACCATCAGACACCACCACCTCATTCTAACACCTCCACCACTTCCACCACCCGAAACAAGTCCATCAACGCAAACCATGTCTGAAAAGCAAAAGTGAAAAACCTTCATTCACTCATTTTTCATTCATTCACTCATTTCTCATTCATTCACACATTTCTCATTCATTCACTCATTTTTCACTCATTTCTCATTCATTCACTCATTTCTCATTCATTCATTCACTCATTTTTTCATTCATTCACTCATTTTTCATTCATTCCTTCCATTCATTTGTCATTCCTTCCATTCATTTATTCATTCATTCAAGTATGATTTACATAATTGAAACATATTTCTATAGCATAATATTCATTTGATAAACTCTCTTTCATTCATTCTTTCATTCATTCATTCTTTCATTCATTCATTCTTTCTTTCATTCATTCATTCATTCTTTCATTCATTCATTCATTCTTTCATTCATTCATTCATTCATATATACATTCTTATATAGTCTCATTCATATACATTTAGTCACTTAGAAAAACATAATCAATTTGATAAAACTCACCTTCATTCATTCATTCCTTCATTCATTCATTCATTCATTAATTTTACATTCATATATATACTCATTCAGTACATACATACATACATTCATACATACATACACAACCTCATTCGTTCATATATACATTTACTTACATAGAAAATGAGTCTTCCTCCTTCCTTTTAATTGATCAAATTAAATAAATAACACATCATATGATTCGCTGTAGCTAAATTGAGCTATATTTCTATAGCAAAATAAACATTTTAATCAACTTACCTAGTTTTTTAGAGGAAAACTGCTGCTTGAATGAAAAGCGACTTTCAAACTGGAGGAGAATGTCTAGACGCGTTTTATCAAACCTTTATCTACGGAATGCAACACTAAACTTCATTTAGAAAATCTTATCTTATCTGTTCTTCTTCTTTTTCTCATCAATAAAATTATCGAAAATAATAATAATAATAATAATAATAATAAATGCGAAATGAATATAATGCATAATATAATGAAATATAGAAATGAAGGCATATAGTTAATTTTATTTATTTTTGTGATTCTTGGTGGGTGGGTGTGATGTGCAGTAAACAGGTGGTAGGGTGGTGTGTGCATGTGTGTGTGTGGGTAGGAGGGGAAGTGAACACACACACTCACATATCTCACATATTACATTCATATTGTCATCCATATTCATTCTCTACACACACACACACATATATATATATATATTTATATATGTATATAAATATGAAAAATCTTCCTTGTGTGGAGTGGATGAGGGAAGATGGAGGGAATTCACTTGTGGAAATTCGACTGTTAGAATTGGGTGTAGTTGATGCTTGGGGGGGCTGTGAAAGTCTCATAAACCACTCGAGGTGTCCCGTAAACCTGTTCACCCCCCCACACACACACATACACACACAGCGTCCTCTCCTGCGAGGGGGAGGGAGGGAGGAGTCACAGAGTATATGCTTGAAGATTATACTCCGTTCCGCCTCAGCTGTTAGCTGAATGGGAGGGGAGGTGAGTGGGAGGGAATAGGTGTGGGATGATAGTGGAATGAGGTATATGCTTGGAGAGTTAACTTGTGACAACTCAAATGACCCTCCCATCCAATGAAAAATAAGAGAACGATCTCCCGACACTCAATACAAAAAAATGTAAAGAAAACAAAAAAACCCTGTCCAATCAAAATGAAGAAGAATATTAATATCATGGGGAGGGAGAATGATGCATAATTAACTAGGTGGGGTTTATGCATTCTTGTGACTATAAAAACTGTAGTTGCAGCAGAAGCTCAGATATCTTTTCACTTCAGTGAGATATTACACCGCGTGAGATAGACATCACACCATGTGAGATATACATCATACCGAGTGAGATAGACTGACATCACACCACATGAGATAGACATCACCCCGTGAAGACGATCCATCCTCCCTTCTTGGAGCGGGAGTGGAATTGGGAGTGGAAGCGAGATTAGGGGAAACCCCTGGAGACGACAAGTAACGGATTTTCTGACAGTTTTATGTTCAGTGAGTGAGTGAGTGAAGCAGTCCCACCATGTCTAAAGGAGCGAGCTACAAGTATATCCATCGTCGAGGAAAAGGAGAAGTAGGAGGAGGAGGAGGAGGAGAAGGGTAAGTCGTTATTATTAGTATAAGTCCACTATGACAGAAAGGTAACCAAAACCATAGTTGGGCTGAGTACTGTTTTATTAGTTCTCTGGCGGAACTTGGAAAATATGCCCACCTACAAAAATGAAAATTAGCGCAGAAGTGACACAATTCAGGCGTTGGCAGGTGGCGCCCCAATCACGCATACCGAGAAAGGGGGGTTGGTGCGTGACTCACAATGAATATAATAAGTACAACAGTAATATTAAATAAATAAACCATGTATGTGCTTCGTTGCTTTATATTATTATAATTAATTATAATGCACATAAGTCCACTATGACAGAAAGGTAACCAAAACCATAGTTGGGCTGAGTACTGTTTTATTAGTTCTCTGGCGGAACTTGGAAAATATGCCAAAAGAACCTCCGGTTCCCTCCAACCCAACTAATTCATTTCGCCAGCCAATTTTGCTGCGACCCTCATGTCATTCATGATACGCGTAGTCAAAGGCGTTCTCAAATATTCGAAGACAGCATTACTCGTCCAGTCACCTGTGGTTCTGATTTCCTCTAATGAGGCCCTGCACATCGACAAATATGTGCACCCGCCCCTGCGTAGAGAATGCGACGACAATAATTCAACATTAAGCCCCACTCGGGCTCCAAACAACTTCAATGTAGATTGGTAAATCTCATATGTCAATGGTGAATTACCTCCCTCATCATTCGGCACCAAGAATGCTACCTCCTCCCTACCGGCCGGTCGTTCAACAAAATGTTTTTCCGTCCAATGCACCGCGCATAGGTGCAATTCAGGACAACGTGCTATCGGAATATCTACCGATCTCTCATAAAATTGTATAGTTTTTGATTTACGAATTTTCAAAATCATTCCCCACGTGAAAAATTTAAAATCCCCCCTCCGCAACATTGCGTCCGAATAGGTTACATTTGACTTCCTCAAAAGCCCTCTGAAGCTACAAAGAACAGGCGCCCGCCAAGCAGTATGACCCGAACTATCCGATAGCACAGAAAAAATGCGTCGCAACATATTTGGAAGCAAGGGGATAGATTGTTTAGGGGTATCCCCCAACTCTCTCCGGATACCCCGAAGCGTAGAACAAATTATAAACTCTGAGTAGTTAATTTGTACAGCACTGTGCTGCCTCAAAAAATAATTGAGGCCACTAAGATAGTTAATAATTGAAGAGTATTTTAGTGTCCTCGCTAACCAGGTCGCATACAACGCTACTTGCAAAGAATCGCAAGGAATAGGCGAGTGCGTTTCAGAAAATTCTTCCACAAAGACCAGATACTTATTCACCTGGACTGCCCTTGCTGCCAAAGAGTTCGGCGCGTAGCATTTAAGCTGAAAACCCCTCTGCTCAGTCTTTAGCTTCTCGATCTCTGCAAATAGAAATGATGATTGAACAAATCTGTACAACACAACTTCTTTTCGTGATCTGCCATACATATGGCGTCCTGCATCTTCACATCCCACAATCTGCTCAATGCATCAGTTATAACGTTAGATTCGCTCTTTATGTGCACAGCAGTGAAAACAAAATTATATCTTATAGATAGCCAAAATAGTCTTCTCAAATAATACATAATCTGCTTGCACTTGGACCTGCCTGTAGTTAATGCTGACTCGACTGTCCCACTGTCCGTGACCATCACTATAGAGGCACCCTGCCAACCAGGCCCCCACCTCAGCACTGCGGTGTACACTGCCCACATCTCCTGTATATTAATATGAGCAGATCCTATCTCACTATCTGGTTGGTCATAGTGGTGCCCTACAACCGTCTGCAGCTCACTCTCAGCATGCTTGTCATAGCAACCTACTAGCCAGTCATTGTCATGCATTGCACCGTATCCCCACTTACTTGAATCACTGTACGTAGACTTCACTACCGAAAATTTGCCTAGCATTAATGCTTTCCCATTAAATTCTTTGGCAAATTGGCTCCACCACTGGACATCCTCCCTGAACCCTGCATTCAGTCTAACCTTATAATAAGGCCGTGACACTGCCCCTATCAAATCATATATTCTTCTAGAAAATGTTCGCCCACCACGCACTACTTTGGCGCAGTGGGCTAGCAATCCGGCCAATTTTTCTAACTCTCTCCTAGTCGACTTCACTTTCCCTTTGAAAGCTTCAAGAATAGCACTCAACTTATGCAATTTATCTTTCGGTAGTGTCAACTCCAATTTAACCGAGTCAATTATTATTCCAAGAAACCGTATTCTTGTACTCGGGCTGATTAGCTTCTTGTAACTTACATAGAAACCTAGTCGACGTAACAAACTGATTAATTTATTTTGCAAAATTACCGACTTGTCCCACGTGGCACCAATTACACAAAAATCATCCAGGTAATTTACTACCCTGTCCAATCCTTCTCTAACCGCACATCGAACAATGAAATCCGACATTTTTGAGAACACAAACAGGCTCGAAGATAACCCCATGCAGAGTCTATTGTCTAACATGTAACTTGGCTCACCTCTGCCCCCATCCCCAAAATCCCACCATAAACCCTGCCTCGGTCTATCTGTTGGATGTATAGGGATAGCACGGTATGCATCCTTCAAATCTACTGTCGAAAGAAAATCACCCTGACTCATCTGATCTACCACATTATCAACACTTTTATATTTGAACTTGAGTGACACCCTATCTGTGAAATCATTTATAGATTCATCTTTCGGCCTACTGCAGTCAACTATCCCTCTACTGCCCCCCTCCTTGGGGATACAGAAAATATTATGCACACATTGAGGAATGCTTTCAGTGCAGGTAATCATATACTGACTTAACTCCAACAACAGCTTCTGAGTTATAATATCTCTATATAATACATTACGCACCTTTTTGAATGCAGGCTTATATTCTATCGTACAGTCTATATTAGTGACGTGAAAACCAAAGATCACTCCCCACAAAATATATACCCAATCCGGGTCAGTGTCTCCTCTCAAGAAAAGCTCCGCTATGAACCGACAGGGTTTCAATTGCATAAGGTTACCTGCAATGTAATGCTGACATTTACATACACCATCCACACATTCACTCCTCACCTTAATTATAGTCGGTTCTACCTCAGGCACCTCTCTAATGAAAAATTTCCAACAGCTGTACTCTTCTCTCACTGTCTCTACATAAAATATGTCGGACTTATTAATACTATCACTATTAACCCAACTCCGCCATATCCTGTCAACTTGGCCGTCTACACCCGACTCACATGAACGAACTACCTCTGCCTCAGATACCCGTTCATATATTGCACATACCTTATCGTCTTTTCGTGTAGTTTCAGCACATGTAACATTATCAGCTGTCGAATCTACTGGGTCAACTCGGCCTTCTACCTTTGGTTTTACAAGATATTCGCCCACTATGCGGCTACTATAATTACTTGCGACTTCCCCAGGCACGCCCGCTAATTGTCTCGCGGGCCCCGCACATGTAACACCCTCTACAGCCCGCGGGCGTGACCAATTAGCCCGCCGTTCATGCTGTAACTCATCGACTTTCTTATGCTGTCCTAAGTGCAACGATATATCTACCTGCTGACACATATGCTCACCAGAAATGGCATTATTAACAGACACATTAGCAACCTCCCCATTATCATTGGGACCTTTACAATGCAAACCTACATTATTGTTGCCAACTCTATTTTGTCTGACTAACTTAGTTTGTCAGTCTTTTGAACAATTACCTTTCTTGTGGCCTTTACTGCCGCATTTTAAGCACCAATGGCCAAAATTACAGTTCTCTTCGCTCCTGCTACAACCACCTTCCTTATTCCATCTAAAACAACCTGTCTTGCCTTCTTTGGAATAAGCTGTAGTTTTCCGCGCACCGGTAGCTTGCTTTTTCGACCGCATGTTATGCATGCCGTAATGGAACATACATAAAGCCAGTGTTATTGCTACCGAATGCCGCGAACCCCTCTACCTCTGCAAGTTTCCTTATATCTTTGTCGTACTCGACATGAGTCGAGTCCTGAAAGTCATTCTGCCTTGCCCTAGAAGCCATAAAGCAGATATGTTCTAGGAAAGCTCGCAAATCCTTAACCGTGAGTTCATGTATGTCTAAACACCACCTAACTGAGGCCGTTATCAGTTCATAGCAGTTCAGTTTTTTGACCTCCTTCCCTAACACAGCATATCTCCGCAGACTCCACTTACTTCGAAGACGTCTGGTGCTGCTGCTGCTTCTGCTTCTGGAGTCCGACGGTGTTCGACGCCTTCTAGTCCGCGACCTATGCCGCGGTTTTGACAGTCCGTAGGTCGAGTGTTCGCCTTTCTTTGGACCCGCCGGCACCACGTCTGCACCGGCGGCTTCTGCCGTCGGCCATTCGTCCTCCATGGCCGCCGCCCCTCTCGCTGCCACGTCCTTCTCTCCATGCTGCCGCTCTTGTTTTCTCCTCTTCATAGTTGCCCGCCGCTCCTGCAGTTCCATTATATGTTCTTCTAGCTCCATATCTTTTATCTCTTGTACTATAGATGCTTCCTGCTCTTCTAATGTTAGCGACGACATTCTGTCTACTATTTCGGGCGAACTATCTCGCGAAGTATCCTTCTGAATGTCAGTTTGCCTCGCCGACGCTCTCGTCACTCCCTTTTTTCTTTCTGCACTTATCTGTCTTGTGCACCATGCCGCACAAATCACAGTACATGGTGTTCGTTAGCTGTCAACCCACGTTCGCTTCAATGAAAATTAGCGCAGAAGTGACACAATTCAGGCGTTGGCAGGTGGCGCCCCAATCGCGCATACCGAGAAAGGGGGGTTGGTGCGCGACTCACAATGAATATAATATGTACAACAGTAATATTAAATAAATAAATCATGTATGTGCTTCGCTGCTTTATATTATTATAATTAATTGTAATGCAC
>JASIRB010001604.1:0-43392 GCA_030323885.1 Branchipolynoe longqiensis | reverse complement strand
TAAACTCATAGAGTTGGTTATCCCAAATAAATCGAAGAAATTTTCGTTATTGTTCCATTATGGGAAGCGTATAATATGCATCCTGTAAATCAACACTAGCCATCCACGCATCTGGTGTAATCAGATCTCGTGCCGTATCTAGAGATAGCATTTTAAAATGTCGATTTTCACAAATTTATTAAGGATTGTTAAATCCAGGATCATTCGAACATCACCGTTTAGGCTTCGGTTTCTCTGAGTGAAAATGTTTTGAAAGTGAAACTGTCATGGACAGTGTGTCACTTTTTGTATAATTCCTTTCTCAAAGAATTTATGTACCTGTTTAGTTAGTGCGTCTCGTTCAACTGGTTGAATGTTATATGGAAAAGGTATTATACTTTGTACAGGAATTTGTGTAAAGGGAATGTGAACACCCCTAACTATTTTTATAATTTCTTGGTCACTAGTAATTTTGTGCCACTCAGAAATATGATTACTAATATTACCAGACACAAAGTTGCTTACAGTTTGTGTGTTTTTAGAGGCTTCAGGGACTTGTAAAGTTTGTGTTTGGACCTCTACTTGGACCGCCCCTGGGGAAAGGTCTCGACGAGTTGAACCCTTGGCCTATTGGCCGTGCGGTGTTGTCGGTCCAGCCTGGGCGAGCGCCCCGGCCCCGAAACCCTTGACCGAAGTTTGAACTCGGTCTGGTTCCTCTGGTGAACCGTCGTGGACGAAAATCCCCTCGTGACTTTTTGAAACGAGGAGCTTCCTGTTTCTCTTGCCATCCATGTTTTTGCCACTCTTGGCTGCAGTCTCTACCTCTTTATAGAGGTATTGTAGTTGACCGCAAAACATCTTGGTGTTTTCTTAAAGGTTTCCCTTTAATCGGCTCTGGTGAAGATAATTGCGTAAACTCCTTTCCCTCATTATCGCGGAACCTTCTTAGAGCGAGCCACTTCTTTGCCAGCATTGTGCAAACTGACTTGAAGACATTTTCATATCTTCGGAACGGACAGGTAATTACCTGCCGCCGCTAACACTATTGCCTTTGATCGATTGTCTTAGCAATAGACGAGAATTATTTTCACTCTGCATCCTATTGCCACAGGAACAATAGCTGTTAGGGTAGCCACACTGCCTTATGCACTGTGTGCAACACATCCTCAAATTCTTACGGTCATCCGTCATATTGACATCCCGATCCATTTCTTTAATGATGGAGTTGGGAACACCCTTTATGCCTGTTAACTCATCTCCTAACTTGGAGATAACCTCCGCCGGTTTGAACGTGCGGAAATGACCATTCACGGTCTCGCGCATAAGCGTAGTGGTTTTAACCCGCTTAGCCTTTGGCTTCTCCACCTTCTTAGCCACTTTAGTGCCAATGTCCGCATAGACCCCTTCATATATGGTGTCTGAGTCTGATTCCGTAGAAGTAGAATCAGTGGACGAATCAGAAGAAGAATATTTCTCTTCCTCTTCTCTTTTGACTTTTGTCTTCCCTGTTTTGCGAAAAAAACCAGTTCTGCCCGCTCCTTGGTGAATTCATCACCCGAAGAAATCACCTGTTTCTTCTTCTTCTCTCCGTTTAGGAGAAGGAGGAGGAGGAGCCTTAAGCTCCACCGCCGAGTCTGTGTCCAAGAAATCCTCAAATGAATCCTCTTGGACACTCGGCCTACGCCGCTTCCGAGACACAGGCGATTTGGCAGTCAAGATGTGGCTTTCCAATCTTGCAAAGCGAGCCTCCCAATCTGGAGGCGCAGGCACATCAGGCACTGCGTCCTCGTCCGGGTCGGAGAGGATATGCGCCCGGGGCTGTTTTCGACGTGCCTTGGAGGCACACAGGAGTGAGGAGTCGTACTCCTCGTCACTCCACTCGGAACACGCCCCTCGGCTGCTGCTGCACCGCGCTTACTCCGCTTCGTGGCCATCGGGAGCTGAAACAAACATTTTTGGTCAGTCCCGGTATATATATATGTCACAATATGGTTGTTTCAAACTCATTTGGACATCTATTGGTGTTAAAGAACGTGTTTATACCGTTATAACACAGGCGTAATAAGCTAAATTTGTGCGTGGGTTGTGGGTCAAGCCCAAACCTTACGCGGGGTCGGGACCAGTGTATCGGCCCGCCCATCCCTCTGTTCCGCACACTTCTCCCACCTGTGACTACTACGTCAACAAGTTGGAGAAAATGCTACGAAACTCGGAGAAACGCCTGAAAAAGTTTTGTCTAGGGGAGTCTATAAAAGAAACCCAGGAGCATCTCCAACATTACTCTCTATTAGAGTACGAGAGAATTTCCACATGAGATAGGGCGAAACCCACATCTCTACCCATAGTCACACGGTGACCCGGGTGTTGACATAACCGCTAATGACCGGTTTGGTTCCTTCGAGAAACCCACTCGAGTGTTCTATCCTTGGTTGTTTATAACCAAATAACTCGTCCAAATTGGACCAACGAAAGTCTAAACTTTCCATAATGATGCTCTAATGCATCATAATTAAGCTAACCACAGTTTTTTATTATACTTACTGCGTATTTGCTTGTATGTAGACTAATTTTGCCGGAGCAACCCAACGACACGTTATCCAGTCGTGAGTTGTATATGCTAATTGCTGGTACCGGACGTGCTTACCTCTCTCCCTAGCCTGAGGCTGTTTACCGAGGTAAAATATATATATATACATATATACATATACATATATATTCCTCCAGTGTGTGTGTCACGAGGGGGGGGGAACCACCCGTACACAAGTCCCCGACAGCTGGGAGGGGGGGGCACTCCACCAAAGCGCCAATGGAGGAAGTAGCAAAGTATATATGTTCCCCAATACTTGTATAATGCATTATTATACATCACATATATAGACACGTATACATATATTTACACATAGACAAATATATGTGCTCTATAATCCATTATGGGAATATAAACAAGGACACTATGTATCTTCAGTTCCCTATGTAATACTTTAGCAATTACCCTATCTAACTGACTCTGTGTAGTATGACATGGGCCACATTGGCGCCACCTGTGAGGGGCTCTAGGCACTGTATGCCAGCTGCGTCTGTCCGTTAATGCCTATCGGCCCGTCGGGATGTCAAATTTTAACTTTAGGTGGGCATTTAATATATCTCCGCCAGAGAATATATATCTTCTTCTCAACCACATCAGTCTTATCATTGTTCTGTTTATCTGGGGCCAACTGTTTATATATACATATATACAGACGCAAGTGACACTGTCCACTTGATCACTTTCTACCCGACTGAAATTCACAACCTAATTCTATCAAATTACAAATGGAAACAATTTCTAGCAGAGTTTTAGGTAGAATTGCATCAGTTCATGATAGCGTGAGTCCTTAGGTTTGAAGACACGAGTGACATTCTTGATTACCTGATCACTTTTTTACACATGAGACAAATTCTAAACATAATCCTTTCAAATTAGAAACGGAAACGTAATTTTTGTTTTGTTTTTATTTTGGGAGGGTGGGTGGTGTGAAGTTTTTGGTTGAATTGTGTCAGTTCATGTCAGCGGTGAGTGCCTAAGTGTGATGACACAAGTGAGAGTCTCAATTACCCGATCACTTTTTACACATGAGACAAATTCAAAACATAATCCTTCCAAATTAGAAACGGAAACAATTTGAAGTGGGGGAAGGGGTTTGTTGAATTACACCAGTTCACGTTAGTGTGAGCCGATAAGTCTGAAGACGCCAGTGACAATCTAGATTACCAGATCACTCTTTACACAGGATACAAATTCAAAACATAATTCTTTCAAATTAGAAACGGAAACAATTTGCAGTGGGGGAAGGGGTTTGTTGAATTGCATCAGTTCATATTAGTGCGAGTCCTTGAGTCTAAAGACGCGAGTGACATTGCTTTTTACACACGAGACAAATTCAAAACATAATCCTTTCAAATTTTTTCCACTTTTTATTCTAATGTGTTTTTTTTCTGAGTGGGTGGGTGGGTGAAGTTTTTGGTAGAATTGCGTCAGTTCATATTAGTGGCGAGTGCATAAGTATGAACACACAAGTGCCATTCTCCATTATCTGAGCACTCTTTCCACAGAACCTTACATTACCTTTCACTTGAGCCTCCCACCCCCCACCCCCCATTTTAGTCACGTGTCTGAATCCTTGCTAAGAACACGGTTTCGTGACACGTTAAAGTTGCATAGTCCGATGGTTTTGAGTTTCTAAAATTTGTCTGAGATCAATATATTAAATTGATTGTTATAATCTACCTTACTTTAGCTTGAAGTGACTTTTATTTGAAATAGTTAACTTTTTGAGATTTTTGAAGTGTAGACGTGTCAAATTAGTTTCGGCAAGCACACCAAAACTCTGACACCATAGGCTTCAGCAGTAACAGGTTCTATTAAATTGACTCAGTATGCCCTTCTATGTGGCAACAAATGCTTAATACGTGCATCAATATCTAAATTAGATATGTAGAATCAAATCTACATAATGGGCGACCTCCGACTTTTTAGTTCAAATTCCTGCCGTTTGCGTCGCCACTGAACGGTAACACTGCAAACTCAATGGCTATGAGCAATCTTCATACAGAAGAAGTGAAATATCTCTAAAACCACACCACCTAGAGACAAACAGCTTGGTACACATATAGAAAACATATTCAACGAATAGATTATATTAAATTTATAAGGTTAGGGTTCTGCATTTCTATTAATTTTGAATAAAATAAACGTTTTTCACTGTGCGTACCGGCAAACTCAAAGCATTGTCAATGCCCATTTAGGCCCACCAGTACCGACGCGCCACCAAGTGTCGGAAAAATTAACTACGCCACATGTCCCCCTTTGAGTTGGCTTTGAAAATGTGATTCTTCATCAGAGTATGTAGCTTTAACACGTACCCAACAGCCGCTCTCATCGCCATGACATTTTACTTTTAATTTTTAGGGGTATTTTTATGTGTGTGTCTTTGTTGTTGTTTATTTTTAAATAAGAAAGGACTACATTGTTCAGTAAGCCCTGTCCGTTGGGGACCTTTGTGTAACGATCACGTTTAGACACGCAAGCCAACCACCAAACCACCAACCCACCAAACCACCAACCCACCAAACCACCAAACCACCAAACCACCAAACTACCAAACCACCAAACTACCAGCGTGCAATTTGAGAATTTTTCACTTTTTGATATTTTTCAAATTTCGAATCCGCAAACATTTCCACAAACTGTCCCAACCCAATTTCCAGCTCACGCCCTGCAAAGCGTTATTTATTATTCGCTAATTGGAAATCCTGATGCTCACTTAAATTTGATGAGTGGTGGCCCTTCTTAAATCTGGGCTAATTAAAGTTGCATAGTCCGGTGGTTTTTGAGTTTCTATCATTTTCCGAGATAAACATATTAGGTTGATCATTATATTCTACCTTACTTTAGTTTGAAATAACTTTTATTTTAAACGGCTAACTTTTGAGATAATTATTTGAAGTGCAAACATGCAAACTTTATTTTGGCAAGCATCCCAAAACTCTTGACGCTATAGCCTTCTGCAGTAACGGATTCTATTAAATTGTCTCAGTATTCCCTTCTGTGTGGTGTCAAATGCTTAATAAGTATCTAAATTAGATCATCAATCAATAGTTCCGTCCTCTAGTCAAAGGTTGGATGCAATGGTTCTCCACTTGTCCCGATGGTGTGCTGTTCTGATAGACTGTGAATAATTCAAGCCTGTCCACTGTGAAATATTTGTAAACCATGATGTTCTTGGTCTCCCTCTCCCTCTGCTGCCATTCACCTTCCCTTCCAACAATGTACGGTATATTGAACTCTGACGAATGATGTGGCCAAAATAGATAAGTTTCTTTGTCTGTATAGTGGCAAACAAGCTTTTCTTATTTTTAATTTTTCTGAGAACTTCTTTGTTGGTGATCTTCTTTGTCCATGATATTTTCATCATCGTTCGATAAGTCCACATCTCAAATGCTGCTAAACGTTTGTTAAATTAGATATCTGGAATCAAATCTAGATAATTATTTTGGTTTTGAAATCTTGGTGTTTTCATCGGTCTATGCAGCTTTGATGTTTAAAGCGGGGGTGATTGACCTGAACCTGGATTTGGTTTTACAGCCGCTATTTATCCAAAAGATAGCCAATCTTTTCTTTTATACAGTAAAACCTCTCTAACCGACCACTCACCTATATTGGTCGATTTATTTGGGTCCCAAACGATCGCCCATACAATACGATTGGAACTTTTTTTTTTAATTCCCTAAACCGACCACCTCCCTAAATGGACAATTTAAAGTCGGTCCCATGGTCGGTCGATTTAGAGAGGTTTTACTGTATATTCAAGATCTCATCTGATCTTATCTTAAACTGTAACTTTGCATCAGTTTTTCACAAGAACGAGAAGGGTAGGTGGGTGGGTGGGTGGGGAATAGAATGACGGGGTGTGGTTTAGGCCATGTGACTTCTGGGCCAGCTGCCAATTACTTCGTCAAGTAGCAGCCTGGACATTTGGAGCAGGCTATTATATATATTATTATTATTATTATCCTCTTCTTTGATGCAGGCTTGTGGTAGCCTATACAAAGCTCGTAGCTCTCAGCTCTAATGGTATACAGCCTCGAAATCGTACAGGAATGTTTCTCTGGCCCGGTGTCCAGCGCATTCTTGAATTGATTCATGGTAGCTGCTTCCACCGCTTCTTCGTAGTTTCCACATGTTTATCACTGCTGTGAAAAGAAGGCCCTCTGAGTGAGCTGTTGTACCTTGGCTGAAAGCTTTTGGAGTGACCTCTGTATTGTTCCTGTTGCGTTGAATAGCAAGGCCTCATCCAATTATACTGCATTCAGGCTTTGTTGTCATGTCCCCACGAAATCTTCTGTATGTGAGGCTTGGTAACTTGAGTCTCCTGAGTCTGTCTGGATAACTAAGGTCTTCAGATGTGGCACTAGCTTAGTTAACTTCTCTGAACAGCTTCAATGGATTTAATATCCTTCTTCAATGTTGGGTGCCATATAGTGTTTTGTTATATGCCAAGTTTTTATCTATCTCTAAGGAAGGGGGGAGGGGAAGGGGAGGGGAGGGAGAGCGGGAGTGCGGGGGAGGAGGAGGGAGTGTGGGGGAGGAAGGAGGAGGGGAGGGGGAGATGGAGGGGGAGATGGAGAGGGAGTGGGAAGGGGGAAGGGAAGAGGGAGGGGAGAGAGGGAGTGTGGTGGATTCTGGAATTCCTTTAATTCCTGTGAATTTCTCCGCCATCTTGATTATGACCTCTGCTGGTTTGAAGGTGTTAAAGTGGCCTTGGATGGTCTTCCTCATGAGCGTTGTTATGTGTATTTTCTTGCGTCTAAGCACTTTACACTTTTTCGTTTCTTTCCCATACGATTTAGCATATTTGCCGGAGTGCTTAGTGTCGGAGTCGGAGTCGATGAGTCTGATGACGAGTCCAAAGAGGAGGATTTGTGTTTCCTCCTCTTCTTAGGCATTTTCTTAGTCTTCTTCATGAGGCGCTTCTTTTTACTGGTCCCGCCGACATTTCCTAATTAACATATGCACACGCTCTGGTCACTCTGCGCCCGGGCACCTACCAGTCAACATCGCTTCCCACCCACTCACCCTCCCGGGGTTGAGAGCTGCTACTAGTTTAAGTCCTATACTATTTCTCACTTGCCACTATTATCCTAAATTGTCACGTTTTTACAGTTGCATAGTCCGATGGTTTTCAATTTCTGTATTTTCTCTGAGATAAATATATTAGATCGATCACTAGTATCTAGTTTACATTAGTTCAAAGTTACTTTTATTTTAAATTGTAAACTTTTAAGATATTTTGAGCGCAAACATGGAAAATTACTTTTGGCAAGCTTGCACAAACTCTGACACCATAGACTTCTGCAGTAACAGGTTCTGTTAAATTGACTCAGTATTGCCTTCTATGCAGAAACAGATGCTTAATAAGTGCATCAGTATCTAAGTTAGATATGTCAAATCAAATCTAGATAATTGGTTTGGTTTTGAAAATTTGATATTTCATCGGACTATGCAGCTTTAATAGGTCGCGCTTTCTCATTGGTACTAGTATTCTCAGGCCTCCACGGTCGACTGAACACACAGCACTTCAATGCTGACCTTATTGAAACTGCAATGACCGACCCGATTATCCTGCTTTATACGGCACACGATCCTGGATTTACAACTTTATTAAGGCACTGTTGCCCACATGTTGATTATTGCTCCTTGAGCATAGACTTCTTTTTGTTATGTCCAGTTTATTGTCTTGCATTGTTGTGTCGTAAGCCGAATTAGTTGATAAGTGGAAATTTCAATCGCGGACAGTTGGGTCTTCCTCATTCCACTATTCGTTCCCCGATCCTTGTAATGCGAGGCTATGTAGCGACAAGTATAGATTTTGCAAGTCATTGGATTTGACTCGGCCAGGGTTTGAAAATGTTTGTTTTTGTCTAATGCCACGACCTACCAAAACGGGACGCGATTGCAACTCATTTCAGCCATCACGTCTAGTATAATAAATAATTAAATAATAAAATAACAAAATAATAAAATAATGACTAATAAACAAACATCTATCTGTAGAGTTCTTTTGGTTAAAAACAATGCAGTTCAATTTGAACAAAAAAATGCTAGTTCAAAGTTGGTTGGTTGGTTTTATGTCCTGGCAACAGTTCAAGGTCATATATAGCAGGATGGATACCGATTTGTTTAAGCTTGTTTGTTGTTGTTTTACGTCGTAGCAACATCTAAGGTCATATCAGGATGGATACCGATTTGTTTAAGCCTGTTTGTTGTTGTTTTACGTCCTAGCAACATCTAAGGTCATATCAGGATGGATACCGATTTGTTTAACCTTGTTTGTTGTTTTAAGTCCTAGCAACATCTAAGGTCATATCAGGATACCGATTTGTGAGAGCACGCAATCATAGCGACTTTATAGTGCTGCCCCACTGGGAGACCAGGCCACCAGCACCATGGTCGATATCCCACTCAGTCACATTATCCTGACACTGAGCTAACCAGTCCTTGCCCTATCCTAATAATGCCGAGCGCCAGGCTAGGAAGCGACAAGTATCAATTTTGTAAGTCATTGGTTTGACTCGACCGGGAATTGAACTCCCGACCTTCCGCAAGGGAAGCCTGCGCTCTACCAATTCGGCCACCACGTCCGGTCCGTCTAGTATGATAAATAAACAAATATCTGTCAAGTTATTTTGATTGAAAACAAATAGGTTCAATTTGAAAAAAATATAAATAAAATAAAATAAAAATCCTGGTTCAAGGTCGAACACAGGCGGTTTCTTGTTCCACCTAAGGACCGGACGCCGTAACCGAATCAGTAGAGCGCGGTCCTCGCATGCAGAAGGTCGGGAGTTCTAAATTTGCGCGGTGGCCTAATCAGTAGAGTGCGGGAATCGCGTGTATAAGGTCGGGACTTCAGTTCTCAGTCGAGTCAAACCAATGACTTATACAATTGATACTTTTCACCTCCTAGCCTGGCGCTCGGCATTAATAGGATAGGGCAAGGACTGGTTGACTCAGTGTGGTACATCGGGTCATGGTGCCAGCAGCCCGATTTCCCAGTGGGGCAGCACTATAAGGTTGCCATGAGTGTGCACCATCACAAGTCGGTACCTGTCCTGATAAGACCTTAGATGTTGCTAGGACATAAAATAACAACAAACAAACAAAAAAACTTAGATGTTGCCAGGATATAAAACTCCAACAACCAACCAACTGTTCCACCTGATCCATGTAACTTAAGCTTAGTTCAGAAATTTTCCGGTAGAGGAACAGTAATCTCTCTCTTTCTAAATTCTAACCGCCCAAACTCGAACAGACCAAACAGCCCCATAAACTAGACAGGCATTCACAATCACAAGTCGTCTTTGTAAACCCACACCCTGTGTCCAAACGCGACTCCACTTTTGTGAACGGTCATAAATCCTTCAGAAGCAATTTCGACAAATGTTTCAATTGTCGACAATTGTCGGAGGTAGTGAGTAGGGGGTGGGTGGGGTGGGGTGGGGGGGTGACCTCTGACCTCACCCGCCCCCCTCTGAGTGGGTGAACCAAATTTCGCTAATCTGCTGTAATTTACCTGCGGGAAATTTCCAGACGCTCTAATCACTCCACTATCACGTCCAGACAAGGTTTCCACCGAGTGGAACAATATTTCCTTTTGTGTGTCTGTGTGGAGGCGGTTCTGTGAGGGGGGTGCGGGGGAGAGGGAGAGGGAGAGGGAGAAGGGAGAGGAGAGGGAGGAGGGAGGAAGAGGGAGAGGGAGAGGGAGAGGGGAGAGGGGAGGGGAGGGAGGGGGAGGGTGAGGGGGAGGAGAGGGAGAGAGAGTGGGAGGGGGAGGAGAGGGAGAAGGGAGAGGGAGAGGGAGAGGGAGAGGGACGAGGGGAGGGGGAGGGGAGGGGGATGGGAGGGGGAGTAGGGAGAGGAGAGAGAGGAGAGGGAGAGGGAGAGGGAGAGGGAGAGGGAGGGAGAGGGAAGGGAGGGAGAGGGAGAGGGAGAGGGAAGAGGGGAGAGGGAGAGGGAGGGGGGAGGGGGAGGGGAGGGGGGGAGGGGAGGGGAGGGGAAAGGGAGAGGGAGAGGGAGAGGGGAGGGGGAGGAGGGAGAGGGAGAGGGAGAGGGAGAGGGAGAGGGAGAGGGAGAGGGAGAGGGAGAGGGAGAGCACTGAGGCAAAGTTTGTTTGTTGTTGATTTACGTCCTCGCAACATCTAAGGTCATATCAGAACGGGTACCGACTTGTGACAGTGCACTCATATGGCAGCTTCATAGTGCTTCCCCACTTGGAGGCCATGTCACTGGCACCATGACCCGATATCCCAGTCAAAGGAAAGTTTGTTTTATTTAACGACGGCTCTAGAGCACATTGATGCCCATACAGCCATTAGGGCATCACACTATCACTAACCAAAGAGTTTATGGAACAGGAAGTAAGAAGCGGCACTTACACTGCACAACGAGCTGCACCGCCTGCGATCCCGACACGGGCACTTCCGCTTGGAGCGTTGGACGCAGGACGCTCTCCGCGAAGCACGAGTAACTTCCGGCCTGCGTGCGGTTCACTCTGTTGATGACGTAGTTCCGGTTCCATCCGAGGACCTGGCGGGGACCGGAAGTAAAGGCGCAGTCAGCGACACTTCGGCAGTATTTTTCATCTATTATCCTCAATCTTTTGTTTGTTGCAGACTTTTTTACATTTGATGAAAATTTATTTATTTATCTACAGAACAAATTAATAGTCAAGAAATCTTGACTTACTAACGCAAAAATACCCCAACTAACACTGAAATCGTACTGCGTACTAAACAACTGAATAAATATAACAGTTTTTTTGGGCAAGGGGGGTAAATATGTTTATTCTGATGAATAAGTCTTTTGTCAGTGCCGAAGCACTGGTCTCCCAGCCATTTTTCAATTCACGGTTATTTACACAAAAGGTATATAGAATAAGGTATACAATATCTGATCACATTGAACTAAGAGCGAGTAATTAAAGGAATTAGAATCTATTGAATTGGAAATCCTAAACCAACAACTAAAAGCTTGCGTGTAAATGTAAAATGATTGAATGTACCTCATACTTATTACTTATAATGAGAATTGTTTACACTCTAATTTCATAATTTACTTCACACCTCAATTTACTTTATAAAGCATGTAAAAGAAATTGTGTAAATACCTATATTAAATACTTACGGCCAGAAGACCAGTGCAAGGGCACTGACAAAAGATATATGTATGTGATGTATAAGCATTATGCGAGTATAAAGGCACGGAAGGGATTATGTTTATTTCCTACCCTATTACTGATGGGGTGGCTTACTTGATGTATGGCCTCCCCCCCCCCCCTCCCCCTTCCGACCACGTGACCGGTGGCTCCACCGCCGGCACGCTTCTATACTGGACGCTACACTGTCACTTGCGCTCGAGAATTGTTTATCTCAACCACTACTTTGTCTTATCTTCCTCATTTGTAATGTATTCAGCATTTATATATAATTTATATATATATATATATATATATATATATATATATATATATATATATTGAATAAAATTCATTTCATCATCATCATCATGCTGTCGGTCGCGATGCGACATGACAAGACTGCTTTCATTACTTGACTGCCGCTCTCATTTCATGAAAGCTGCCTGCAAAAGTGTTGAAGTGCTGCTGGCTTTTGCAAGTTACCAGCAGCACTCTCTCGGGGAGCAAATAGAGGTCTCATACCGGCAAGAACATGTCCTGACAGGCACAAGACTATTTGTCCCTGCAGTGGCTGGTCGGGAGATGTTGGGAGTTCCATACATCAACCGCCCTTGATGCTGCCACAGTTCATTTACCCCCCCAAAAAAATTGATTAGCATTGCTATTTGGGTCATTCTCAGAAACTGTGTACCACGTTAGTGCCATGGAAACCAAAAGTTAAAACATTCCAAATAATAGCAGAAAATATTCTCTAAGTAATAGCAGAATCCATATTCATATGAAGGATTACGTGGTGCATACGTTAGAGTTGTAATTTTGTCGTTTCACTTTTTGATTTTGAACTTATACAAATTGAGTAAAGCGTGGTATGCGGCATGCGAATGCGGCAAAAAATCGAAAAGCATCTAAGTGAATAGGGGTGCTTCCATACCTCCGAATGCGAATGTGAATGCGAATGCGAATACGGCAACTGAATCGGTCCCTGTAGCCATCGGTGCGGCATGCGAATGCGAATGCGAATGCGAATGCGAATGCGAATGCGAATGCGAATGCGAATGCGTAGGAGGGGGATAGGGTTTGCAGTGGTGTGAGTTTATATCCACAGACTGTCGAAAACTTTCGATGGCCACGTGTGAATGTCGAAAACTTTCGATGGCCGTGTGTGAATGTCGAAAACGTTAGATGCCCGTGTGCGAATGTCGAAAACTTTCGATGGCCCCTGACGTCAGACACTTACCGCGTTGTACGCGTCCTTCCACTGGATCGTCGTCACGTGCGGGTTGGCTGTGACGTCACAGGAGAGGTTGGCGCGCGCACCCTCCGACAGGACCAGCTTGTTGTCGTCCGTCAGACCGCGTGACGTCACAGTCACCCTGGGGCCGTCTGCAAAGTGGAATCGATATTAAATGACGCTTAACATCATAGCAGCATTTGAGGGCATGTCAAGACCGGTTTGCATGACGTCACAATCACTTTGGGACCATCTTCAAAGTGGAATCGACATCGAGTGGGGCTTAACATCCTAGCAGCACTTGGAGGGGGGGGGGGACATGTAAGGAGAGGACCATGTGACGTCATAGTCACTTTGGGACCATGTGCAAAGTGGAATCGACATCGAGCGGGGGGTTTAACATCCTAGCAGCACTTGGGGGATACGTCAAGACAGATCCGCGTGACGTCACAGTCACTTTGGGGCCGTATGCAAAATAGAATCGACATTGAATCGGGTTTACCATCCTAGCAGCACTTGGGGACATGTCAGGACATGTCCTCATGTGTGAAGGGGGTGTGCTTTTTCATGCTTTTATTATTGGTGTTTTACATCCTTGCAACATCAGAGGCCATATCAAGATGGGTAGTAACTTGAGCCGGTGAACACTCGTGCTGACTTTGTAAGCGCTAGCCCAGAGCGGAATGGGGGACATGTTGCGTAGTTCATTTTTTTACACTTGGTGGCGCGTCGGTACTAGTGGGCCTACATGGTCATTGACAATGCTTTGAGTTTGCCGGTACGCGCAGTGCAACGCATATATTTTATTCAAAATTAATAGAAATGCAGAAGCCTAACCGTATAAATTTAATATAATCTATTCGTTGAATATGTTTTCTATATGTGTACCAAGCGGTTTGTCTCTAGGTGGTGTGGTTTTAGAGATATTTGACTTCTTATGTATGAAGATTGCTCACGGCCATTGACAATGCACTGAGTTTGCCGGTACGCAGTGCAAAACGTTTATTTTATTCAAACTTAATAGAAATGCAGAACCCTAACCTTATAAATTTAATATAATCTATTTGTTGAATATGTTTTCTATATGTGTACCAAGCGGTTTGTCTCTAGGTGGTGTGGTTTTAGAGATATTTGACTTCTTCTGTATGAAGATTGCTCATAGCCATTGGGTTTGCAGTGTGACAGTGTGCCGAATAGGCCCACTCGTTCAGTCGCGACGCGAACGGCAGGAATTTGAACTAAAAAGTCGGAGGTCCCCCATTGAAGCAACACAGCGAAAACTGCGGAATTCTGCGAAATCTCAGAAATCTTTCATCCATTCACTTCACAAAAAGACAGGCACTCAAAACTATCGGACCGTGAAACTTTAAGTGACAATAAAGAAACAAGTCGGCGCCTTACATTGTACGTCCATGACGAGCCACGTACGCGTCGAACGGATGACGTTAGTCGCAACGCAAGTGTAGTTTCCGCCATCTTTTCTGTTGACGGCTCGATACTTGGCAGCTGCGGAAATATAAAAACAAACGGAAATTAGTCGTTACGCTCCGGTAGCCATGGGAACCAAATGTACATGATAATAAACTCAAACTAAAACTGCCCATATTTGGACATTAATCAATTAGAGACCCCAAAGACATGAAAACAAACACACTACTGCCCATATTTAGACATCAATCAGTTATGGACCCCAAAGTACATGAAAACAAACACTCACTGCCCGTATTTAGATATCAATCAGTTACGGACCACAAAGTATGTGAAAACAAACGCTGAAACTACCCGTATTTGGACATTAATTACCTACAGACCCCAAAGTACATGAAAACAAACACACCACTGCCCGTATTTGGACATCAAAGTACATGAAGAAAAAACCTCAAAACACAGCCCAGCCCATATTTGGACATCAAGCAGTTATGGCATCTGATGACGTGCCTGACGTTGTTTGATGTCATGCTTGATGTCATTCCTGACATCATGCATCATGCCTGACTTCGCGTCAAAAAGTTTTGTCTGACCCCTGACACCGTACCTGACGTCGTACCTGACTTCCCGCCTGACGTCGTATTTGACGTCATGTCTAACATCATGCCTGATGTCATACATGATGCTGTACCTGAAGTCATACATGACACCGTACCTGACGTCATACATGATGCTGTACCTGACATCATACATGACACCATAACTGACGTCATACATGATGCCATACCTGACGTCATACATGACACCGTACCTAACGTTATACATGACGCCATACCTGACGTCATACATGACGTTGTACCTGATGTCATACATGATGCAGCACCTGAAGTCATACATGATGCAGCACCTGGAGTCATACATGACGCCGTACCTGAAGTCATACATGACGCCGTACCTGACGTCATACATGATGCCATACATGACGCTGTACCTGATGTCATACATGATGCAGCACCTGAAGTCATACATGACGCCGTACCTGACGTCATACATGATGCCGTACCTGACGTTATACATGACGCTGTACCTGATGTCATACATGATGCAGCACCTGGAGTCATACATGACGCAGCACCTGGAGTCATACATGACGCCGTACCTGAAGTCATACATGACGCTGTACCTAATGTCATACATGATGCCGTACCTGACGTCATACATGACGCTGTACCCGATGTCATACATGATGCAGCACCTGAAGTCATACATGATGCAGCACCTGAAGTCATACATGATGCCGTACCTGACGTCATACATGACGCCATACCTGATGCCATACATGACGCCGTACCTGGCGTCATACATGACACTGTACCTGATGACATACATGATGCCATACCTGACGTCATACATGACGCCATACCTGGCATCATACATGACGCCGTACCTGGCATCACACATGACACCGTACCTGACGTCATACATGACACCATACCTGACGTCATACATGACACCGTACCTGACATCATACATGATGCAGCACCTGAAGTCATACATGACGCAGCACCTGAAGTCATACATGATGCTTGTGTGGCGCGATGTTTTACGCTGGCTGAGTCAATGGATGGCCATTTGAGGGGAGATGAGGTTGTGTGTGTCGGGGGTGAGGCTTGGGGGAGTGTATGGGTGTAGGGGAGTGTATGGGTGTGGGGGAATGTGGGGGAATGTGGGGTGGGGGTGTAGGAGGATGTAGGAGGAAGGATGTGGGGGCATGTAGGAGAATTGGGGGGAATGTTGGGGGAATGTAGGGGAATGGGGGGAATGTGGGAATGTAGGGGAATGTAGAGAAATGTGGGGGAATGTGGGGATGTGGGGGAATGTAGGGGATGGTAGGGGAATGTATGGGAATGTAGGGGAATGTGGGGGATGTGGGAATGTGGGGGAATGGGGGAGTGTTGGGGAGTGTAGGGGGAATGTGGGGGATGATAGGAGGATGTAGGGGAATGTGGGGGAATGTGGGGGCATGTAGGATAATGGGGGGAATGTGGGGGGAAGGGGGCATGTAGGGGAATGTGGGGGAATGTGGGGGAATGTAGGGGAATGGGGGGGAATGTGGGGGAATGTAGGGGAATGTAGGGGAATGTGGGGGAAGTGGGAGTGTAGGGGTCTAGGGAAGTGAGGAGTAGGGGAGTAGGGAAATGGTGGTTGGTATTGGGTTTGGGTTTGGGTTTGGGTTTGGGTTTAGGTGGGGGGAGTGGCGCGTGGAGATGGAAGTGAGGGATATGGAGGGGGGGGTCATGGTAAGTGGGGGGATGGGGGAGATGGGGGGTGAGGGGAGTGGGGAGTGCTGGGAGGGGAGTAGGAGGGGGGATAGGGTTTGCAGTGGTGTGAGTTTATATCCACAGACTATATATAATCTGCCCCCGTTTCTCACACTCTGCTGTCCAAAATACCCCCCTCCTCCCCACACACACAGAATACAATCAGCCCTCCCCTCACACACACACCTGCAAGTACAACCCCAAGTTACCCAAGCACCCATACCTCTGTTACCACCGCACGTCCATTCCCTACACACAGGACATTTAGTGGCAGGTGAGAAACTATCAATGTCCATTCCCTACACACAGGACATTTAGTGGCAGGTGAGAAACTATCAATGTCCATTCCCTACACACAGGACATTTAGTGGCAGGTGAGAAACTATCAATGTCTCGATAACCACGCCTTCTCCGGAACCTTGTTGGTTGTTGGAGTTTTACGTCCTGGTGACATCTAAGGTCAATTCAGGACGGGTATCTACAGACTTGTGACAGTGCCCACTCTTGGCAACTTTATAGTACTGCCCGACTGGGAAATCAGGCCACTGGCACCATGACATGATATCCCACTCAGTCACATTATCCTGACACTGAGCTAACTGGTCCTCGCCCTATCCTAATAAATTCAGGGATGAAAGTGGTCTCCGGGAAAAAAAGCCGAAATGCAGATATTCTCCCATAGGTTTAGCAATGTCAGGGAATCGCAGACAATTTCCGGAAGTCAGGATTCATATATATTGGTATACGCTGATAGTGATGTGCCATTTGAAGCATGTATTAGTAGTAGTATACACTGATAGTGCTGCGGCATTTGGAGCATTTATTAGTAGTATACACTGATAGTGCTGTGGTGTCTGCACCACGTATTACTATTAGTATAGATCTACGCTGATGGTGCTGCGGGTTTGAAAAATCCCGGAAATCCGCGGAATCGCGGAGATCTTTCATCCCTGAATAATGCCAAGCGTCAGGCTATGAAGCGATAAATATCAATTTTATAAGTCATTGGTTTAACTCGACCCGGAACCAAACTCCCAATCTCCCGCACGCGAGGCTGGCGCTCTGCCGATTCGGACACCGCACCCGGTATATACGTGTGATCCATGTTACTTTTAAGTTATAGACAATAGACCTCCATCCCAATCCGCACAGACTAGATGGCGCAGCAGTACCGACCCCCTCTGTGGCGGTGCATGACAGCCGCAGGGGGTCGGACTATTACATGCGGGTGGTCAGCGAACCGTGACCAACATGATCAACTTCACCCTGCCACCGCCGCACCCTCCATAGGGGGGGGGGGGGGTAGGGGAGTCGGGTAAACACGCACACCTGCGCGCGCAGGCAACTCCGTGGGCGTGAAAACACCGTCAGCACCCCTTCACCCACCGTCTGACACCGTCACCTGGTTCAACAAGGCCTCGCAATGCAATTTTGACTGGGGAGTCTTTACATCTATATGTTTTGATATGTGTTTACATACATATGTTTGGTATGTGTTTGATACCTGTTTGATACCTGTTTGATACCCGTTTGATACCCGTTTGATACCCGTTTGGTACCCGTTTGGTACCCGTTTGGTACCCTTTTGGTACCCCTTTGGTATGTTTGGTATATGTTTGGTATATGTTTGGTACATGCTTGGTACATGCTTGGTACATGCTTGGTATATACTTGGTATATGTTTGGTATATATTTGGTATATGGTTGGTATATGTTTGGTATATGCTTGGTATATGCTTGGTATATGCTTGGTATATGCTTGGTATATGCTTGGTATATGCTTGGTATATGCTTGGTATATGGTTGGTATATCGTTGGTATATGTTTGATATATGTTTGGTATATGTTTGGTATATGTTTGGTATAAGTTTGGTATATGCTTGATGTATGTTTGGTGTATGTTTGGTGTATGTTGGTGTATGTTTGGTGTATGTTTGGTGTATGTTTGGTGTATGTTTGATGTATGTTTGATGTATATTTGACGTATGTTTGATGTATGTTTGATGTATTTTTGATGTACGTTTGATGTATGTTTGATGTATGTTTGATATACTTTTTATATGTATTGACGTTATAGTGCTGCCCCACTTGGAGACCAGGCCGCTGGCATCATGGCCTGATATCCCACACAGTCACATTATCCTGACACTGAGCCAACCAGTCCTTTCCCTATCCAATTAATGCTGAGCGCCTGACTAGGTAGTGACAAGCATCATTTTTATTAGGAATTGGTTTGACTCAGCTGGGATTCAAACTCCATACCTTCTACATGGGAGTTTGTGCGCTACCGATTTGGCAACCATGTCCGGTAATATGTTGTATACGTTGCAGCTTTTGCATACATTGCATACATTACATACATTGTATATATATTACAAGTTACTTCAAGCTAAAGTAAGGTATATTATTATACCAATCAAAATAATATTGCAATAATATCATCATAGTCTACTCATCATCATGCTGTCGGTCGCGGTGAGACAAAGACTGCTTTCATTACTTGACTGCCGCTCTCCATTTAGCTCTCTGCTGTGAGAGTGATGTCCATGAGTCGGTCTTAATGTCTCTCAGCTTCAGGTTTCTCTTGATGGTATCCTTGAACTGGTGATGAGGGCGCCCTCTCTTTCTGTAACCAGAAGACAGTTGAGAATAGAGAATCTGTTTTGGCAGCCTGTCTGGTGACATCCTCATGGTGTCCAGTCCACCGGAGATTCTTTTTGATCAGAAGATCTTCCATAGAGGGCAGCCCCATTCCTTATTTGTCACTTTTTCCTTCCAGGTTAGCCTCATCATTGAACGCATATGTCACATCATGAAGGCATGCAGCTTTTTCACCTGTCGTCTGTACACTGTCCAGGCCTCGGCTCTGTATAGTAGGGTGGATAGCGTAATTGCATGGTAGATCTTGCCTTTGGCCCGCATGGACATATGGTGGTTGTTCCAGAGTCTCTGGCATAGTCGGCCGAAAGATGCGCTAGCCTTGGCCATCCTCCTCTGTATCTCAGCATCAATGCGTCCATCACTTGATATAGTGCTTCCGAGGTAGGTGAATTCTGGAACAGAGTTCAGCTTGTTTCCGTCAACCATGATATCCTCCTCTCGGGTTCTTGTAGAGTTGGGTTGGTACAGCTTCTTGATGTTAATCTTCAGGCCAAACTTCTTTGATGCATTGGAGAAAGCGTCCACTATTTTTGGTATATGTTTGGTATATGTTTGGTATATGTATACTTATCTCAGAAAATGACAGAAACTTAAAACCATCGGACTATGTAACTTTAAGATCAAGGCTGGCGATCTTAGATGCACCTCCGGGCCACTGTGATGTCACGCCGCGCGTCTGTCTGGCACTTCCAGTTGCCTTCTACATACCTAAAGCCGCACCGCAGATTTGTTTGTTTGTTGTTGTTTTACGTCCTAGCAAGATCTAAGGTCATATCAGGATGGGTACTGACTTGTGACAGTGCGCACTCATGGTGACTTTATAGTGCTGCTCAACTGAGAGACCAGGCCACCAGCACCATGACCGGATATCCCACTCAGTCACATTATCCTGACACTTAGCCAACCAGTCCTTGCCCTATCCTAATACTGCCGAGCGCCTGGCTAGGAAGCGACAAGTATCAATTTTTAAGTCATTGGTTTGACTCGACCAGGGTTCGAACCCACGACCCCATGGTCTACCAACATGGGAGACGGACGCTCGAACTAATTCGGCCATCCCGTCTGGTCCCCGTACCGCAGATCTCACAGCGTGGCATCATGTGAAGCACTGGCGCCCTAAACACCCAGGCCGCACACAACCACTTTGGGCAGTTTACAGTACAACCTCTCTAAATCGACCGACCATGGGACCGACTGTAAGCGGTCCATTTATGGAGGTGGTCGGCTTAGAGGGTTACAATATCCTTACAATGGTATTGTTGGGACCCAAATAAAGCGTTCGATATAGGGGAGTGGTCGATCTGTGGAGGGGTCGGTATAGAGAGGTTTTACTGTATTTATTTGTAAACGCTATTTGGTTTAACAACAACAACAACAAAAACACAGAATATGTTGTGTATGTGAATGCCTGGATGCGTTTGATTGTTTGTTTGTTTGTTGGGGTTTTACATCCTAGCAATGCTTATGGTCATACAAGGACGTGTTGAAGTGTGCATGTGCGTGAATGTATATATGTGAGTGAGTGTGCATGTGTATGTGAGCAGGTGAGTGTGTGAGCAGGTGAGTGTGTGAGCAGGTGAGTGTGTGTGTGGGTGAGTGTGTCTGAGTGTGTGTGAGTGTGTGTGAGTGTGTGTGTGGGTGAGTGTGTCTGAGTGTGTCTGAGTGTGTGTGAGTGTGTGTGAGTGTGTGTGTGCGAGTGCATATGCAACTGAATGCACTAACAATATTTTATTATTTTAAAATTGTTATGCATGAGTGTGTGTATCTGCATGTGTGACTGTGTGCATGTGTGAGTGTGTGCATGTATGAGTGTGTGACTGTGTATTTGTGAGTGTATGGGTGAGTCTGTGCAAGAGTGTGTGTATGTTTGAATGTATGTGTGAGTGTGTGACTGTATGTGCGAGTATGCCTGTGTGTATATGTAGGTGAGTGTATGGGTGAGTGTGCATGTGTGAGTGTGTCAATGTGCGAGTGTGTCTACATGTGAGTGTGTCTACGTGTGAGTATGTATACGTGTGAGTGTGTCTATGTGTGAGTGTCTATGTATGAGTGTGTATACAGGTGAGAGTGCCTATGGGTGAGTGTGTCTACATGTGAGTGTGTATATGTGTGAGTGTGTATATGTGTGAGTGTGTCTACGTGTGAGTGTGTCTAGGTGTGAGTGTGTGTATATGTGAGTATGTTAATATGTGAGTGTGTCTACGTGTGAGTGTGTCTACGTGTGAGTGTGGCTAAGTGTGCGTGTGTCTATGTGTAAGTGTGTATGTATGAGTGTGTCTACATGTGAGTGTGTCTACATGTGAGTATCTATTCATGTGAGTGTCTATGTGTGAGTGTGTCTACATGTGAGTGTCTATGTGTGAGTATGTCTGTGTGAGTGTGTCTATGTGTGAGTATGTCTACCTGTGAGTGTGTCTACGCATGAATGTGTATCTGAGTGTGTGCATGTGTGTGTAGGTGTGTATGTATGTATGTGTGTGTGTATATATATATATATATATATAAATCAACAAATCTTGGTGGCGTTGCCTGTGGGCGGTCACGCCCCAGTGCACACAGTGAGGGGCCTTCCCCGGCTTCACTAATAGATAACTTATATTTCCCAGAAAATATAGAGAATAGCAAATGGACACGTGACACACAAATTAACCATGCACAGACCACACATCATGGACACATCCGCCTGAAATGTGATGATGCTGGTACATCAGTTTTGTTTGTTTGTTTGTTGTTTTATGTCATAGCAACATCTAAGGTCATATCAGGATGGGTACTGACTTGTAACAGTGCACACTCATGGCGACTTAATAGTGCTGCCACAATGGGAGACCAGACCACCAGCACCATGATTTGATATCCCACCTGGTCATATTATCCTGACACTGAGCCAATTAGTCCTTTCACTATCTTGTTGTCGTTCTTGTCGTCGTTCTTGTCGTTCTTGTCGTCGTTCTTGTCGTCGAACTTGTTGTTCTTGCAGTCGTTCTTGTCGTCGTTCTTGTCGTTCTTGTCGTCGTTCTTGTCGTCGAACTTGTTGTTCTTGCAGTCGTTGTTGCAGTCGTTGTTGCAGTCGTTGTTGCAGTCGTTGTTGCAGTCTTTCTTGCAGTCGTTCTTGCAGTCGTTCTTGCAGTCGTTCGTGCAGTTGTTCTTGCAGTCGTTCTTGTCATCGTTCTTGTAGTTGCTCTTGTAGTCGTTCTTGCAGTCGTTCTTGCAGTCGTTCTTGCAGTCGTTCTTGCAGTCGTTCTTGCAGTCGTTCTTGCAGTCGTTCTTGCAGTCGTTCTTGCAGTCGTTCTTGCAGTCGTTCTTGTCATCGTTCTTGTAGTTGCTCTTGTAGTCGTTCTTGCAGTCGTTCGTGCAGTCGTTCTTGTAGTTGCTCTTGTAGTCGTTCTTGCAGTCGTTCTTGCAGTCGTTCTTGAGTCGTTCTTGCAGTCGTTCTTGCAGTCGTTCTTGCAGTCGTTCTTGCAGTCGTTCTTGTCATCATTCTTGTAGTGTTCTTGTAGTCGTTCTTGCAGTCGTTCTTGCGTCGTTCTTGCAGCATTCTTGTCATCATTCTTGTAGTCGTTCTTGTAGTCGTTCTTGCATCGGTTCTTGCAGTCGTTCTTGCAGTCGTTCTTGCAGTCGTTCTTGTAGTTGTTCTTGCAGTCGTTCTTGCAGTCGTTCTTCAGTCGTTCTTGCAGTCGTTCTTGCAGTCGTTCTTGTCATCATTTTGTAGTCGTTCTTGTCGTCGTTCTTGTCGTCATTCTTGCAGTCGTTCTTGTCGTCGTTCTTGTCGTTGTTCTTGTAGTCGTTCTTGCAGTTGTTCTTGCAGTCGTTCTTGCAGTCTTTCTTGCAGTCGTTCTTGCAGTCGTTCTTGCAGTCGTTCTTGCAGTCATTCTTGCAGTCGTTCTTGCAGTCGTTCTTGCAGTCGTTCTTGCAGTCGTTCTTGCAGTCTTTCTTGCAGTCGTTCTTGCAGTCGTTCTTGTCGTCATTCTTGTAGTCATTCTTGTAGTCGTTCTTGTAGTCGTTATTGTGGTCGTTATTGTAGTCATTATTATAGTCATTGTTGTAGTCATAGTTATAGTCATAGTTGTAGTCATTGTTGTAGTCATTGTTGTAGTCAGTAATGTAGTCAGTAATGTAGTCAGTAATGGTGTCAGTAATGTAGTCATTCTTGTAGTCATTTATTGTAGTCATTTATTGTAGTCATTTTTATTCATCCTTTCATTCTTTTATTCGTTCTTTTCATTCTTTTATTCATTTTTATTCGTCATTTTATTCATTCTTTTATTTATTCATTTATTCATTCATTTACTCATTCATCCAACATTGATTGATTGATCGATCGATTGATCGATCGATTCATTGATTGGTTCATTCGTTCATTCATTTACCCATTCAGTGATCCAGTCATTCATTGATTCATTCATTAATGTATTCATTCATTCATTCAGTAACTCATTAATTTATTCATTCATTCGTTTTATTCATTCATTTTTGTTATCCATTCATTCATTGATTTCATTCATTCATTCATTCGCCCATCTATTTATTTATTTGTTTATTTTTGCGATGCACATTGTGAACTGTTGACTCACCAGCCTCTTACAGCGGACGGGGCAGGGATTTTCCATGTTCACAGCCCCTGGGTTCAACTAATTACACAACGCCTCCAGGGGGCAGGTCCGTGTGTGGTGTGGAGGGGGGGGGGGGGGGGCGGTGAGTGGGGAGACACGGTCGGTGCACCGAGACACACGGACAGACCGTGACAGCTCGACAGATGTCAACTGTGACAGTGAAAGGAAAGTTTGTTTTATTTAACGACACCTCTAAAGCACATTGATTTTCAAATCATCATCTATTGGACGTCAAACATATGGTCATTCTGACATATTACTTTGGAGGAAACCCTCTGTCGGCACATAGGCTACTCTTTCCGATAAGCAGCAAGGGGTATTTTATATGCACTTCCCCACAGAGAGGACAGCACATACCACAGCCTTTGATGAACCAGTTGTGGACCACTGGTTGGAATGCAAAATAGCCCAAACTGCAAATGGATCCACGGAGCAGGATCGATCACATGACCCACACCTTCACAGGTAGACACTCTACTGCCTGAGCTATGTCCCGCACCTTACCGTGACAGTGACAGTGACAGCACCACCAACAACAACAACCATAATGGCTCCATCAAACCAAGCTACCACACGGGATGGCCAAATCAATGGGGGTTGTGGGTTCGAATCCCAGTCAAGTCAAACTAGTGAACTACAAAATTGAAACTTGTCATGAACTAGCCTGGCGCTAGGCATTATTTGGTTGGTTGGTTGTTGGTGATTTACGTCCTGGCAACATCTAAGGTCATATCAGGACTGGTACTGACTTGTAACAGTGTGCACTCATGGTGACTTTATAGTGCTGCCCCACTGGGAAATCAGGCTGCCGGCACCATGACCTGATATCCCACCCAGTCACATTATCCTGACACTGAGCTAACCAGTCCTTGGCCTATCCTATTAATGCCGAGTGCCCAGCTAGGAAACGACAAGTATCAATTTGATTAGTCGTTGGTTTGACTCGACCGGGAACCAAACGAGTCAAACCAATGACTTTTCAAATTTAAAAAATCACGCTGTACTTGCAGTAGGGGTGAATGACAACGTACTCTAAATACTGGTGAAAATTGCTTTAGTATAGAACAGTAGAACAGGAAGTGGAATTCCTGGTTCCAGTATCAAGTTAGTGAAATGAGAGAGAATGCAAAAAAACAAGCCTGGGTAAGCCTTGATAAGTCTTGGTAAGCTTTGCTAAAACAAGGCAAGCCTTGCTATGCCTTACTATACCTTGGTACACCTACGTAAGCCGAAGTAAAGGCCCTGTCACCATATGCTGAATTGCGTTAGCGTATGCCGACATATGTGACATACGCTGTCATACGGCAGAATTTTGAACATGCTAAAAAATACTACTTATGCCAAACTTACCCATAACTTATCTCAGTGTACACCAGTGGGCTGTTAACGAATACTACTTATGTCAAACGTATCTATAACTTGTCTCAGCATACACCAGTGTGCACCAGCATACACCAACATGTTGGCGCAAAATCACATACGTCTGCATACGCTGATGCAATACAGCATAGTGTGACAGGTAAAGGCCCTGTCACACTATGACGTACGGCGTCAGCGCGTGCTCAACATTTGAAAATTTGCCAGTACGTCGGCATTCGTCAAACTTTTCAGCAACGAGGGATCAAAATGGGCATATACACAACGTACACACAACATACATAAGGTATGCAGAACGTATCTCTGATGTATTGCTAGCATATGAGAGAGTTCATGTGCCTCACAAAATGTTTGCAAAATGTTTGCAAAATGCAGGTGTATGCTCACGGACTGCGTATGCTGACTAACATTACATACATTACTCCATCGCTAGAAGTATGGCGGATACGTAAAATACGCTGGAGATACAGCAGGCATATGTTGGAAGTACGTTAGGAGTATATAAAGCATCTGTTGGCAGTACGCGGACTGCACGTTCCCACCGGCTGAACGTACGACTAATGTGCAGCAACATATTCCAACGTATCCCTAATGCACTCCCAACATATGCCGATGTATCCCGAACGTACATGCAGTGTACATTCAACGTATGAGCCACACATTGACACACGTTGGAAATTTCGAGCATACACACAATTTTTTCGGAGCCTCAACGTACGGCGATGTAAGACGATGTATAACGACATATCCGGTACATACCCAACATATGCCCAACATATACATAACGTATGATAACGTACGCCAATGTGTTGGTCTAAAATCACATACGTCGTCATACGCTAAGGCTATACATTATAGTGTGACAGACCCTTTAACCTCGATATGCCTAAATTATGACACTTGTCCCAGACTGCCAGAGCTTGTCTCACTCTAGATAGGGCCTCCAATAATTATGTTTACAAAACACCTGTCATGACGTCAGACAACTTTGCAAATTAGCTTTTAAAAAAAAACGCGTAAATCAGATTTCACAGCAGATTGATGAAGTCTGTCCGCCATTTATGCCTGTCTACGTGTGCATGAATCACCACACACTATGAGTAGCCTGTCACAGACGGTAAAGCTGGTAACTTGACACCTCGCCACCCACCTTTAAAATAATAACAATTCTTGTTTTTAAAGTCGCGCAGTCCGATAAAGGTGTAGTAGTCTGCACTGACTTCTCACAGTGACAGGCTCGGGCAAGGAGCCGCATAGACAGGTAGGCGTGGGTAGGGTGGTGACATCAGGGAGCCTAGGTGGTGTAATGGTTAGCACACTGGCCCTGAATGGAAGAGATGTGAGTATGATTCCCGCTCTAGGCGCGATAGTTTTCATCAGCACCCCCCCCCCCCCCACGACACTGGGGCCATGACCAGGATCCTGTACAAGCTATGTGCTGTATGGTTGTTGAACCTACCCTGTGTATGTGTAAGTGCATGGCCTGTATGTATGTACTTAATTGCAAGCAAGCATTAAATGACCTCTCAGGCAAGTAACCACATAGACAGGTAGACGTGGGTAGGGTGGTGACATCAGGTATCCTAGGTGGTGTAATGGTTAACACACTGGCCCTGAATGGAAAGAGATGTGGGTTTGATTCCCGCTATAGGTGCGATAGTTCCCATTTTCATCACCCCCTCCCATGACATTGGTTGCCGTGACCAGGATCCTGTACAAGCTATGCGCTGTATGGTTGTTGAACCTACCCTGTGTATGTATATATGTAAGTGCATTGCCTGTATGTATGTAAATAATTGCAAGCATTAAATGACAAGTTAAAAGACTTGCAATTCCTGGCAGACGAGTGTAGTAGTCTGTACTGACCTCTCAGGCAAGGGGCCGCATAGACAGGTAGGCGTGGGTAGGGTGGTGACATCAGGGAGCCTAGGTGGTGTAATTGTTAGCACACTGGCCTGGAATGCAAGAGATGTGGGTTCGATTCCCACTCTAAGCACTATAGTTCCCATTTTCATCACCCCCATGACACTGGTGTCGTGACCACGATCCTGAACAAGCTACTCGCTGTATAGTTGTTGAACCTACTCTGTGTATGTATATAAGCGCATTACCTGAATTGAATGTATGTAATTGTAAGCATTAATAAACTTACAATTCCATGGGGACGAATGTAGTGGTCTGCACTGACCTCTCAGGCAAGGAGCCATATAGACAGGTGGGTGTGGATAGGGTGGTGACAGCAGACTCAGAGAACCTAGGTGGTGTAATGGTTAGCACACTAACCCAGAATGCAAAAGATGTGGGTTCGAATCCCGCGCTAAGCGTTATATTTCCCATCTTCGTCACCCCCCCCCCCCACGACAAAAGCATTACATTTTCTAAAGCAAAACACTCATCGAGATTTGAACCTAAATACAGTACAACCCCGTTAAACCAAACGATCGGTTAATCCAAACTTTTTCCGGTGGCCCGGCAAAATACTACCATTTATCATATAAAAAAAGTTAGTTAAACCAAAGTCGGTTAATCCAAATTCTCAGTTAATCCAAACAAAATTCTCGGACCCCAGGCCACTCCGGTATGGTTAAACCAAACTTTCATGTGGTTATAAAGTCATCTGAGACTTTTTTATATGATAAATGGTAGTATTTTGCCGGGCCGCCGAAAATAGTTTGGATTAACCGATCGTTTGGTTTAACTGAGCTTGGTTTAACGGGGTTAAACTGTATATACATAAAAAAACAATAATCAGTGTCCACATACATTGTATATTACATGTGCAATACACGCTTACTAAAGTCGAAGCCAAAGCTCGGTTAAACCAATGATCGGTTAATCAAAACAAATTTCTAGGGTCCCTTCAAGTTTGGTTTAACGGGGTTATACTGTATCCAAATTACCTACTTGTGCACTTATTAAGTATTTGTTGCTAGATAGAACTTAGAAGGGCATACCAAGTCAATTTAAAGTTGCATAGTTCGATAAAAACATCAAATTTTCAAAATCAAAACACTCATCTAGAATTCTACATATTCAACTTAGATACTGGTGCACATATTAAGCTTTTTGGCTGCGTAGAAAGTCATAATAAGTCAATTTAATAGAATGTATTCCTACTGAAGTCTATGGTGCCAGAGTTGTGGCATGCTTGCCAAAATTAATTTGGCATGTTTTGACGTTAAATAGCCACAACGTTAGCCATTTAAAATAAAAGTTACTTCAAACTAAACTACAGTAGACTATAATTATTAGCATAATGTATTTATCTAAAAAAAAATTAAGAAATTCAAAAGCATCGGATTAGGCAAATTTAATAGACCCTATTACTACTGGTGAAGGCTATAAGATCAGAGTTTTGTCAAGCATGCCAACAATAATTTAGCATGTTTACACTTCAAATATCTCCAAAGTTAGCCATTTTGAAGCAAAGTTACTCCAAACTAAAGTAAGGTAGATTCATAACGATCGACCTAATGTAGCTATCTTAGAAAATGACAGAAATTCAAAACCATCGGATTACGCAATTTTAAACAATCTTTCTGTAAGAATTAACAAAGCAGGCAGCTCCGTGAGGTCGGTTGGTTCTCGGAGTTTTACGTCCTTGCAACATCTAAGGTCATATCAGGATGGGTAGTGACTTGTGACAGTGCGCACTGATGGTGATTTTATAGTGCGGCCCCACTGGGAAATCAGGTCGCCGGCACCATGACCCAATATTCTGCTCAGTCACATTATCCTGACACTGAGCTAACTAGCCCTTGTCATATCCTATTAATACCGAGTGCCAAGCTAGGAAGCGACAAGTATCAATTTTATAAGTCATTGGTTTGACTCGATCGGGAACCGAACTACCGATCTCCCACACGCGAGGCCCGCGCTCTACCGATTGGGCCACTGCGCCCTGTGCTCCATGGAGTCATGTGACCTGCGGTCGCAGTTAAGTGACTGGTGAATAATTAATAACTGCATCAACATTGAATATGGTAATTCATAGCGAATTATTTAAACACTTTTCGGTTGTGATGATCAAATAATTTGTGTTAGAAAGACATCGCAATCAGTCTTGTGGTCACGCTTCAGTGAACAGAGGGTGTCCTGGACTGTGTCCGTACACGGAATAGAAATTCGCCAACTTATTTATAAATATTTAGCAGTTGTTGCCTTCAGACGGGAGAGTTTTAAGAAATTAAAAAAAAATGGAATTTACAGATTTAATTTTTACAATTTTTATAAAGCAAATACCTGATGATACGAGATTACAAATGGAAAGATATTTGACTGCTTGGGCCATCCCCGATATCAGTTTATTAGACTGAGCTATTCAATACATTAAGGCTCAGTCATACCTTACCGGACTGGGGAAACGGATAGAAACCGGACACTGTCCGGTGAAATATGTCAATGTCCGTTTTATATATGGTAGGCATTCGGTGTGTCCGTTCTATCTCTGGTCATGTCCGGTGTGTACGGTGTCAAGTTTTGAACGCGCACAAAACTTGTACCGGACACCGCCAGACTGACGTGTACAGTTGGTGTCTGGTTTAACACTGTTTAGTACGTTTCATGTCCAGTACCCATCCGTTACGTCACCGGTTTGGTTCCTGCAGTGTCCATTGACGGTGTTGCGGGAATTCGGTCAGCATATGTTTTTGGCGCGTCCGCAAATAGTCCAGTACGTGTCCATTTGGTGTTCAGTCCATCTGTTCGACATTCAGTTATTGTCCGGTTATCATCTGGTGGATATTCGTTAATGTACGTTCCTTGTCCGCTTAGCGTCCATTTTGCCCGGTGGCGGTTGCAACAGTTTGACACATTTCGATACATTTTGATACCGAACAGCACCGGACTAGACAAATCTTTGTCCGGTTTATGTCCGTTGCTCAATCCGGTAAGGTGTGACAGGCGCTTTAGATATCAAATAGATAATCTATTATTGTAGTGGCCTGCAGTGACCTTACAGACAAGGAGCCGCATAGGACAGGTATGTATGGATCACATGAGTGCACCAGGGAGCCTATGTAATGTAACGGTTAGCACAGTACCTATAGTATAGCAATGAATATGGGTTCGAATCCTGCTCTAGGTGAAATAATTCCCATTTTCATCACCACTGCATCATTATTAACATTATTTTAGGCATTTATTAAACACCTGTATTAAATAAGGAAATACTGCTGATAATGCATTATCAATGGTATATCCACCGGAAATGCTTCATCTCCCTGGGCTGTGAATGCCCTGGTGGCAACAACCCGTTGTAAAATTATATATTACATATCATAATCCATATACCATATATCATGCATCATGTATCAGATTTCATATACCATATCTCATACATCGCATATCGTATATCGTATATCATATATCACATATCACATATCACATACCATATGCCATGTACCAAGACGGAATGGCCGAATGAGTTGAGCATCCGTCTCCCGGTTTGGTACATCGTGCGATTCGAACCCATGGATTCGAACCCTGGGCGAGTCAAACCAAGTACTTAAAAATTGATACGTGTCGCTTCCTCGCCAGGCACTCAGCATTATTAGGATAGGGCAAGAACTGGTTGACTCAGTGCTAGGATAATGTGACTGAATAGGATATCAGGTCATGTTGCTGGCAGCCTGGCCTCTCAGTGGAGCAGCACTATAAAGTCATCATGAGTGTGCACTGTCACAAGTCTATACCCGTCCTAATATGACGTTACATGTTGCCAGGACCTAAAATAACCAACCAACCTACACCATAGACCATACATCATATATCATATGCCACATATCACATATCATATATAATATATCATATATTCATATGTGCATATTGATGGCACATGCTACTTCCCTCGTTACCCTATTATGTAAGTGTCATACAAATGAGTTATGTGAATATAAATACAGACAACTCTACAAACAGCCTGTATAATTACACCCCTTCACGCTATTCTATGGTTGTCGCGCCTGGACGACAAACTGGTGGCGCCACCTGTCGGGGTGGGATGCCACTCCACTCCACTGAGCTCTCCTCAAGGTGAGAGCCTGTTTCCACAGCAACAGCCCCCCACCCCCCCACCCCCCACCCCCCACCATTCTGCTCAACACTCCCCTGAACACACACTCCACACCGCACTACCTCTCAACACCGATGAACACCTCTCAACAACCCTCAACAACCCTCAACACCCCTCAACACCGCTCAACATCCCTCAACACCCCTCAACATCCCTCAACACCCCCCAACACCTTCCTGACCACCCCGGATGAAAGGTGGGTAGACTAGCTCGGTACACATCCTGGTACACAACCCGGTACACAACCCAGTACCCACTCCAGTACACAACCTGGTACATAACCCAGTACCCACTCCGGTACACAAACCAGTACCCACTGCGGTACACAACCTGATACACATCCCAGTACACACTCTGGTACACAACCTGGTACACAACCCAGTACCCACTCTGGTACACAACCCAGTACCCACTCCGGTACACAACCCAGTACCCACTCCAGTACAGTCTGGTACACAGCCCAGAATAGTCTGATATCCAGTCCAATGGAGTTCGGTACACACCGCAGTGTACAACCGAGCACACATCGCGGTACACTGTCCGGTACAAAGCACGTGAGACATCGCGGGACGCAGCCCGGTAGTTTGGTAGGTAGTCCGGTACACAGCGCGGTACACATCATGGTCCACAACATTCTACACATCACGATATGTAGATAAAAGATTCACCCGGTACTTGTAGTACACGGGTGAATACCAACGTAGTCTAAATACGCGCGAAAATAGCTTTAGTATGGAAGAGCAAGTAGAATGCCTGCCTCCAGTGTCAAATGGTTACTTATATCGGCACAGACTTGGTGAAATGGGAGAGAATGTAAAAAGACAAGATGGCGGCCGCAGAACGCCGTCGATTTCACTTTTAAATCTTATTAAACTAGGTATTATATTATATTTTTCAACTCAAAGGTAGCGGGCTATCAATAAGACATATGTAAAGAATAATTGTTGCTTCTTAGATTGTGAAATTAGGCTCTCAATTCATTAACCCACTTTTTCGACCGTTTTTATATAGGGTTGGTATTCACCCGTGTACTGCGAGTACCGGGTGAATCCTTTATCTACGCGGTATGCAACCCGGTAGTCTGGTGCAGTCTGGTACACAATCTGCTAACACATCAGAGTACACATCACAGTACACATCACGGTACACATCAGAGTACACATCACTGTACACATCACAGTACACATCACAGTACACATCACATCACATGTCACAATACACATCACAGGACAGTGTGATAGACATCACTGTACATATCACGGTACACACCACGGTACACAGTGTGGTACACATCACGGTACCATCAAACCCAAAAGCTGATCTCTACACGTGAGACCCTGTCAGGAAAAGGTCACAGAGGTCACAGATAAGACGCCACAAAATACTGACAGTGACAATGTATTGCCTCCCATTGAACACCGGAGAGACAGGCTACAGATGGCGATATGCGACATGAACAGCCTGCACCAGTCTGATGTCTTGTCAGGGAGGGGGGGGGGGGTTAGTGTGGGTGTGTGGGTGGGTGTTGGTGTTTGTTTGTTGTTTTACGTCCTAGTAACATCTAAGATCATACCAGGACGGGTACCGAATTGTGACAGTGCGCACTCATGGCGACTTTATAGTGTTGCTCCACTGGTAGACCAGGCCACCAGCACCATGACCTGATATCCTAGTCAGTCACATTATCCTGACACTGAGGCAACTAGTCCTATTAATATCCTATATCCATATCCCATGAATGCCAAGTGCCTGGCTAGGAAGCGACAAGTATACATTTTTAAGTCATTGGTTTGACTTGACCAGGGTTCAAATCCACAAACGCATGGGTTCGGATCCCCCAACCTCCCAAAACAGGAGACGAACACTCAAATCATTCACCCACCCCATCTTGTCTGGATGTTGGTGTTAATGTGGGTGTGGGTGTGTCGGTGTTAATGTGGGGGTATGAGTGTGGGTATTGGTGTTAGTGTGGGTGTTGGTGTGGGTGTTGGTGGTGTACGTGTGGGTGTTGGTGTGGGTGTTAATGTGTGTGTGTTAATGTATGTGTGTTAATGTGTGTGTGTGTGTTAATGTGTGTGTGTTAATGTGTGTGTGTGTTAATGTGAGTGTGTGTTAATGTGAGTGTGTGTTAATGTGAGTGTGTTAATGTGAGGGTGTGTTAATGTGAGGGTGTGTTAATGTGAGTGTTAATGTGAGTGTGTGTTAATGTGAGTGTGTGTTAATGTAAGTGTGTGTTAATGTGAGTGTGTGTTAGTGTGAGTGTGTGTTGATGTGAGTGTGTGTTAATGTGAGTGCGTGTTAATGTGAGTGTGTGTTAATGTGAGTGTGTGTTAATGTAAGTGTGTGTTAATGTAAGTGTGTGTTAATGTGAGTGTGTGTTAATGTGAGTGTGTGTTAATGTGAGTGTGTGTTAATGTGAGTGTGTGTTAATGTGAGTGTGTGTTAATGTGAGTGTGTGTTAATGTGAGTGTGTTAATGTGAGTGCGTGTTAAAGCTGCATAGTCTGATGAAATATCAAATTTTCAAAACAAAACCAATCATCTAGATTTGATTTTACATATCTAACTTAGATACTGATGCACTTATTAAGCATTTGTTTCTGCGTAGAAGGCAATACTGAGTCAATTTAACAGAACCTATTACTGCAGAAGTCTATGACATCAGAGTTTTGGCAAGCTTGCCAAAACTAATTTTCTATGTTTGCACTCAAAATATCTCAAATGTTTACCATTTAAAGTAAAAGTAACTTTGAACTAATGTAAAGTACACAATAGTGATCGATCTAATATATTTATCTCAGAAAAAATACAGAAATTCAAAACCATCAGACTATGCAACTTTAATGTGAGTGTTTGTGTGTTAATGTGAGTGTGTTAATATGTGTGTTAATGCATGTGTTAATGTGTGTCTGAATGTGTGTTAATGTGGTGGGTTGGTGCTAGTGTTGGTGTGAGTGTGGGCTTGGGTGTGGGCGTGGGTGTGGGCGTGGGTGTGGGCGTGGGTGTGGGCGTATGTGTGGATGTGTGTGGAGGGGGGGGGGGGGAGGGGGCACCGTTACTAAGTCCCCATGAGTGAGCGCGCGCTGTCACACGTAGGTAATCGTCCTGATATGACCTTAGACATTGCTCATACATTAAACCCCAATTGCTCACTCCTTGACTCATTGCCCTCTGTGAAAACTGGGGTGAAACTTATGACTGCCAGTATGGACTGGCCATCTATACATGTAAACAAGACGGGGTGTGCATCGCGGCTCACATCAGAAAGGCAGCTGGACGACACGCTCGGCGTAAAAAAAAAACTGATTCCAAGGTCGACCAGCGGCAGAATCACAAGAAGACATACGGATCAAGCATATTCAACATTCCGCAATGACGAGGCTTGCAAACGACCACCCTCGAGAACAAAATGATGCCCCCGCATCAGAAGCGCTGGGCTGATTGCAAACTGCTGCCGTGTTACAAATGGGTGTTACAAACAGACAGGAATCAAACACATTCTATTTAGTTATCGGGCGAGGCACTTTTAAGTTTAAAGTGCTTGTCACACCTTACAGGTGTAGCAGGAAATCGCAAACCCTGTAAATCGCAAACCCCCACTTGTGATTTCCTAGGAAATCGCAAACCCCCATGCCATATATGGGCATGGGGGGTTTGCGATTTCCTAGGAAATCACATATCCCCCCTGGAGATCTCAAACCCCCCATGTTCCTGATACACCACTCCGTACCAGGTTTAAGGGCGGTGTTAGGTACCGATTAGGCCCAAATCTATTCAATGCTATCATATGTAACAGAATTACATACTCAAAAAGTGAAATTTGATCAAATTAACCCTAGAATCGAAGTGATATTAACGCCGCCACTACAGCGGGGGTTTGTGATTTCCTAGTAAATCGCAAACCCCGGGATGTGCAATTTCCAGGGGTTTGCGATTTACTGCTACACCGGATTGAGCACTGGACACAACCGGACAAAGAACTTTCTAGTCTGGTGGTGTTCGGTATCAAAATGTACCGAAATGTGTCGAAATGTTGCACTATCAGGTTAAAGGCCACTGGACGAAACGAACGCTAACGGACAAGGAACGTACATTAACGAATAGCCACCGGACAATAACCGGACGATAACCGGTGTGGCAGTAAATCGCAAACCCCTGGAAATTGCACACCCCGGGGTTTGCGATTTACTAGGAAATCACAAACCCCCCCTGGAAATCGCAAACCCCCTGTGTTTTGGGACCGATTCGGGCCAAATCTATTCAATGCGACCATATTTAACAGAATTATATACTCAAATCGTGAAATTTCATTAAATTAACCCTAAATTCGAAGCGTTATTAAGGCTACCGCCGCATTGGCGGCGATATTAATCGCCGAACGTAATGTAAACAAATCGCCGCCGCATCGACGTCGCGTTCCATACTGGCGGCGGCGGCGATTTGTTTACTTTACGTTCGTCGATTCGAAAATATAACTAGTAATATCGCCGTCAATGCGGCGGTAGCCTTAATAACGCTTCGAATTTAGGGTTAAATTGGTAACCAAATAAGTGAAATTTGACCAATTTAACCCTAAATTCGAAGCGTTATTAAGGCTACCGCCGTAACGGCGGAGATATTAGCAGTTATATTTTCGAATCGACGAACGTAAAGTAAACAAATCGCCGCCGCCGCCGAATTCTCGATGTCGGCATGACGTCACAACCCCGGAAAAGAAAGGGTAAATGTGTGTGAATGATGTCTAAGCATTTATTTCGAATCGATTAAAAATATCTCAATGCGCGATTGAAGAGGAAGATCTGAGGTATTTAATTTAACCTAAGAGCAATTTTATCTGAAAGTATTAAAAACAGAGATAATAGTGAAAGTTGGGATATTCTGAGTGTCAGTGCCAGTGTTAGCCTTACCAGATCATGGCCTCAAAAACTATTTTCGCCAAATAAATTCAAGAACTTCCAATTGGCTGATAAAAAAAAGCTGAACATGAAATTATAGAGAAAGATCTGAACTATTTAATAGAAACAAGAGAAATTTGCTTTCAAAGCACCAAAAAGCAGAAATCATTGTGATAGATAGGGTAGTTCTAATGTTGTTTCTATGGGAGTAGCATTCCCCGGCCGTGAACCCCAAAAGTGCCCGGATGTCCGACATCGAGAATGGGGGGTTTGCGATCTCCAGGGGGGATATGCGATTTCCTAGGAAATCGCAAACCCCCCATGCCCATATATGCATGGGGGTTTGCGATTTCCTAGGAAATCACAAGTGGGGGTTTGCGATTTACAGGGTTTGCGATTTCCTGCTACACCGGATGACAACCAAATGTCAAACGGACGGACCGAACAAGTCCAATACAAGTTTTGTGCATGTTCAAAACTTGCCTGAGCCTTTAAGGCTCAGTCACACCTTACCGGATAGGGGAACCGGATAGAAACCGGATACCGTCCAGTGAAATACATCAATGTCCGGTTTATATATGGTACGCATCCGGCATTTCCATTCTCTGTCCGGTGGTGTCCGGCTTGTATGGTGGCAAGTTTTGAACATGCACAAAACTTGTACCGGACACCGCCGGACTGACGTGTACAGTTGGTGTCCAGTTTAAGTCCGTTTTGTCCGGTTCATGTCCGGTACCCATCCGATATGTCTCCGGTTTGCTTCCTGAAGAGTCCGTTGACGGTGTTGCGGGAATTCGGTCCGTCGTTTTTTTAATATGTTTTCGGCGCTGCCATGAACAGTCTGGTACGTGTCCGTTTGACATTCGGTTCTTATCCGGTGTCATCCGAAATCGTCCGGTTATCGTCCGGTGGATATTTGTTAATGTACGTAAGGCATCTGTATTGCTGGAGGGGGTCAATTTCTCAAGGGGAGATGTCAGGAAAGAATGAGTGATGGGCAACGCAAACAAAGCTCCTTTTTGAGGGTACACGGGTGGGGAGGGGCGCTATCTTGCTGATCTTACTTGGGCTGGGAGTGGAGGGTGAGGGTGGGGGTGAGGGTGGGGTGTGGGGGCGTGTGGGGGTCGTGGGGGGCAGGGGGGATGGCGATAAATTACAATCCCCAGAAAAAAAGTGTACACCAAAAGCAGTGTGTAAACAGTGGGTGATGAGGAGGGTGTTGCATCAAACTCCCTGTGGGTGGCGACACCTGGTTTTGTGGTATTATGGGATGTAGGCGGCGGGGTGGTGGGACGCATCATAACCAGAAGGTACTAAAACTTAGCAAAATAAACTGTTATTTAAAGAAAAAAAAAATGTAACGGAAAACATCATACACAGAACTTACTACAACTTACCACAAGTGTTAATATTCGATCAATGTTTTGGTCTCTTTTTGTTATTGCTGTTTCTCTCTTTTTTTTTAAAGTTCGAGTTAAATAAATAAATAAAACGGATACAATATATTTTTAAAAGATCAGAAATAAATCAAATGGATACAGTTTTTTTCTAAGATCAGAAAGAAGAGAAAGTTTATCGAAGCAGACGATATTTCACAATTGGCTTTTTATTTATACATTTATTTATATCTATATATCTATCTATCTATCTATCTATCTATCTATCTATCTATATATATATCTATTTATTTATTTAGTTACTTTTGTTTCCTTCTAGACTCGGCAGACGAACCCGGTTAGGCGTGACGTCATCCCGCTACGTCATTTCTCACTGGTACCAGTGATGACATGACGTATTGCCATGAGCAACGTCACGGCCCGATAGCTTCATTACATTGACATGGTCCGTCAACGAACGCTACGTCACCATGACAACCAGGCTCCATCCGTCACCCTGACAACGGGAGGTGTAAACAATACCCGGACCACCGGGAGACGCTCCATCTGTGGGCTGTCAACCAGGCGGCACAACCTGCCCGTGTAGGAAGGAGGAGGGCGTGGGTTCGATCCCCAGGAGAGTCAATGACTTTACAAAAGTTGACACTTGTCGCCTCATCCTGATATGATCTTAGATGTTGCCAGGACGTAAAACTCCAACCAACCAACCAACCAACCACTTGTCGCTACCTAGCCTGGCCCTCTGCATTATTAGGATAGGGCAAGGACTGGTTAGCTCAGTGTCAGGATAATGTGACTGAATGGGATATTGGGTTGTGGTGCGGGCAGCCTGGTCTCTCCCAGTGGGGCAGCAATATAAAGTCATCATGAGTGCTCACTGTTACAAGTTGGTATCCGCCCTGATATGACCTTAGATGTTCCCAGGATGTAACACCCCAACAAACAAATAAACAAACCTATTGAATGTCGTCTGCTTCTTTCGAATGTCATCTGCTTCTACCAAATGTTGTTTCCTTTTTCCGAATGTCATATGCTTCTACTAAATGTCTGCTTCTATCAAATGTTGTCTGCTAGTACCGAATGTCATATGCTTCTACTAAATGTCTGCTTCTATCGAATGTCATCTGCTTGTACCGATATGCTTCTACTAAATGTCTGCTTCTATCGAATGTTGTCTGCTTGTACCAAATGTCATATGCTTCTACTAAATGTCTGCTTCTATCGAATATTGTCTGCTTGTACCAAATGTCATATGCTTCTACTAAATGTCTGCTTCTATCGAATGTTGTCTGCTTTTACCAAATGTCATCTGCTTCTCTCAAATGTCGTCTGCTTTTCCCAAAAGTCGGTTCCCTCTCACCAAACGCCATCAACTTCTATCAAAAGTCGTCTGCTTCAACAGTGTACCGACAGATTCCAAGCCGCATACAATATATGTGGGAGATAAGCCACCGACCCACAATGCCGCTTATCTGTCCCAATGCAGTTGTCATGTACCCTAGAGGGGTGATAACCCAGTTCTCGAGCACCCCCCCCCCAACTATCCCACATACCCCCCCCCCACCCCCCCCCCCCGAGGTGTGCGCAGTGAGGTGTGTTAAAATATAAGGCCAAAAAGAAAATATTGGTGAATGTCCCCGCCCGTACCTGAAAAATCGCCCACCTGATTTTTAATTTTGTTTATATAATTTTAAAATAATATTTTTTAAACAGTTCAAAATGTGTCGGGCTAGCAGTAGCAGCAATTCAACTTTCGTAAGTACACAATCTGTGAAACATAGATTAGGCACTTGAACATTTTTTTTCAAGCACCCTGGATGCATCAAATTCCTGTTTTATCAGCAAGAGGCTTCCAAATGCTGCATAAAAAATACCCTCATTTATTATAATAGCTATATTAGAACCCGAGATATGATGCTTTAAAAGTACTAACAAAAGGGAAAGCACAGCAGATTTCCAAGTGCCTACAGATTTACGTATTACATCTATGTCATACGCCAGAAATATTTTTTAAATTGGAATTAAAACCGCCCACCTGACTCTGATTTGTGTGATCAAATGGACGATCACCGACACAATATTTGTTTTATTTAGCCTAAAGCTAGCATTCCTTACACGCGGTATGCGGCATGCGAATGCGAATGCGGCATGCGGCATGCGGCATGCGGCATGCGAACAGGTTGGGTCCTTTCACCCACACCTACCCATAGTGTCAGGTTTCTCTAACACCGTTTTCTATGGCAAACGCAGCAGCATTCGCATTCGCATGCCGCACTGATGGCTACATGGACCAATTCAGTTGCCGCATTCGCATTCGCATTCCTAGATTTGACCCCCATTGACTTAGATGCTTTTCGATTTTTTGCCGCATTCGCATGCTGCATACCGCGTGTAAGGAATGTAGCGTTTAGAAGAGGGCGTGTAGGGGGGTGAGGGGTACATTGCTGTACCGGGACATACTGTACCGTCATATAATGGTTTCTCAAAGCAGTCCAATGAAAGCATACAATTTTCTAAACCCAAAACACTTATTTAGATTTGATTCTACATTTCCAACTTAGGATACTGGCACACTTCTGAATCATTTGTTGCTGCGTAGAAGGGATTAGGTCTACATACTAAGTCAATTTAAAGTTGCATAGTCCGATGCTTTTGAGTTTTTGCTATTTTCTGAGATAAATATATTATACTAATCGTTATAATCTACTTTACTTTAGTTTGAAGTAACTTTAATTTTAAATGGCTAACTTTGGAGATATTTGACTTCAAAACATGCCAAAATAATTTTGGCAAAAACTCTGACACCATTTTAATTTTTTTAATTTTTTAATGAGGCTGTATTTATACTGTCCATAGCATGTAAGCCCGGGTACCCAGGCTTGCTTTCAATGCTGGCCAGCTGTAGTGTTGGTGTTGTCTTATCACACAGTAGCTGCTGATAAGTTATTTGATTGTCTGCATTTCAGTAGCAGATAGATAGTCTGTAGTAACAGGTTATATTAATTGACTTATTATGCCCTTCTATGCAGCAACAAATGCTTAATAACTGAATCAGTGTCTAAGTTGAATACGTAGAATCAAATCTAGATAAGTGTTTTGGTTTTGAAAATTTGATGTTTTCATCGGACTATGCAGCTTTAACAGAACATGTTACTGATGAAGACCATGGTGTAGGAGTTTCAACGTGCATGCCAAAATTAATTTGGCATGTTTTCACTTCAAATATCTCTAAAGTTAGCCATTTTAAGCTCTGAGATTCTCTGTGGCGGAGTGGTTAGAGTGTCTGACTTTTTTTTCTAGGTCAAACTCCTAATTTGAAGGTCAGTGGTTCGATTCCCCATGCCCCCACCTCTGCCAATTTGGATTTCCACCGCTGTGTATAACTTACAGCGTCATCAAAGGCCAGTTGCTCTCATACCATGTCTATGTGGTGTGGGAGGTTAAAATTCCTTGGGTCGGTAAAAGTGTAGGCTCGGGCTTTCTATCGACAAACTGTCTAATGGTGAAAACAAGTCTATGCAGACTTATCCATGATAGGCAGTATAAATCTTCAAGAAAAAAGAAGAAGAAAAAAAGCAAAGTTACTTCAAACTGAAGTAAGCTCGGTCAAAACAATCAACCTAACTGAACAACCACTGGAGTACTGAAATCTTTACGTGATTATTACAAACATAACCGATTGAGTAGAGCGTTACTGGGTGACCATACAATACGCCCTAGGTTCGATCCCCAACCGGGTAAAATCGATGACTTACAAAAACTGACACTTGTAGCTACCTAACCTATCACTTGGCATTATTAGTATAGGGCAAGGACTGGTTACCTCAGTGTCAGAATAATGTGACTGAGTGGGATATTTTGTCATGGTGTCAACGACATGGCATCTCAGTGGGGCAGTACTATAAAGTCGCCACGACTACGGACTGTTACAGATTGCTGATAGTAATTTAGATGTTGCTTGGATGTAAAACCCCAACTGTTCAGTTGACTCAATGTTACACTTTGTATAGTCTACTACTAGAGGTTTGTGATATTTTGGTGTTTTTTTGTTAGTTTAGTTTTCAGGTGGTCGGTGGGTGGGGAATTTTACTAGCCATTTGTCGCGCGGGAGGTGGGTGCTCTAACCACTAGGCGACTGTGAAACAGGCTGGGGGTTCGGGCGGGCACTTGGACACGACATGTGATCGAACTGGTCAGTTTTTTACCCACCCACCCTCCTACAAACACTCCACACACACTCACACATACACACACACTCTCACACCCCCACTTGGGTTGGTTAAAAACTGACCAGTTTGATCACATAATGTGTTCCTCCACTGAATTATCTGCATCACATTGACAACTGAGTTAAATTCAGAAACCATCTTACTCGACACACACCCAGGTAGTCTGTTTATTTCCCTTAGTTTTGTTTTGTTTCAGAGAGGAGAGTGGAGAGAATTGGGAGGTGGGTAGAGATTATTTGTTTGTTTGTTGTTGTTGTTTTATGCCCTAGCAACTGAGTGCAGACTTGTGACAGTGCGCGCTCATGGCAACTTCATAGTGCTGCCCCACTGGGAGACCAGGCCACCAGCACCAAGGCCTGATATCCCACTCAGTCACATTATCCTGACACTGAGCCAACCAGTCCTTTCCCTATCCTAATAACGCTGAGCGCCTGGCTAGGAAGCGACTAGTATACATTTTTAAATCATTGGTTTGACTCGACCAGCGTTCGAACCCACGATCCCATTGTCTACCAACACGGGAGACGGACGCTCTAACTCATTCGGCCATCCCGTCTGGTGGGGTGGGTAGAGAAGATTTGTCTGGCTGCCTGAATGTGGGCCCTTCTCCGGGTTCGCTTACAGGGACCCCATACTGAGATAACCACGAGCAGCCACTAGAACCAGCGTGATGGACGACACTCAATTTAGTCATCCCTTCTCCCCTCAGCCACTCCCACCCGCTTCTGAAATAACAGTAAAACATGAAAAGGGGAGGTGGAGAGGAGAAAGGCAATTAGAATAAAGAGTGAAAGAGACAAAGAGAGAAGCAAAGAAAGAGAGAAGCAAAGAAAGAGAGAGTAAGAAAGAAAGAAATAAAGAAAGAAGAAAAGAAAGAAATAGACAGAGAAAGAATGAAAGAAAAAGACAGAAAGAAAGAAAAAGGGGAAAGAAGAGAAACAAAGAGAAACAAAGAGAAAGAGAAACAATGAGAAAGAGAAACTAAGTGGAAGAAATGGGAAGAAAGAGGAAGAAAGAGAAAGAAGGAAGAAAGAGAAAGAAAGAGGAAGAAATAGGAAGAAAGAAAAACAAAGAGAAATAAGGAGAAGCAAAGAAACAAAGAAATAGAAACGAAGAGAAACAAAGTGAAAGAGAAAAAGAAACAAAGACAGCATGAAAGAAAAATAAAGGGAAAGAAAGAAAAAGAAAGAATGAGAAAGAGAAGGAAAGAGAAGGAAAGAGAAGGACAGAGAAGGAAAGAGAAGGAAAGAGAAGGAAAGAGAAGGAAAGAGAAGGAAAGAGAAGGAAAGAGAAGGAAAGAGAAGGACAGAGAAGGAAAGAGAAGGAAAGAGAAGGAAAGAGAAGGAAGAGGAAGAAAGAGGAGGAAAGGGAAGGAAAGGGAAGGAAAGGGAAGGAAATAGAAGGAAAGAGAAGGAAAGAGAAGGAAAGAGAAGGAAGGAGAAGGAAAGAGAAGG